>CAJNOJ010000173.1:0-36726 GCA_905250025.1 Adineta ricciae | reverse complement strand
AGCATTTGGCGACACTAGAGATGGTTTTGGAGAAACTCTCAGACTTTGGTCTTCGTTGCAACATGGAAAAATGTTCGTTCTTCAAGGAAGAGGTAACTTATCTTGGGTATATTATCAGTTCAAATGGTAAACAACCAGATTCCACGCGTGTTGAAGCAATTCAAAAGTTACCTGTACCGACAGATGTCAAACAAGTAGAGGCTTTCATTGGCAAAGTAAACTACTATGGAAAGTTTATTCCGAACTTCTCCACCCTCTGCAATCCATTAAATCGGTTGAGACAAAACAATGTGAAATGGAATTGGGACGCGTCATGCCAAAAAGCTTTCGACGCGTTAAAAAAGCAACTCTCGGAAACAACAATGTTGGTGCACTTCGACCAACAACTACCGTTGATACTCGCAACCGACGCATCAAGCTATGGAATCGGAGCAGTTTTAATGCATCGTTATCCAGATGGGACCGAAAAGCCAATCGCACACGCATCGAAAACGCTCAATTCAGCAGAACGTAACTATAGCCAGATTGAGAAAGAAGCTCTTTCCATCGTGTATGGAATAAAAAAATTTCATCAGTACTTGGCTGCGAAATTCTTTGAATTAGTTACGGACCATAGACCTTTGCTGGCCATTTTCAATCCAGCAAAAGGCATCTCGGGAACAACAGCGAATCGGCTTCAGCGATGGTCGTTGGCACTTATGGGATACAACTATGTAATCAAGTACAAGCCGACACTGCAGCACGGAAATGCTGATGGTCTATCGCGACTCCCCGCTGGTGAGGACAAGTCGTTCGTAGACGAAGAATCGATTCAGGTGAATCGTATCCAAGCACAAATTGTGGAAGAAGGCTTAATCGATTCGAACAGAATTCAAATGGCCATCGACACAGATGATCATCTACAAGTAATCAAGAAATATATAATGAACAAATGGCCTAACTCGATGTCACAGAAAAGTGATCCTGATCTTTTCCCGTATTTTAGCGTTCGGAAAGCATTATCAGTAGCACATGGCTGCATACTGAAAGATGTACAAGTGGTCATACCCAAGTCTTTGCGCTTTCGAGTTTTACAAATGCTGCATCGGGGACATTTAGGGGTAGTGAAAATGAAACAGCTGGCCCGTGCCCATTGCTGGTGGCCAAAAATGGAACTGGATATTGAAAACATGACCAAGTCATGTAAGATATGTGCTATGATAGCAGCAAAACCAAAAGAAGATTTCAAGCCATGGCCAGAACCTGAGCTTGTATGGTCTCGCGTACACATGGATTTTCTGGGACCATTATGGAATTCAAAATGGTTAGTTATGGTCGACGCAAAATCCAAATTTCCGTTCGTGGCAGACATGGGACATGATACAAGCGCCAAGAATCTATGCAATGTTCTCGAACAAGCCATTGATTGGTTGGGCCCGCCGACAACATTGGTATCAGACAACGGACCACCGTTTACGAGCTTCGAAATGAAAGAATTTTACAAGCAATACGGCATCGAGCACATCACAACACCGCCATATCACCCACCAAGCAACGGCATTGCCGAAAGATTCGTTAGATCTTTCAAGGAAGGAATGATCATGCAACAAGAGTCAGGTCAAACAAATAAGTCAGTTGCATTGAGAAATGTCTTGCGTAGTTATCGCTGGACACCGCATACTACTACTGGCACCGCTCCAGCAGAAGCACTCTTTCGAAGACCAATTCGAACGGAACTGGCAAGATTACATCCAAGTTTGGCAAAACCACAAACCAGAAAATCAAGCAAATATAAAATTGGACAAGAAATTTGGGCAAGGAATCATCAACGCAATAAACGTATCGATTGGATTCCTGGTGTTATTACACAACAAGTAGGTTCAATGATGTATCGGATCGAATTAGGAAATGGACAAACATGCGTACGTCACCAAAACCAACTTCGATTCCGTCAAGAATCGGACATTCAAGATGATCTGGAAGATCTAACAGAAAATTTGTTGAACCGAAATAAACCAACAGTAACACCTGTGGTACAACACACACCGCAGCAGGCACGACAGCACACACCGCAACAATCACCTCGATATCCACAGCGACAACGGCGACCACCTGACCGGTATTCACCGTAGTGGCAATTTTAAAGGTGGAGGTGTTGGATGGACTATTCCATTACGTCATGTGTTGGAGTTTTCCTTCACATATGCTTAACATATGTTGGGATTATCCAGTGTACACACATATATATACGCGTGTTTCTTGTCGTTCTTAGCACTCACCTTCCGCCCTCTATCACCGTTCTCTCTCTTCTCTCTTACGTTTATCTGTGCGTGCGTTCTCGTGTTCATACTACCGTAATAAACAGAACTCACCTACACCACCTCTTACACAACAACCTACAGTCTAGTAAGAACAATTTTTCCAAGGACATATAGCGGATTTTCATGGTATTTCCGGTGTGGGCTTATTCATTGCCTCTGGTACACATTGGTGTGTGCAAAACATAACGTTTTGGGATTATACGATGTATAATACATTCAAAGGCGTTTCTTTGAAATCTCGTTCGGGTAAAGAAGGACATATGGGAGAAATAAGCGATATTCTCTATGAAAATATTCGAATATATAATATTTGTCAACGGCTATATGGTTTGGACTACAGTAGACTACTTTCAAGGGAGCTTGCTCACTTCTGTGGTCATCCATGTCGGAAATGTCACGCTCGATTTCATCTGGTATCATTTAGAATAGTACTACTCTCTTATGATCCACAAATAAGTCCTGATGTGATCGTGTTGGTAATTCTTGGAATCGAATGAAGAAGATTTTATTTGGTTAAGTAGCCATAAAAAATTCCGGTTCACGTTCACGCGGTGATGAAAACTACGCGTGTTCGAATGCCGAAGATATTGCAAAATGTAGTACCCAACTAACAACACCTTTCTTCAAGCATTACCTGTCCGAAAACCGTTCAGAAAAGCCTACAGAACATTAATGGGCAAGCACTTAAATTTCCAAAAGCGTGATGATCGTGTGATTCAGATGATTTATGAGGAATTCCTCACCAATACCGTAAGAGGGCATGTCAAGATAAAATGTAACGTCTATTGAAAGGATCGTTACATCACATTCCTGACAGTATCAGACGAGCAAAAGGTCAAACATTCGCCTCTGATCCGTTACAAACAGACCTCCGTATAAACAGATGTGCTTGCATTTTTTCCCACTACTCTCATTTCAAATTGAGGGAATAAATCTTGCAATTTTCCAGCGAAGGTTGTTGCTGATCGTGCTTGAGATACAACAGAAATTCCAACCAAGTCATACATATCTTAGATTCCTCTCTATCCATCGTCGTACTTAAGAGAACAAAATTTTGTACATATGTGTAGATATAGTTTTAATCGAGTGCATCAATTAATAAAGTTCATAACAAACAATTGTGGAAAGTGATACTTGTAATTGTTCCAAAAATCTTATCAAGTAAGATTAAATGTCCACTGGTAAAAGTTTTTGTATTCAATTTCTGAAGTTCTAGCGATCTTTACTTTCAGAATGCTCATAAATGCTTCATACTTTACTATTATATATTGAAATTATGGTATGCTTGGCATCCGTAGTTTCAAAAGTAAAGTAATATAAAGAAGCTTATAGTCAGACAACGGTGACGCGAAAGAAAAAAATGAAAATAATATTCAGATCAGCATTCACGAACTCTATTCGAACACCCTCAACAAAAACATCAAATTGATCGGTGAACGTCGATTATCTTTTCAAGAGATTTTATCTGTTTGCATGTTTCAACGAAAATACTTATCAAGAATTATCTTTGGAGCAAGAAAACGAGTAAAAGACAAATGCAACGAGCTAACAATTTGGAAACATGCTATCATCGAAAAGTAGACGTCAATAAAAGATTGTGTAACGTTTACGCATGTATTTATTCAAAGAAGATGATCGAAGATCAAGTTTAGAAATATCAAAATCACATATCAGTGATGCTTTTCCGGAGTACCATCAGTTGAGTAGATGACAATCTCAATCAATATGACTGTTGTGTAGTATAGAGCACGATTACCAGACCCGAAAAAGTATGAGAGAGTAACTATAAAAATATTTACCGTATGAATAACTCCTCAACTTAAAATGATAGCGTACATTTATGTTGAAGACATTTACGAAATAAGAGAAAAACATGAATGACAGAATATGTATGTCACCTCTTCAAAAATTAGTATTCACGGCCACGCATGAGACAGTTCGTTTCTCTCATCATCATTCGTATGAGACCATGACATTTTGAAGTTGTTTCTATTCTAAGAGAATATCGTTATGAGTGTTGTTATATGTAGATATTTTCTCTCTTCATGTTGCTACTCATATTCTCAGTGCATTCACCATTGAAGTAACCTTTTCCCGGACTTCTTTATTTATTTACGGAAAAAAAGTCGTCAATATACAGTACAGCATCAAAAATACATTTGCGTATCACTTACGTCTATTTATTTGATTCAAAGGGGAATTTGAACGACTAATTGTCCCTCTTCGTCTAGTTTTTTTGTCATTTGATCAGTTTTTGCACCGTCTGGTAACGTTGTCAATCGATAGAAACGTGCGCGTTTCGACCGACCGTTTTCTTTACGTATATGTTCACCTTGGACAACTAGTTCATTGTCTTTTATTGAAGCGTCAATTTCTTCCAAAGGACATTTTTTTACATCAATTGTCATTTCTAATGCCTTTGCATTATCGAGATCGATGATACGTGGACAGAAGTCTGCATTCGCTAAACGTTTAATATAGTCTTCTAACGAATCAGGTGGTGACTGTGTTGAACCTTTGTCTTTGCATTTTTCTGCTTTTTCGGAGCTATTTGCTTTTTGTGAATCACCATAAGGTACTTCGATCAGAAGAATGCCGTCTGACACCATTTTCGAAGTCATACGTGCCGCATCTATATAGCGATAAGATTACCAAATGAACGATTAAAAAAAAACTTTTTACTAACCAGCTTGTTTCGGTAAACTATAGCAGTTTTTTACTTTCTGAACACTACAACCACAATATTGTTGTCGATCACCTTGATTCGCTTCGACGGTTACTTTGCCATTTTCGGCTTTTACTTTCACATCCTTTTCATCGAATCCAGCAACATTCACACGAATACAAAACTTTTCTGGCTTCTTTTTAGCCACTGGTGCTGGTGTGGGACATTTCTTGCTCTTTTCTGAACCGGTATTTGCTGATTTGTCTGTCTGTGATGATGACTTTTTATCGGCTGTTTTATTCGTCGATGTTGAAGGTTTACAACATCGATAGCCCATTGGTCGCATACAGCAGTCCGCTGAGCACGGATCCAAACAATCCCATATATCGCAACCATCCAGTTGATCACATGAATCTTTACAATCCGAAGGAGAAGATATTTTAAAGCACGCCATTATGGAGACAAATCAAACGAAAATGATATTGAATTCTATTCAAAACACACAAATTTATACACACATGTGTACACATATACGATGATGCGTATTGAAAATACAGAAGTGTAACATTTTCCACCTGTTGCATCTTGATTTGCCATGCTAATTTGACTTTTTATATACCCAGGTCTCACAGTACGCCCATCATTTCTGGCGCAGAAAATGAACCGTTAGTATACGAAGATAGCATTGTATATTAGCGTATTGTTATGCCATACGATTCAATGTTTACGTAACGACTGAAGCTGGACTTCATGCCGTAACAACAGCTATCTTTATACACTGACGGTTTGTTCTCTGTACCAGAAACTACAGTCGTGTCGATAGATCTGAGGCACTCATAGATGGCGTTCATATTACATACATACATACATACATACATACCAGCGCATCCTAATATAAAATACTAGAAGTCATGTTTACATAGACTGCATTTTAAGTGTAAGAATGATCATTACGCAGCTCATTGATTTTAGCCTGAGCTGCCTGTACCGATATGCATACGTTTCTTCAAACCATGTTATCTTGAATATAAGGAATCATCTTTTCTCATCGATTCCATATGACAAAAATTTCGAAAGTGATGAATACGCAAACGTGTCTACCATGCAATAGAACTGGAGTTCTTACAAATAATTCAAGTATTTGATTGCTTTGCTCTTTAAAATCGCTGACGACCGTACGGAAGTATTTCAATACCACTACATAATCAATTATGCTTGGTTATAAAGTTCTCCACCAATGTTTGCTTCTATATATTCAGGAACGTCATAATTCAGAAGTGTAGTCTCATCCTCACTCGTCCTACATATCGATGTTAACACTTTACTATATTAGTGTGATTATGACTTAATTTGTAGCTTTATACGATAGTTAATGTGTTTCAATCAATCAAGCAAATACTCTTTATTGAATGTTATAGACTTTCGAGCAACACAACTGTGTTTCTTCATATACTTCATTCTGTTTACATAACGACTACTTTTACTGCTATTTCATAAAATAAAGAGAACGTAACACGCCTAGTCACATACAACGAGCGTTATTTATTTGTAACAGGGGTGCAAATGTGAAAAAGAATAAGTTCTATCGGGGGTGCACCAGGAAAGAGAAAAACATTTGCAAAGCAAAATATCATAGGGGGTGCACCATTGAGAAGCTATTGCTCACACAAGAATATGAAAGGGGTGCCACTAAAATTAATAATTCTTCATAGCAGACAAACTTTTATAAATAGAAAAGCTGCTAAGAGAAAACGTCATTTGAGAATACATCCAACAACTAGCATTTTTTGTAATTAGATAGCGTTTGAAGATATACCTAGGTGAGAACAAATGGCAAGCGATGATTAGTAATGTCTACAGGGACGAGATTTTCTTTGGAAGCTTTAGAGCAACTTGAGACTTGCATGTAAGTAAATAGAACGACTGATTTTATACAAAAAAATATGAAAGTATACTGCTCAAATATATTCAACTTTAGACGTAGTGTGCTTTTCATTTACAGAGTATGTCAAAATTCAAAGTATGAAATCGTTTCAACCTCAAACCCGAAAACGAATTCATACATAGGCAGCACGTTAGAATTGAGTCACCTTTTCACAGTGTTTTGATATGTTTTATCGATTCTTCTCTTATTTCAATACCAATGTGCTTCTCAAAGCATAAAAACAATTCCATCAATTTTTTTTCTTTCTCTAAAAGAAAACGCATTCAACATTTGTTTAACACGTACACTTTACCATGCGATAGATGCAATCAGATTTATAATGTAAATATTTATTTCAGACAAGTATTCAACAATGAGAGCAAAATCTAATGAGCATGCCACTCATAGTTCATCAGCAGCCACACCAACACACCATAATTCTACTCGATGTTATTCAACCAAGACATTTCGTCTCCTGACTATGCTTTCACTCACATTCTCCTTTTTTTTCATCGAACTTATTGTTGGTAACATCACCAATTCATTAGCACTGGTAGCCGATGCTTTCCACATGCTTTCCGATGTCATCTCACTTTTCATCGGTTTATTTGCTGTGCGGATAGCTAAAAGACGTTCTGATATTAACACATTCGGATGGGTACGTGCTGAAGTCGTTGGTGCCAATATCAACACTGTCTTCTTGCTGGCTCTTTGTTTAACGATCATCTTTGATGCCATCAAACGGTACATTCAACCAGAACCTATCGAGAATCCTACTCTTCTCCTCATTGTTGGATCGGTGGGTCTTGGAATTAATATTATTGGTCTGTTTCTATTCCAAGGCTTTCATGGTCATTCACATGGTGGTAGTAGTGACGCTGATGAGGCACATGGTCACAGCCATAACAGCACAGCACGTGATCATGGTCATAGTCACAAACATAAAACGAAGCGTGCACAAAGCCATCACGTAGATGACAAATCGCAGACAGAACAACCAAAAACAGTAACTTCGATCAGAGAGAACACACACGATATTACACCGTCGATATCTGATGAAAACATCGAACCACTCGAAGTCGTTGTTACTTCTTCTGACTTCAGAAGACACAGCCTTCGAGCTCTCAACGAGGTAACACTCCTGCGTCTTTCTCATCATCTCATAACCATTCCTATCTCCTCTAGGTTATTGTCGACTGCATTTATCATCCTCCTTCACCATCATCCCCACAGATCCATTCTCCGACACACGTCAACAAAAAAGAAAAAAAGTCATCCATGAATATGCACGGCGTGTTCCTCCATGTCCTAGCTGATGCTCTCGGCTCAGTCGCCGTCATCATCAGTTCTCTCATCATCAAGTTTGTACCTCACGATCCAGACAATAACAAACATTGGACAGTCTATGTCGATCCGACCTTGTCTGTCATCATTGTTATCATCATCACTGTCTCTGCTATTCCACTACTGAAAGAAACAACCCATGTTCTTCTTCAAACTGTTCCCAAAGATCTGCAAGTATCGACGCTCAAGAAACAATTACTAGAAAAGGTGTCGGAAGTGGATGGGATTCATGATTTACATGTATGGCGATTGACTAGTAATGCAATTGTTGCCACTGCTCATCTACATCGTCGCTCATTCTCAGACTATATGACTGTGGCTGACAAAGTAAAACGATTCTTTCATGATGCCGGTATTCACTCGACCACGATTCAGTATGAGTACTGGAATGATGAAGAACGTGACAGATTGGTGGGGAAGAATGAAGTTGATGGAGAAATGAAAGCGAGTTGTTTACTGAGTTGTTCTGATGAAGTTTGTGAAATGAAAACATGTTGCACGAAAGATTCAATACGTAGTAATGCGGTATATAGCGTGGTTAATATGAATCCAACACGCGTAGACGCAAATAGCCCAAGTGCAACATATAGCAAAACGGAGAATGAACCATTGTTTTGTGAACAAGAAGAAAATGATCGATTAATGGGAACTGAAGCAGTGTGACACGAATTATTGTTGGTATATTTCTCTTACTTCTTCTTGNAAACTGAAAAAAGTTTTCACCTGAAAACTCTACTGTTCTATAAAAACGATCATCCTTCATTTCAGTCTCTTTTCGTATACATCCTGAGAACTCAGTATCTTTGAAATAAAGGCGCGAGGGCACGAATCCTCTTGAGGTTTTTCATACCTCATTGAGGTCTATCTATCACCAAAAGATGGGATCTAAATCGCTTAATCACCTAAATATGTTCCCTCGTTAGAGAGAAAGAGAAGGAAGGTAAAAATAGAGGCGTATGTTCTGTATTATCGAACAGTAAAGAAAATTATATGTAGATTATTTTTAAGCCGCCCATGTATAACATTCTAATAGAAATTCCTGTTAAAGTTTATCTTTTCTCATAGTGTTGTATCTGTACAAGTACAACACTTCTAGCAGGAGTACCTACACTCGTCTTACCTCAGATGTGGAAGATATTGTGAGAGATTCACAACTACAACTGCAATAGCTGAATATTCAAGTTCTTTTTTTACAACGACGAATAATTCAATAAAGTGAATGAATGAATTTATGCATCCATTATATAGATGAGATTAGATTTTATTGGGTGCAATTTAGTTTCGTAAGGTGACGTAAGTAGAAAATGTGCGCACCCCTGTTATGTATTTTTGTACGTTACCTCCCCTGTTAAGCTTTGAAGGGGGTGTTGAGATGGTTTTCATGTGATTGAAATATGTCAAGTGTTAATTTCCCAGGGAGAGGGAGAAAGAAAACGCTGTCGACCAATTGAACGAAAGACTTCGAAGTATTTCCGCTTTGATTGTTCTAGAGTCTGATGGATATACGGATTGCATTTCTCCAAGTCATAGAGAAATAACAAGAAGTGTTTTTGTACAGAATTCGATTGGATGTATTCAACCGACGAAATTTCTTGTAGGAAAAATGAGTATATGCAAGTTTTCTAATGAACTTATAAATAGAATGATCACGACAAAATGAAGCAGTTTTTGCGGTTTTTGAAATTCAAAGTAGACACGGTACCGCATCGATACTGAAGTGATTTTGCTCGTGTTTATTATGTTTTCAAGATGTTAAAGTCCTCCAAAAGAATTTCATGTCATAGGAGTATATTTTAAATTACAAAGCAAGTAATCGAATATCGTAATCAATCAGTAACATGATGTTGAATTAAGAGAAAAGGTCTCGTTTCAGGTAGTGATCATTTTAGCATCCGACAATAATCTTTTCATTAAGTAAGAAGAAATGAAAGAAAAAAGTGGGTACATGTCACTCATTTTTAAAAGAGTTCGAAAAACGTATCGAAAAACACTTGACCATTTCAAATACATCTTCTTCAAACAAATGAATAATAACTGATAGATAATCAGTGTATACCGTTTTTGTCTTGATGTCACATTCTCTGGTCATTTTTTTATTCAAATGTAGAACATTCACTATAATATAGAGACTTATTACTCGGACAACAATTGTTGAGCTTTGAATATACTATCTTGCCGAACATTTATATAAATCAATCATTCTCTGGTCAAAGAATAATACATATTATCAAATCAGTACTTAAATTATAGCTTCTTTTTCAGAGAAAACATATTCGAATTTATCTGACCCATTTATGATTGCTGCAAAATAACATTCAATGACTTGTATTCACTCGAACTTACGATAATGAGAGCGAGAATATTATAAAAACTTATTTCGAAGCTGGTCGACAACGGTTTCTTTTTTCCTCCCCCTGTGAAATTAACGCTTGACGTATTTCAATCACATAAAACCTATTTCAACACCCCCTTGAAAGTTTAACGGGGGTGCGTACATGTTTGCTGACATCACTTTACACAATATATTACACCCAATACTAAACAATCTATATAAGGCACATATAAATTCATCATTGTAAAGAAAAACTTGAAGAATCACCTACTGCAGTTATAATTGTGAATTTCTCGGAATGCCGTCATCAGCTCACAAGAATACTCGATTCTATTCAACCAAGACATTTCGGCTGGTATCGATGATGACATTGACATTTTCATATTTCGTCGTCGAACTTGTTGTCGGCAACATTACCAATTCATTAGCATTGGTAGCCGATGCTTTCCACATGCTATCTGATCTAATAGCTCTTGCAATCGGATTAATAGTTGTGCGGATAGCTAAAAGACGTTCTGATATTAACACATTCGGATGGGTACGTGCTGAAGTCGTTGGTGCCAATATCAACTCTGTCTTCTTGTTGGCTCTTTGTTTAACAATTATTTTTGATACTATCAAACGGTACATTCAACCGGAATCTATCGAGAATCCTACTCTACTCCTCATTGTTGGATCGGTGGGTCTTGGAATTAATATCATTGGTCTGTTTCTATTCCAAGGTTTTCATGGTCATTCACATGGTGGTGGTAGCGATGTTCATGAGGCACATGGTCATAGCCATAAGAGCACAGAACGTGATCATGGTCATAGTCACAAACATAAAACGAAGCGTGCACTAAGCCATCATGTAGATGACAAATCGCCGACAGAACAAGCAAAAACAGTAACTTCGATCGGAAAGAACACGCACGATATTACACCGTCAATATCTGATGAAAACATCGAACCACTTGAAGTCGTTGTCACTTCCTCTGACTTCAGAAGACACAGCCTTCGAGCTCTCGACGAGGTAACACTCCTACACTTTTCTCATCATTGCATAATCATTCCTATCTCCTCTAGGTTATTGTCGACTGCATNTGAAAAAAGTTTTCACCTGAAAACTCTACTGTTCTATAAAAACGATCATCCTTCATTTCAGTCTCTTTTCGTATACATCCTGAGAACTCAGTATCTTTGAAATAAAGGCGCGAGGGCACGAATCCTCTTGAGGTTTTTCATACCTCATTGAGGTCTATCTATCACCAAAAGATGGGATCTAAATCGCTTAATCACCTAAATATGTTCCCTCGTAAGTCAACTGTCAAATATAGGTGAAGGATAAATGAAATAAACAAATGCTCCAATATTCGGTATTGCATTTTCGCAATCTGTCGACGTCCACATTCTAGTAGATCCAAGAAGATCGCGTACAATTTTTGTTGCAAATAAATAATCAAACGGAAGTGAGTTTGACCTCTTTTCATGATTTTATTTCTTTCAAATGAATCTTTCATTGATAATATACGTTCCTTTTAAAATTTCAGATATTCATTCGCTCCTCTTTCACAATGGATTCTTTTGTCGTAAAAATAATAACCGCTCTCAATTTTTTTCTTATTACATTAACCTGTTCCATATGTCCAATTGTCATTTCATTTTGGATGAAGAAACAACATAATAAATTCAAAACAGTTGCATTCTCTGAGTCATCAAAACAACGTTCTACGAAGACTATCTTAAGAAAAATACTCATCAGTAGTGTAACTTGTTTTGGTGGCGGGGTTTTCCTTGCTGCTTGCTTATTAGATCTTCTACCCGACGTTATCCATCACATCAATACAACTTTGAAAAACGAGTTCAAATATGATAATCCGAAGGAATATCCTATTGCTGAAATACTTATCACTTCTGGCTTTTTCATTGTTCTCTTTATCGAACAAATCACTTTGTCCATTCGGTCACCAACAGCAAGTTTAACTCCGATATTTCGTGAAACATCTTCTCCTAATGTTTCGGAAATGGCACATGTCGAAAGAGATGGTGAGAAAAATGAACAAGTTTTACTAATGCTTAGTAACAATTCTTCATCAACTATCGAACATCAAATGTCATTGATGAACCCCAAATGTGATACAACCAGGAATGCAAATGATCTACTTATTACCCGAAATTTGCTTATGATATTGTCACTTGTTATTCATTCAGTATTTGAAGGTATCGCCATTGGTTCATTGACTGATTCTCAAACAATTATACAATTATCTCTTGCTATACTTATTCATAAATCAATTATTTCATTTAGTGTTGGTCTTAAATTGATACCTACATCAAAGAATCAATCGGCCTATCTCGCCTGTGTTATTTTTGCTGCTGCAACGCCTACAGGTATATTAACTATGCTAAGTATGCAAGGAATTTTGCCAAATCATCGTTCGACTAAACTTGTCAATGACTGTCTTCGTGCTTTTGCATGTGGTACTTTTTTCTACATAACATTTTTCGATGTTTTACCCCATGAACTCAATAGTACATCAATACCAGCAGGACCATCGCCCATATCGAAACTACAACGACTGATCAAGACATGTTTTATATTTATTGGTTTCGCTGTCACTGCCGCTCTTATATTTGCAACAAAGTGACTCTTTCTTTTTATTTATTAGCGTTTTAGTGTAACTCATTATGATCTTCATTACAAGATTTTCTCGAAACAAATACTTTGTCATATACTGCTCGTGCGACTGGTTTGAGTTGTCTCCTTGTCCTTGAAGAGTATCTAGGAGGACTACTGGTAGAATTTTCAATGTCATGTGCCCTGGCACTAAGTTTCGTTTCGAATCTGTACTGACAGATATTCTCTTTCTAATTGTTAAGATTGACACTTTATCAAATATTGGATTCAATCAGTAATTGCAAGTAAAACTAAAAGAAAAAGACAGAAATACGTATATTAAATCTCACAAGTCATCACAAATGTATGAGTTATAACAAAAAATACAAAAAAAAAGAATTATTTTTTGATCATTTTTGCGATAATAGTTGAGATCGCAGAGCCATTTTCCGAAAGACTAACTTTTCGTATGTCCAGTGAAATGTTTTGCTTATTATTTCGTGTTTCATTACTTGACGATGCTTCGAGTGTTATAATTAGTTCAGGGCTCAACTTAGGATATAGAACTTGGCATAATCCATCAGTACTTCTGATCACTATATGCTGCACTTTTGTCAGATTTGATTCATTTTTCGAGTGCTTCACAACATTTCGAAGGATGTCTAATTTAGTCATTTCATCATGACCAACAAGTGCTGCGAGAAAAATGATTTCACATTCTTTCAGGATTGATTCTACTTCGATTGGAATCGACTTCTGACCAATATCCTGCGTAATGAAATGCATTCTTTCGATTAGATGTCCAGGTAATAATTGCTTAGTTATGCTTAATGCCAACTGATTCGCCTCATGTGACACGTCAATGTTGTAAATATCAGCAAATGGAGCGTACTTACGAAGAATAAGTATGGAAGAGATGGGAATAGGACCTGAACCAATAAAAGCTATTTTGTTTACCAAAATGTTGCTTGTATCATTCGGTATTGAACTTTGAGAGAACCGAATGCCGAGTTCGTGTAGCATGTTAATCTCAAATTCAATTAATCGATGATAATCACCATCGTCGGAAAACTGTTCAATCAAATTTAGGCCAGGATTGGTCGTATATATCTTTGCCAAGTTCTGTTCGAGATAATATTCATATTGTGATCGTGAACGGCGCAATTGATCACATACTGCTTGAAGAACCAAATCTGTTTCTAGCATACGTTCAAATATAGATGGGTCCAATGCAGTCGAGCAACAAAATTTCAGAAGTTCATCGAATAATTTTGTTGCTTCGGAAGAAGGATTGAATAGACTAAGTTGAGAAATTGCTTTGTTATAGTCGATGAGCGTTTCGCGAATAGAATTACTCGTCGCAATAAGTTCCATTGTCTCCAGAAAATGGCAAGCTATATAGTGCAAAATTGATCTGGGAATAATTTCATACAGCACATATAGATCCTTATTATCAACACTGCTCTCTGCAAAAAATACATTATTCATGGAAACATAAATACACCGAGAGCCCACGCCTTCTGAAAGCACCCCTTTTGTGCTAGTATTCTTCTTTTCGGAGGTGTCTATTGCCACTCCCCCCTTTCTGTAAACGCTTATTCATTCATTAAAGCTCCCCCTTTTATACACGCTCCCCTCTAAAAAGGGCGAGGGTGTTATTGTAAACAGTGTGTACGTTAGTAGTAATGATTTTAACATGAGAACAGCAAACGAAACGAATGTATTCGGCTCTATATTCCAAACTGCGAATACTTTAACGATAGAGTCTGATGCTGGTTTAGAATGGTGAAGAAAATTAAGAATTTCACATATAAAGAGTTTCAACATTTGCCTTTGTGACTTATATGAGAAGCTTTTATCAGATTTGCGTAAGATGATTTGTTCTAAATCAATTGTGGAACAAAGAAATGCATCGAGCCCGAGGATGTCGAGGTAGCGGAAAGTATCAGAACTTTAGATGCATAGTCGAGTACTTATTTTTCTAGAGAAATCTTGTGAAATTCATTTGTTTCAATAGTAGCAGTGTTAAACGAATTGATTTTATACATCTATACAGAAGACAACGACAGAAAACTTAGGTAAAAAATAAATTCAAACAAGACACTGTATCGGGATATCCATGATACTTGGATCCTTGATTTTTGGTTCAAAACGAGTAAGTTCTTGTATTGAAATCATGCGGACAGCTGGTACACGTAATTGTGCTTTCAATGGAATGCACTGACCATCGCGGCTCACGGTTGTATAAGCTGACACTCCATCTTTTTCAATCAACCAAGTATCAGATACGATTTTCTTTCCATTAAGTTCAGTTGTACTTTCGTTTACATAAGAAGCCCATGCTAAAAGAAAATTGCAAGTCAAAATGAGAAAGAAGATCAAGATAAATATCATACATGGTATACATCTCATTGGTTGTTCTGAAAATGGAATGGCTGAACAGGATTTTGAAGCTTCATCTATAGTATACGTTTGATTGTCATTAAAGCTTTGAATAGACCACATTGGATATGAAGCTCCACTTGACACCGTTCGCATTTCACCTTTGATTCCCATCAAACCACGATCGGCATCATACGATAACGTATTAGAGCCCTAATAGAATAAAAACTAGTTTTATCAAATAACTTGTAGAAAAGAGAATATCTCACGATGGTTTCTTCTACGTTTCCATCAGTTGATCGAATGTAGATATGCGTTAGAACATCTGCGTTGTACTGTTTGATCCAACAGCAACGTTCTGGTTCCTTTACAGCTGCCCTGATCGATCTGCCATAGCCATTGGATACAAGTAAAGAGATGGTAATGTACACGACGTAGTGAAACATGATCAATATCTAAAGAAAAGAACGATAGAAATAAAGCACATCGTACATTTTAATTCTTAATTCGTATCGAAATATATTGACACTTATATACTCATTCAAATCACGTTAGCAATTAAGCAGAAAGTATATGTATGACACATACTATTAGAATATTAATTATAGATATGCGTTTGTTATTTTGTCCCATCACTGCTTTCTACCTTTCCCCATATCCTTGAGTGACGTCAGAGTGGTTTGAAAATGTTTACCTGACGTGTGTGTGTGGTATACAGCAAAATAACTATTTACGACGCAATGGAAAAAAACGTAATTCTTTCAAATTGGTTTTGAAGTCGGAGAGTATTTATAGACTATTATATAATTATATGCAAATCGTTCTGGTATATTTGTTTGTGGCAAATGAAATGATGAATATTCATTTTCATGTGATCAAAGTATTTACGTCAAAGATATTGTGATTATTTATCATGATTCTAAGATTCCTTCATATTCAAATGACAAACTTGGACTAAACACTCCACATACTTATTGCATTTATTCTTTTTTTTATAGATTTATGATATACAAATGAGAATATTTATCTTTCTGTTCTACATTGTTTCAATTATGAGATTCTGTTAGGTTTATGTAAGTGCAATTGGTATTTGTATCTTTAATTGACCATCTTTATCCAATTGCTTTGTCATCTGTTGAGTTTGTGCTCCAGCTGGTAATGTTGTCGATCGGAAGAACCGTGCTCGTTTGGAATGATGATTTTCTTTATGTTTACACTGACCTCGAACAACTAACTCATTGTTTTCTATAGAAACATTCATATCTTCGAGTTGACAGTTTTTCACATCGATTGTCATTTGCAACGCTTTCCTATTGCCACCAAGGTCAGCAATGCATGGATGAAAATCTGCACTTATCAAAAGTTTAACATAAGAAGCCAATGAATCACGTGATTCTTGCGATTCCGATTGAGGGAAGTTTCCATATTGACTATTTTGCATGTGACCTTGTCCAGAATAACTTCTGTTCGGATAACTTTGCTCTGGTGCTTGCCCAGTATAATTACTATTTGGATAACTTTGCTCCGGGGCTTGTCCAGTGTAGTTATCATTTGGAACGCTGTGCTCCTGACATTGTGGAAGATCATTTCCATAGCCGCTGCTTTGTTCTTGACCCTGACCAGAATAGTTTCTATTTTGGTAGCTTTGCTCTGGAGCTTGTCCTAGATAATTTCCGTTTTGAAAACTTTGTTCTTCACCTTGTGTCAGACAATTCTCACCCGGCGAACTTTTAGTAAAAGGCGCCTCAATTAGAAGTATATTATCCGATACCATTCGAGAAGTCAGACGTGATGGATCTATATCAGCAAATTAGAAAAAAAGAATTGATATTTCTCAATTATTACTTACCAGCTTGTTTAGGTATTTGATATGTTCTTTTAAATTGTCGGATAGTATACTCTTCGTCATCTTGTCGGTCTTCTTGATTAGCTTCAACAATTAGTTTGCCATTTTCAACCTTCATCTTGACTGATTCCTGATCGAATCCACGAATATTCACATGGACACAGAACTTTTCTGAATTGGCTTCGGCTGCTGCTGATTCTGTTCCTCCGTTCGTTGAATTGCATCCTTGCGTTTTCGACAAACTGATCGATGGTTGACACTTCGCACTACACAATCGATAAACTCGTGGTTGAATGTAACAAGTTGATGTGCATGTATCAAAACAATCCCATGGTTCATAAGCATCCGAGTCATCACACGCGCTTGTGCAAAGGTAGGGTGAACAGAATCTGTAGCATGCCATTTGAAAAGTAAGTTATTTGACGATAACTGTTGAAATATATATTATCGTGTTTAGACCAGAGCGCACGTACAAACGTACGACGATACATATTGAAAAGTAATGAAGTGTAACTTTTCGTTTGTTACATCATTAATTGTTACGCTTGGTTATGAGGTTGTGTGTTTTCTGTTCTTTGTTTTTTCTCTATCGATGTTAAAAAAAACAATTTCTCATTAACTACATTTCGAAATAATTAAAAATATTTCAGTTCGAAAACAGTTCTTGAACACCAATGATCGGAGTTGGATATGCATTTCGGACATAATTTCTAGGAGCCGTACCATTACGCTATGAACCCAATTACTTGTTTGCCGGACTGCGCTTTTTTAAACATAATCTCAATCGGCCATTTCCTTTTCATCCCGAGAACAAAAAGTTTTGAATTTCAATATGGAGGATATGCCTACAGTCAAGAAACTGACGTTATTAACACCAAAACGATTCATCCAGAAGGTATTCACGGTGTAGTTTAGTGAGCTTATAATACTTATTGATCTATTGTCGACAATAATACTGGAAGTAGTGTAAGATTAGGCTTGTTTTCGTGTGTTTTTTTATAGTATAACGGAAAGGTAGAGAAAACAAATCAATCAAGATGTTTATCAATAATTTTACACCGTAATGAATTTTCCCAATTGCTCTATTTGAATCACACATTGCAAGCGTAGACACATCGAAAAAGATGCAATGCGAATGTAATGACAAACGCATGGTTATTTGTCGATCGAAAACCATATTATGCAATGTGTACATTTCTCTAACTTGCTGAGTATTCTGAAATTTCGAGTAAGAACAAGGATGGACCATCGGTTTAAGAAAATCCACAAAACTGAAATAGACAAATTACGAATTCCATCTCAAGAAGTTGTTTAATCAATTTGATTCATGAATTACCAATATACTATAACAAGTATGTGATGATTGGCATAATAGATGCTATTATTAGTTGTTCGACTGTTCCATTCTTCGTAATCCACTTGATATATTATTAACAATCAGCAGCCGATTCGAAGGAAGTCCTACAACCGTCGATATTGCTATTTCCGATAACCGTGTTAATAATGTACGACGTGTACTTCCACAGTCAGTACAAATCCAATATCTGATTAGAGTAAAATAGAAATCTGTCTTGAGTGAACCATCGTCTAACTCATTTTCTAATCATTCATATGCTGTCTACCACTTTAAGTTTGTATCAGCAAGCAACTCACGAAAATTACAAAGCGTTGTCAACTTTAAACTAGTCGTTCTTGTTTCAATAGCGATTATAAAATAGGTTGATTATTTTTCAGCTCATCAGCAACTACAGAAAGGTTTCACTTTTGATAAGCTGACACTTGATGAGAAAATGAAATTTAGATGATAATTACTCCAGTTTTTACTCGTTATACAATATTTGATTTCGATGAAGAAAAAACCTTCAATCATATCAACAAGATAAACAATGAAGGTCAAACACATTGATTTTAATTTCAGAAAAATGTTTATCAAATAGTTCAAATCACTTCGAGAAGGGAATATATGAACTCGAATGTCGCTACTGCGTAATTGAGACGTTAATGAAATAGATGTTCGCATTGTATACAGCTATGTTTTAACAGTTCGTATTTGTTTCCTTCTGTATACTCCGTTAGAAAGTTTCTATGGTTAAAAACTCGCATGTGTCAACGTTTTATTTGCTTCCTGTAATTGAAGCATTGCAAGTATGATTTATATCATGCTCCCCGTTATCAAATATTATTTTAGTCACTTAAAATGACAGAACCACTTTCTCTTCTTCCACAAGCATTTTTTTTTGTTCTTGAGTTTTATAAATATTATCAGTTGCTGCTACCATAGCTAAAGAACAGCTTTTATTATAAAGATAAGAAGCTTTTTTCTTTCTCTTTCATTTCTTTACGTTGAAATATGTGTACTCTGAAACAATTTTCAATCTTTTTTGAAAGCGTTATTCATTGATGAAGCAGTTTTTTTCTCGTTCAATTCGCCGATGGATCTCGTTCATAGCTCTGTTACTAATTTCATTAACCGTTGGGATTATCTATGTACAACGAACTACACAACCAGCTACGACGTGGATATCGGCGCCTATTCCCAGTAGTACACAAAGTCCTGCTTGTCCAAAAGATGAGAGAGCGATGAGAATATCATTTCTTAGTTCACGTTCTTTCTGTATACATTTACTGTCAGAGGATATCGTTTCGAATTCAATCGCTATGTCTCATTCATGGATGCCACATCAAACTAGATTAATTGCATCTATTCTGGCTGATACTCCATCAAAATCAGCTGCTTTCTTAGACATTGGTGCTAACATTGGTTGGTTTACTCTAGTCATGGCAACACTTGGCCACAAAGTTATCGCTATAGAACCCATGCAGAATAATGTTAAGCTACTGCAAGCATCCGTACACGCATCGCAAGTGTCACAAAATGTTATCGTACATCCCAATGGTCTTGGTGTCAAACCGAGCTTGTGTATACTCTACAGTGATAATCGTAATGTCGGTGATGGGCATACGATATGTGACATCACATCCGAGGAAGAGGCCAGTAGACGTATACCTGGAGGTTATTCACTCAGACAAGTTATTAATAGTACACGACTTGATACTCTAGTTAATCAGAATATCGATGTGATGAAAATCGATGTTGAAGGATCAGAATTATATGCAGTACAAAGTGGCATTCGTTTGTTCGATGAATATACAGTTCGTCACGTCATATCGGAATTCAGTCCTCGAATGATGCGAGAGAAGCAAAGTGATCCATACGAATACTTGAAATTCTTCGCCTCTCGCGGGTATAGCATTCGAATCGTTACCGATCAATTAGCAAGTTTATATGAGCAAAAAGCATGGCAATCAGTACCGACTCACAAATCTGATGACGATCTACGAAGATTAAGTAATGGTGAACAAATAGAATTATGGTTTACAAAAACGTGATTTCATCTATGTTGAAAAAATTTATTGATCGTATATAGTAATACAACTGCTAGGGATAATTTAATAACTGTTCTAGTTTCGGTGAGGTTCGAAAGAATCTCAGTGATTCGTCGAAGACATTCGGTTTGAGTTCGTGAATGTAGCAAAATTTCTCGTAGTATTTGTTGTGAATTATTGTGTCCTGTTGACGATGATTGAAATTCATTAGAGAAGACATGTTGACGTATATAATCAACAAATTGAGGAAACTCTTCTTCTGTTATCGGTTGTGCATCATTGTAGATCTGATTAATTGACTCTTTGAATTCACGTATAACTATTCGAAGAGATTCATGCGAAATTTGCCCATTGGTAGATACGCCTGTAGATGAAGGTCTTGAGCAAGTTGTTTGGAATGTTTTCATGCTGCATGCTGAAAGCAGAATAATAAATACGTATGAATTTTACTATGAAAATCAATGGATTTATTTACTGGGAGAAGCTTGTGTTTGCTTTTCAATAGTATGAATTTCAGCCATCAATTCTTCGAAACTTGCATCAAAACTACCTGGTGCAGTAAAATCAATATATAGTCGATCACGAATGACAAGACCCAAATAACCAGAAGGTTCGTATCCTGCTTGTAGAAGACACGGAACGAAATTGATGCGTTTTTTATCGGTCTACAAAACNATGACGGCGACTGAGCCGAGAGCATCAGCTAGGACATGGAGGAACACGCCGTGCATATTCATGGATGACTTTTTTTCTTTTTTGTTGACGTGTGTCGGAGAATGGATCTGTGGCGATGATGGTGAAGGAGGATGATAAATGCAGTCGACAATAACCTAGAGGAGATAGGAATGGTTATGAGATGATGAGAAAGACGCAGGAGTGTTACCTCGTCGAGAGCTCGAAGGCTGTGTCTTCTGAAGTCAGAGGAAGTGACAACGACTTCAATTGGTTCGATGTTTTCATCAATTTTTGACGTAGCGGTATTCGGGTTGGTTTCCGAAGTTCTATTGGATTGTTTCCGTAACTTTGATTCGTGAGGCGTATGATGACTGTGACCATGCGGCTCATCAGCGTCACTACTACCACCATGTGAATGACCATGAAAGCCTTGAAATAGAAACAGACCAATGATATTAATTCCTAGACCCACCGATCCAACAATGAGAAGAAGAGTAGGATTCTCGATAGGTTCCGGTTGAATGTACCGTTTGATAGTGTCAAAAATAATTGTTAAACAAAGAGCTAACAAGAAGACAGAGTTGATATTGGCACCAACGACTTCAGCACGTACCCATCCGAATGTGTTGATATTAGAACGTCTTTTAGCTATCCGCACAACTATTAATCCGATTGCAAGAGCTATCAGATCAGAGAGCATGTGGAAAGCATCGGCTACCAGTGCTAATGAATTGGTGATGTTACCGACAACAAGTTCGACGACGAAATATGAAAATGTCAATATCATCATCGATACCAGACGAAATGTCTTGGTTGAATAGAATCGAGTATCCTTTTGAGTTGATAACGACATTCAAAGGGATTCACTATTATAACTGCAATAGGTGATTATTTAAGTTTTCCTTTACAATGATGAATTTATATGTAGTTTATATATATTGTTGGGTATTGGATGTAATATACTGTGTACAATGACGTCAGCAAACATGTGCGCACCCCTGTTATGTATATTTGTATGTTACCTCCCCTGTGAAACTTTCAAGGGGGTGTTGAGATAGGTTTTATATGATTGCAATATGTCAAGCGTTAATTTCGCAGGGGGAGGAAGAAAGAAAACGTTGTCGAGCTACTTCGAAATAAGTTTTCATATGATTCTCGCTCTCATTATCGTAAGTTCTGGCGAATATAAGTCATTCAGTGTTATTTTGTAGGAATCATAAATGGGTCAGATAAATTCGATTGCTTTCCCTGAAAAAGAAGATATAATTTAAGTATTGATTTGATAATACGTATTGTTATTTGACCAGAGAGTGATTGATTTATACAAGTGTTCGTCAAGATAGTAAATCGGAAGTTCAATAATTGTATTCCGAATAATCAGTCTCAGTATCATATTGAATGTTCAACATCTGAATGAAAAAATGACCAGAAAATGTGACGTAAAGACAAAAACGGTACACACTGATTTTCTATTAGTTATTATTCATTTGTTTGAAGAAGATGGATTTGAAATGGTCAAGTATTTTTCGATGAATTCTTCGAACTCTTTTAAAAATGAGTGATGTGTACCCACTTTTTTCTTTCATTTCTTCTTCTTACTTAATGAAAAGATTATTGCCGGATGCTAAAATGATCACCACCTGAAACAAGACCTTTTCTCTTAATTAAACATCATGTTACTGATTGATTACGATATTCGATTACTTGGATTGTAATTTAAAATATACTCCTATGACATCAATTCTGTTGGAGGACTTTAACATCTTGAGAACATAATACACGAGCAAAATCACTCCGGTATCGATGCGGTACGGTGTCTACTTTGAGTTTCAAAAACCACAAAAACATCCTTCGCTTTGTCGTGATCATTTCATTTTAGAAAACTTGCATATACTCATTTTTCCTACAAGAAATATTGTCGGTTAAATAAGTTCAATCCAATTCTGTACAAAAACACTTCTTGTTATTTCTCTATGACTTAGAAAAATGCAATCCGTATATCCACCAGGCTCCAGAACAATCAAAGCAAAAATACTCCGAAATCTTTCGTTCAATTGGTCTACAACGTTTTCTTTCTTTCTCTCCCTCCCTGTGAAATTAGCACTTGACATATTTCAATCACATAAAAACCATTTCAACACCCCCTTTAAAGCTTAACAGGGGAGGTAACGTACAAAAATACATAACAGGGGTGCGTACATTTTCTACTTACGACACCTTAAGAAACTAAACTGCACCTAATAAAATCTAATCTCATCTATATAACGGATGCATAAATTCATTCATTCGCTTTATTGAATTATTCGTCGTCGTAAAAAGAACTTGAATATTCAGCTTTGCACTTGTAGTTGTGAATCTCTCACAATGTCTTCAACATCTGAGGTAGGACGAGTGTAGGTACTCCTGCTAGAAGTGTTGTACTTGTACTGATACTTTAAGACATAGATGTAACACTACGAGGAAAAATAAATTTTAACAGGAATTTCTATTAGAATATTATACATGACGGGCCTAAAAATGATCTATATATATAATTTTCTTTGCTGTTCGATAAGACAAAACATACGCCTCTATTTACCTTTCTTCTCTTTCTCTCTCTAAGGCAATTGTCAACTAGAGGTGAAGGATAAATAAAATAGACAAGTACTCCAATATTCAGTACTACATTTTTGTTTTCGAAGAAGATCGCGTACAAGTTTTGTTACAAATAGATAATCAAACGGAAGTGAGTTTGGCCTCTTTTCATGCTTTCATTTCTTTCGAACGAATCTTTCATTAATAACACACTTTCCTTTTAAGATTTCAGATCTTCATTCGTTTCCCTTTCACAATGGATTCTTTTGTCGTAAAAATAATAACCGCTCTCAGTTTTTTTCTCACTACACTAACCTGTTCCGTGTGTCCAATTGTCATTTCATTTTGGATGAAGAAACGACATAATAAATCCAAAACATTTGCATTCTCTGAGTCATCAAAACAACGTTCTACGAAGATTGTCCTGAGAAAAATACTCATCAGCGGTGTAACTTGTTTTGGTGGTGGCGTTTTCCTTGCTGCTTGCTTATTAGATCTTCTACCTGACGTTATCCATCACATCGATGCAACTTTGAAAAACGAGTTCAAATATGATAATCCAAAGGAATATCCTATTGCTGAAATACTTATCACGTGTGGCTTTTTCATTGTTCTCTTTATTGAACAAATCACTTTGTCCATTCGGTCACCAACAGCAAGTTTAACTCCAATATTTCGTGAAACACCTTCTCTTACTGTTTCGGAAAAGACACATATCGAAAGAGATGGTGAGAAAAATGAACAAGTTTTACTAATGCATAATAACAATTCTTCATCGACTATCGAACATCAAATGTCGTTGATGAGCCCCAAATGTGATACAACCAGAAATGCAAACGATCTACTAATTACCCGAAATTTACTTATGATATTGTCACTTGTTATTCATTCCGTGTTTGAAGGTATCGCCATTGGTTCATTGACGGATTCTCAAACAATTATACAACTATCTCTTGCTATACTGATTCATAAATCAATTATTTCATTTAGTGTTGGTCTTAAATTGCTACCCACATCAAAAACCCGATCGGCCTATCTCGCCTGTGTTATTTTTGCTGCTGCAACACCTACAGGTATATTAACTATGTTAAGTATGCAAGGAATTTTGCCAAATCATCGTTCGACTAAACTTGTCAACGACTGTCTTCGTGCTTTTGCATGTGGTACATTTTTCTACATAACATTTTTCGATGTCTTACCTCATGAGCTCAATAGTACATCAATACCAGCAGGATCATCGTCCATATCAAAATTACAACGACTGATCAAGACATGTTTTATACTTATCGGTTTTGCTGCCACTGCCACTCTTATATTTGCAACAAAGTGACTCTTTTTTTTTCTCATCTATTAGCGTTTTAGTGTAACCCAGTATGATCTTCATTACAATCATTTCTCGAAACAAATACTTTGTCATATATTGCTCGTGCGACTGATTTGAGTTGTCTCCTTGTCCTTGAAGAGTACCTAGGAGGACTACTGGTAGAATTTTCAATGTCATGTATCCTAGCGATAAGTTTCGTTTCGAATCTATATTGACGGATATTCTCTTTCTAATTGCTAAGACTGACACTTTATCGAATATCGGATTCAATCTGCAATTGCAAGTAAAACTAAAAGAAAAAGACAGAACTATATTACAATTTCACAAGTTATCACAAATGTATGAGTTACAAAAAACAGAATACTAAAAAAGATTTATTTTTTGATCATTTTTGCGATAATCGTTGAGATAGCAGAGCCATTTTCCGAAAGACTAACTTTTTGTATGTCCAGTGAAATGTTTTGCTTGTTACTTCGTGTTTCGTTACTTGGCGATGCTTCAAGTGTTATAATTAATTTAGGACTCAGCTTGGGATATAGAACTTGGCATAATCCATCAGTACTTCTGATCACTATATGTTGCACTTTTGTCGGATTTGACTCATTTTTCGAGTGCTTCACGACATTTCGAAGGATGTCTAATTTAGTCATTTCATCATGACCAACAAGTGCTGCGAGAAAAATGATTTGACATTCTTTTAGGATTGATTCTACTTCGATTGGAATCGACTTCTGACCAATATCCTGCGTAATGAAATGCATTCTTTCGATTAGATGTCCAGGTAATAATTGCTTTGTTATTCCTAATGCCAACTGATTCGCCTCATATGACATGTCAAAGTTGTAAATATCAGCAAATGGAGCGTACTTACGAAGAATAAGTATGGAAGAGATGGGAATAGGACCTGAACCAATAAAAGCTATTTTGTTTACCAAAATGTTGCTTGTATCATTTGGTATTGAACTTTGAGAGAACTGAATGCCGAGTTCGTGTAGCATTTTAATCTCAAATTCAATTAATCGATGATAATCACCATCGTCGGAAAATTGTTCAATCAAATTTTGGCCAGGATTGGTGGTATATATCTTCGCCAAATTCTTTTCGAGATAATATTCATATTGCGATCGTGAACGGCGCAATTGATCACATACTGCTTGAAGAACCAAATCTGTTTCCAGCATACGTTCAAATATAGATGAGTCCAATGCAGTCGAGCAACAAAATTTCAGAAGTTCATCGAATAAGTTTGTTGCTTCGGAAGAAGGATTGAATAGACTAAGTTTAGAAATAGCTGTGTTAAAGTCGATGAGCTTTTCGCGAACAGAATTACTCGTCATAATAAGTTCCATTGTCTCCAGAAAATGGCAAGCTATATATATTATAGATCCTTACTAACAACACTGCTTTCTGTAAAATACATTATTCATGGAAACATATATACACCGAGAGCCCACGCCTTCTGAAAGCACCCCTTTTGTGCATGCATTCTTCTTTTCGGAGGTGTCTATTGCCACCACCCCTCTTCCTTAAACACTTATTCATTCACTAAGGCTCCCCCTTTTATACATGCCCCCCCTCTAAAAAGTGCGAGGTCGTTATTGTAAACATTGTGTACGTTAGCAGCATGATTTTAACATGAGAAAAGCAAACGAAACGAATTTATTCAGTTCTATATTCCAAACTGCGAATACTCTAATGATATAGCCTGATGTTGGTTTCAAATGGTAAAGAAAATTAAGAATTTCAACATTTGCCTTTGTAACTTATATCAGAAGCTTTTATCGGATTCGTGTAAGATGATTTATTCTAAATCAATTGTGAAACAAAGGAACGCACCGAGCCCGAGGATGTCGGGGTACTGAAAAAGTCTCAGAGCTTTAGACATATAGTCGAGTGCTTATTCTTCTAGAGAAATCCTGTGAAATTCATTTGTTTCAATAGTCGCAAACATGTTAGCTAAAATGCGGTGTCAGACGAATTGTTTTTATATATCTATATAGAAGACAACAACAACAGAAAACTTAGGTAAAAAGTAAGTTCAAACAAGACACTGTATCGGGATATCCATGATACTTGGATCCTTGATGTTTGGTTCAAAACGAGTAAGTTCTTGTATCGAAATCATGCGGGCAGCTGGTACACGTAATTGTGCTCTCAATGGAATACACTGACCATCGCGACTCACGGTTGTATAAGCTGACACTCCATCTTTTTCAATTAACCAAGTATCAGATACGATTGTCTTTCCATTAAATTCAGTTGTACTTTCGTTTACATAGGAAGCCCATGCTAAAAGAAAATTGCAAGTTAAAATGAGAAAGAATATCAACATGAATAGCATACATGGTATACATCTCATTGTTTGTTCTGAGAATGGAACGGCTGAACAGGATTTTGAAGCTTCATCTATAATATACGTTTGGTTGTCATTAAAGCTTTGAATAGACCACATTGAATATGAAGCTCCGCTTGACATCGTTAGCACTTCACCTTTGATTCCTATCAAACCACGATCTGCATCATACGATAACGTATTAGAGCCCTATTAGAATAAAAACTAGCTGTATCAAATAACTTGTAGAAAAGAGAATATCTCACGATGGTTTCTTCTACGCTTCCATCAGTTGATCGAATGTAGATACGCGTTACAGCATCTGCATTGTATTGTCTCATCCAACAGCAACGTTCTGGTTCCTTTACAGCTGCTCTGATCGATCTACCATAGCCATTGGATACAAGTAAAGAGATTGTAATGTACACGACGTAGTGAAACATGATTAATATCTAAAGGAGAAGAGAACGATAGAAATAAAGCACATCGTACATTTTGATTCTTACTTCGTATCGAAGATGTGTATATGTATATCGTATCAAACCATATTGGTACATATATACTCACTCAAATCACGTTGGCAATCAAGCAGAAGGTATATGTATGACACTACTATTAGAATATTAATTATAGATATGCGCTTGTTATTTTATCCCATCACCGCTTTCTACATTTCCCCATATCATTGGGTGACGTCAGAGTGTTTTGAAAATATTTACCTGACGTGTGTGTGTGGTATATAGCAAAATAATTAACTATTTACGACGCAATGAAAAAAAACGTAATTCTTTCGGATTTGTTTTGAAGTCGGAGAGTATTTATAGACTATTATATAATTATATGCAAATCGTTCTGGTATATTTGTTTGCGTGGCAAATGAAATGGTGAATATTCATTTTCATGTGATCAACGTGTTTACGTCAAAGATATTGTGGTTATTCATCATGATTCTAAGATTCCTTCATATTCAAATGACGAACTTGAACTAAACACTCCACATACTTATTGCATTTATTCTTTTTTTATAAATTTATGACATACAAATGAGAATATTTATCTTTCTGTTCTACATTGTTTCAATTATGAAATTCTGTTAGGTTTATGTAAGTGTAATTGGTATTTGTATCTTCAATTGACCATCTTTATCCAATTGCTTTGTCATCTGTTGAGTTTGTGCTCCAGCTGGTAATGTTGTCGATCGGAAGAACCGTGCTCGTTTGGAATGATGATTTTCTTTATGTTTACACTGACCTCGAACAACTAACTCATTGTTTTCTATAGAAACATTCATATCTTCGAGTTGACAGTTTTTCACATCGATTGTCATTTGCAACGCTTTCCTATTTCCACCAAGGTCAGCAATGCATGGATGAAAATCTGCACTCATTAAAAGTTTAACATAAGAAGCCAATGAATCACGTGATTCTTGTGATTCCGATTGAGGGAAGTTTCCATATTGACTATTTTGCACATGACCTTGTCCAGAATAACTTCTATTCGGATAACTTTGCTCTGGTGCTTGCCCAGTATAATTACTATTTGGATAACTTTGTTCCGGAGCTTGTCCAGTGTAGTTATCATTTGGAACGCTTTGCTCTTGACATTGTGGAAGATCATTTCCATAGCCGCTGCTTTGTTCTTGACCCTGGCCAGAATAGTTTCCATTCTGGTAGCTTTGCTCTGGAGCTTGTCCTAGATAATTTCCGTTCTGAAAACTTTGTTCTTCGCCTTGTGCCAGACAGTTCTCACCCGGTGAACTTTTAGTAAAAGGCACCTCAATTAGAAGTATATTATCCGATACCATTCGGGAAGTCATACATGATGGATCTATATCAGCAAATTAGAAAAAAATTGTTATCTCTCGATTATTACTTACCGGCTTGTTTAGGTATTTGATATGTTCTTTTAAATTGTCGGATAGTATACTCTTCGTCATCTTGTCGGTCTTCTTCATTAGCTTCAACAATTAGTTTGCCATTTTCAACCTTCATCTTGACTGATTCCTGATCGAATCCACGAATATTCACATGGACACAGAACTTTTCTGAATTGGCTTCGGCTGCTGCTGATTCTGTCCCTCTGTTCGTTGAATTGCATCCTTGGGTTTTCGACAAACTGGTCGATGGTTGACATTTCGCACTACGCAATCGATAAACTCGTGGTTGAATGTAACAAGTTGATGTGCATGTATCAAAACAATCCCATGGATCGTAAGCATCCAAGTCATCACACGCGCTCGTGCAGAGGTACGGTGAACAGAATCTGTAGCATGCCATTTGAAAAGTAAGTTATTTGACGATAACTGTTGAAATATATATTATCGTGTTTAGACCAGAGCGCAGGTACAAACGTACAGCGATACATATTGAAAAGTAATGAAGTGTAACTTTTCGTTTGTTACATCATTAATTGTTACGCTTGGTTATGAGGTTGCGTGTTTTCTGTTCTTTGTATTTTCTCTATCGATGTTTAAAAAAAACAATTTCTCATTAACTACATTTCGAAATAATTGAAAATATTTCAGTTTGAAAACAGTCCTTGAATATCAATGGTCGGAATTGGATATGCATTTCGGACATAATTTCTAGGAGTCGTACCATTACGCTATGAATCCAATTACTTGTTTGTCGGACTGCGCTTTCTTAAACATAATCTCAATCGGCCATTTCCTTTTCATCCCCGAGAGCAAAAAGTTTTGAATTTCAATATGAAGGATCTGTCGACAGTCAAGAGACTGACGTTATTAACACTAAAACGATTCATCCGGAAGGCATTCACGGTGTAGCTTAGTGAGCTTATAATACTTGTTGATCTATTGTCGACAATAATGCTGGACGTAGTGTAAGATTAGGCTTGTTTTCGTGTGTTCTTTTTTATAGTAACGGATAGGTAGAGAAAACAAATCAATCAAGATGTCTATCAATAATTTTACACCGTAATGAATTTTCCCAGTTGCTCTATTTGAATCACACATTGCAAGCGTAGACACATCGAAAGAGATGCAATGCGAACATAATGACAACACATGGTTATTTGTCGATCGGAAACCATATTATGCAATGTGTACATTTCTCTAACTTGCTGAGTATTCTGAAATTTTGAGCAAGTACAAGGGTGGACCATCGGTTTAAGAAGATTCCCAAAACTGACATAGACAAATTAAAAATTCCATCTCAAGAAGTTGTTTAATGAATTTGATACATGAATTACCAATATATTATAACAAGTATGCGATAATTGGCATAATAGATGCTATTATTAGTTGTTCGACTGTGCCATTCTTCGTAATCCACTCGATATATTATTAACAATCAGCAACCGTCGAAATTGCTATTTCTGATAATCGTGCGATTAGAGTAAAAGAGAAACCTGTTTTGAGTGAACCATCACCTAACTCATTTTCTAATCATTCATATGCTGTCTACCACTTTAAGTTTGTATCAGCAAGTAACTCACGAAAATTACAAAGCGTTGTCAACTTTAAACTAGTCGTTCTTGTTTCAATAGCGATTATAAAATAGGTTGATCATTTTTCAACTCATCAGCAACTACAGAAAGGTTTCATTTTTGATAAACTGACACTTGATGATAATTACTCCAGTTTTTACTCGTTATACAACATTTGATTTCGATGAAGAAAAAACCTTCAATCATATCAACAAGATAAGCAATGAAGTCAAACACATTGATTTTAATTTCAGAAAAATGTTTATCAAATAGCTTAAATCTCTTCGAGAAAGGAATATATGAATGCGAATGTCGCTACTACGAAATCGAGCCGTTAAATGTCGGCTAATCGGTATGATTTCTTCTTATAAGCAAGTCACAAAGAGAGACGGAAAATAAACGATGTTAATGTATGATATCTTTGAATGATGTCAAGTCCTAAGAATATGTTTCTTTTGAAGTCAAATTTTGACAATGTACGTGAAAATGAAATAAATGTTTGCATTGTATACAGCTACGTTTTGACAGCTTGTATTTGTTTCCTTCTATATACTCCGTTAGAAACTCACATATGTCAACGTTTTATTTGCTTCCCGTAATTGAAGCATTGCAAGTATGATTTACATCATGCTCCCCGTTATCAAATATTATTTTAGTTACTTAAAATGACAGAACCACTTTCTCTTCTTGCACACGCTTTTTTTTTGTTCTTCAGTTTTATAAATATAATCAGTTGCTGCTACCATAGCTAAAGAACAGCTTTTATTATAAAGATAAGAACCTTTTTTCTTTCTCTTTCATTTCTTTACGTTGAAATATGTGTACTTTGAAACAATTTTCAACTTTTTTCGAAAGCGTTATTCAATGATGAAGCAGTTTTTTTCTCGTTCAATTCGCCGATGGGTCTCGTCCATAGCTCTGTTACTAATTTCATTAATCGTTGGGATTATCTATATACGACGAACTACACAACCAGCTACGACGTGGATATCGGCGCCTATTCCCAGTAGCACACAGAGTCCTGCTTGTCCAAAAGATAAGAGAGCGACGAGAATATCATTTCTTAGTTCACGTTCTTTCTGTATACATTTACTGTCTGAAGATATCGTTTCGAATTCAATCGCTACGTCTCATTCATGGATGCCACATCAAACTAGATTAATTGCATCTATTCTGGCTGATACTCCATCAAAATCAGCTGCTTTCTTAGACATTGGTGCTAACATTGGTTGGTTTACTCTAGTCATGGCAACACTTGGCCACAAAGTTATCGCTATAGAACCCATGCAGAATAATGTTAAGCTACTGCAAGCATCCGTACACGCATCGCAAGTGTCACAAAATGTTATAGTACATCCCAATGGTCTTGGTGTCAAACCGAGCTTGTGTATACTCTACAGTGATAATCGTAATGTCGGTGATGGGCATACGATATGTGACATCACATCCGAGAAAGAAGCTAGTAGACGTATACCTGGGGGTTATTCACTCAGACAAGTTATTAATAGTACACGACTTGATACTCTAGTTAATCAGAACATCGATGTGATGAAAATCGATGTCGAAGGATCAGAATTATATGCAGTACAAAGTGGCATTCGTTTGTTCGATGAATATACAGTTCGTCACATCATATCGGAATTCAGTCCTCGAATGATGCGAGAGAAGCAAAGTGATCCATACGAATACTTGAAATTCTTCGCCTCTCGCGGGTATAGCATTCGAATCGTTACTGATCAATTAGCAAGTTTATATGAGCAAAAAGCATGGCAATCAGTACCGATTCACAAATCTGATGACGATCTACGAAGATTAAGTAATGGTGAACAAATAGAATTATGGTTTACAAAAACGTGATTTCATCCATGTTGAAAAAATTTATTGATCGTATATAGTAATACAACCGCCAGGGATAATTTAATAACTGTTCTAGTTTCGGTGAGGTTCGAAAGAATCTCAGTAATTCGTCGAAGATATTCGGTTTGAGTTCGTGAATGTAGCAAAATTTCTCGTAATATTTGTTGTGAATTATTGTGTCCTGTTGAAGATGATTGAAGTTCATTAGGAAAGACATGTTGACGTATATAATCAACAAATTGAGGAAACTCTTCTTCTGTTATCGGTTGTGCATCATTGTAGATCTGATTAATTGACTCTTTGAATTCACGTATAACTGTTCGAAGAGATTCATGCGAAATTAGCCCATCGGTAAATATATCTGTAGATAAAGGCCTTGAGCAAGTTGTTTGGAATGTTTTCATGCTGGATGCTGAAAGCAAAATAATAAATACGTACGCATTTTACTATGAAAATCAATGGATTTATTTACTAGGAGAAGCTTGCGTTTGCTTTTCAATAGTATGAATTTCAGCCATCAATTCTTCGAAACTTGCATCAAAATTACCTGGTGCAGTAAAATCAATATATAGTCGATCACGAATGACAAGACCCAAGTAACCAGAAGGTTCGTATCCTGCTTGTAGAAGGCACGGAACGAAGTTGATGCGTTTTTTATCGGTATACAACACTTCTACAACAGATCTCATCATTAGTAAAAGTATATAAACCACTCGAAATAGATCACCTTTTTGGCAAAATTCACTTTCGTAGTAGTCATGATTCATAAGAAATAGAACAACAAATGCATTTTCAATTGCATCAGCCATTCCTTGATGTATAGAACCATGTAAATCATTTCTATCCATCCATACTTTATAACCACGATTCTAAAAAGACAATCAGCATAAATTTATCTCGTTTTCCAATACGAACTCTCAGTCTTCTGAACAGTTCTTCACATATTTGATATGATGAATCATGATGATAACTTATCATTATATGTTGTCCCAGTCTCGAATTCAATCCTTCATGATTATCCGTATTGAGAGTCACAGCTTCTGCATGCGTTTGTACATTATTCGCATCAGCACCAAACGGATTAGAATTGGATTCTCTAGGAGTGTTAGCCGAACTGCATATGTGATATAACCGATCTTCTAAGTCTTGAAATGCTTCGACTACGCCTTCTGCAACTGGAGTAAGTTGAGATGACATCGAACTATCATTTGAGGCACTTGAGAAAATCAACGTGTCAATATTGCTGGTGGTTCCTTCTAGAAAGAGTTAACGGAAGTGTTAGGAAAACGTTTCTTACAGATGATCATTTACGAGCGTTGGACACCGCGGTTTGCGGCATGCTATCTGCGCCATCAAGCAATTGTTCCTACAAATCAGCGATATATTCTTTCTTTAGCTGAGAGTATGTTATACGCAACGTTACTTGTAATGTATCAGTCATCACAATGCCAAGTAACTCTGAAATTTCCGAATCTTCATTGTCTTTGGATGTGGCCATTTTGTACACTAGACAGGTGACTTCTGTAGATTTTATCGGTGTGCAAATAGGATCAAACAGAAGGAAGAGTTGGTTTCTTTCGTTGCACAACGTGCTTTGACTTCGTAAAAGAATGTTGTCAAAAACATTGGCAAACGCATTTTATTTCCTTTCTTTTTCACTCTCCGTCAAAAGCAAACCGTAATTTCATACGACAGTTGGTGTTTCTCTTTCTTATATTTGCACACCTGTCTGTATTTACCTTTCATATATACATTCAGATAAGAAAAATACAAGAACTTATATTGCTTTGTATATCATTGGAAAAAAGAACGCAAAAGCAATTTGCGTGACAAAAAATATCACAGCACGCCATGAGAATACATTGTATTTCAATGCTTTTTCGTAACTCAAAAATCATATTTAGGGTAATGAGTCAATTATAACAACGAGACGTTTAGACAGAGGTGCAGGATCTTCCTCTTGCGCCACCGACCGGTGGAGGCAATTTTTTGAAAAAAACTGTTAGAAAGAGAAACTTTCCTCTCTTCATAGTTAACTGTCATAGGATATAATTCATTCTTTTGCATTTGTTGCTTTATTTGTATACTCTGTTCTTAATCTCGTCAAGAACAGACACATTACTGCTAAGGTATAACTTCTTGGCAATTCTTTTTCTATAGATTTCTTTGCACTCTCTTATCGCTTGCTACCCTACATCGTGACCGAAGAAAGATATGTGAGTAATTTTTCCAATATGGATAATTCCAATATATGTTAATTCTTTCCTTATGATAATAGTACAACTGTTGAATCTTGTCTTCTATGTGCTTGTGCATGACACACTGATTTTCCCTATATACTGTGTTGGTTTTTTCCCTTTCTCTTGCGTCCTTTTTTCTGTTTATGCACATATACGTTTATCACTTCTTTATTTTAGTTATTCCTTCGTTCTTTTTCTGTCTCGCTTGATTTTTTCTCTTCTATGTCGTTAGTGTCATTGAATAAAATCGAATCCAAGTTTACATAGAAAATTTATAAGGGAGAGAAAAGAGAGAGATTGTTTTCATCTTTTTTCGCACGCAGTGAATAGCAAATACGCTTATTTTTGCTGACTTTCGTTCTTGTGTTTCATCTCTTGACTCTTACCGGTTTTCAAATTGATTAGGATGTTTCGCAGTAAAGAAACTATCGGTTGTTTTGAACCGCTTCAGAAAAGAACAATTAGAAAGAATTCCTATAATGTACGAATAGTCACGAACAGAAAAAATGTTGTCATGCTTTTTGACTTATATTTTATATCAAATAAAGCGGATCTGTGAGCAGTGAAGATAAAACCGCTTGGGGAAATTTCTTGGACAAATTTTCTTGGTGGGGGAAATTTTCGATTTTTTGGAAAATTCTGCACCTCTGCGTTTAGATTATCAAACTTGAAACTATAATCGTTTTTGACGGCATTTTCAATTTCATCATCCTCATATAATTAGTACTGTGTTTACGTGTTGTTTGCTATAGAATTACGCAAGTTTCAGAAGCTTGGTGCGAGTAATTCGTGATCAGAACATGAGCTGCCAAATATAACTTCGAATGCACATGAATACTCGACTGTTTTTGTTAACTTCAAAAATAAGTTAGAAAGACGAGAATTGAACCTTGAAAATGTATTAGAACTGAATGCAGTTCTAATCTCGTACATGTATGGAATTATGTTTTCCTTCAGAAATAATTTTATACTTCGATTTGCGTTTGAAATCTGCATTTATATTCGACTGAAACTGGAGAGGCTGCTGATCCAGCTGAGACTTTCTCTGTTCGATTTTTGTCTGACTATCGGCATGAAGCTGTATAAGCAAACCACAGCGTTTTGGCGGCTTTGCGCTGTATTCACGAGTTTTCAAAATCAAAATGCCGTTATTTTTCTTTTTCGTCTTATGCTGTAGTCAGAGATTCATTTTAAGAGTAAGAATGTTTGTATAGGAAGAAGAAGGAATGTTTTTCCCAAGTTTTATAAAACGTGAAGGAACACATTACTTTTATCGTTCTTTACCAGACACCCATTTCTCACATCTTACAACAACTACCTTATAAATAATCCAATCTCACAGCAATGACAAATCAGAAACAAGGCGACTTGGATATGTTCGAGCAGACACCAGCCACCTTTCAACAAGCAAATGAATTTAATCGTATAAAAATTGAAGAGACGCAAGATATTTCTGTCATTTGGCTGGACACTCACATTCACAGCAGTAATCCAGATTATC
>CAJNOJ010000172.1:118761-227721 GCA_905250025.1 Adineta ricciae | reverse complement strand
AGAGGGAAGACGAATAGCAATTACACAAAGTTAAAGTGGGTGTGATCTCTGGTGATCGATAATCAGAAATGATGATAGAAGACAAGAGACAAGTCAATGTATTAAGCGATTAAAGACATACACACTACACACATACAATGATGTAATACATATCCGGAAAGACGATTTCAACAAAGACCTTCAGTGGGTCATTGGTGCAACACTGATTTAGTTTGGGAATTCTCTATTCTCTTTAAATCAAGCTCGTAAGCATAGCATATCGAAAGAAGAAAAAAAAATGAGAAGAGAAAAAAAGATAGACATCATTGTATGTATGTTTTGTGACGATCATATCACCGGTATCTTTCTTTACTATGCACGGTTTGTTGTAGCGATCATAAAAGAAGAATGCAGTTGGTTAACTATTCTTCTTGCTTGTCTATATGTATATTGATGACTATCGCTAAGTTAGGGCAACATTCCATTTTTGATTGAATTCATACGCATATGAAGATAAATCTATATGTGGATTAGTTTTTTTTTCAACTAGATAATATCGAACAGTTAGACATAGTCTAGGAATGAATGGTTAATGAAAGTAGACAATGAGAAGAGAACGATGATCTTTCAAGACTTGAATTTGGATTTACAAGACATTGGTCATCTGTGAAATCAATGTGTTAAATGATATCTTGTTGAAGAGTCAGGAGAAGAAGAACAAGGTGAAGTGATGATAAATTTTTCTATTCTGTTATTGTCAAAGTTCAAGTACATAGTTCTTATCGCGCACACGAATCGAGTCTGTATGATGTTCATCAAAGACAAATGAGAGAACACTGACAAAATGTAGCATTTTTTCATAAGCCATGACGAAGACATTGGATCATTTATTGAATAAAATCATTGATCAATCAAAATCTTCGATGTAATCATTGTCAGAGGAATAATTCATTTCTATATCGAATACAACTGTATATCATCCCAAGAGATTCGAATGGATTTGATTTCAATCGAACAATTTGTTTGCTATTATTCTAACTGATCGATCAATATATACACTTATTGATATTTTCAAAATATCATTGTCAATCTTTTGCACAATAGTTAACTTCCGTGACAAAATTTCTTCATCGCATATTCTCCGCTCGGAAATATCAATAGAAGCACAAAGTATAGACAAGACTTTCATTTATTGGATTTCGATTATCTGACAAATAAAGCAGCAAAAAATAAGAGGAAGGACAATCAGATAGATAAAGATTGGACAACAAAAGAAACGTCTACTTAGAAAATAAGAAACAATTGGAATAATTCATCGAAAAAACAATCGAATTATTTGAGTTTTCTAAAAGAAAGAAAATGAAATTTCATTGAATAAAAACATCTTCTTTTCAACACATACAATTATCTGTCGTTCGAGCAATACTGATGATTTTCTAAACAAAAAACGAACGAACAAAATCGATTCAGTAGAGCGAAAGACTTCATATCTTACTGTTGATTTAACTTGAGCAACACAAACAACAGTAGGTTGTGTTTTATATGGTAGCATATTGTTAGATGCATTATGAACTACATCCCTATCATAAATAAGCGAAGGAAGAGTAAGAACTCAAATGAATATCGAATGAAAATCTCTACCCGGCACGATTGAATGGTGAAGAACGTCGTCGTCGAGCGGCATGTGGCGAAAGACTAATACGAAATGGTTGAGCAGTGGTCCTAGATTGTGAAAAAAGAGATTCAAATCATTAATCTTGAGAACTGGTGAACTTTACTTGATATTTTCATAAGGTATATCTTTGAGCTGATTTTCATCTAAACCAGTGGGTTCTACGAGCTCAAATCTTAAAAAAGAAAATATGAAAAATGTTTTCTAAGAGCAACCATCGATTGGCTATACTTGATTGCTTCTAGAATTTCGGATGGCATTTGTTTTCGAGGAGATTTACTTCGTCTAAATTCAATGAGTAAATATATGCAGATGAAATGCACAAATCAACCAACTTTCGACGACGTGCAGCTGATCTTCTATGTCGGGAATTGTCGGGATTCTCATTTTCATCACATGTCGTATTTTCATGCGATGTATTTCCTCTTGTAAACTGATTGACATCCGGCGAACTTCTAAAATCCAAGTGAAATAAGGAAAAACACTAAAGCAATTTCCTTTTACTTTGCGCGTTTCTTTTCATTGAAAACTGTTTGATTGAATTGTAGTTCGTGAATGGATCTAAAACTAACAATGGTTTCTCTCGAAAATAGACAAACTATTTACCGTCGTTTTTCTTTATTTAATTTGAGAAAATTTCGTTGTTCAGTTTCACTTTCATTCATGTATGCACTGTATGGAAAAAGAGGAATTTTATGTTGATGTTGTTGTTGAAGATTCACTTACCCTACTCGTCTTTCCGACAAATCTTTCTGTGAGTGATGATGATGATTATCGAGAAAAATAACTTTATTAACTGAAGCCGATGAAGATTGTTTTTTTAATGTACTAAAAAGAGAAGAAAGAATAAAATCCCTAGAGATTATGTTTAATGAATTCAGAAAAATCAAAGCAGCAGAGAAATCACAACAAAAGCAACGATAAGCACATCTATCAAAAGAGAATGTTCGCTTACTTAGATAGATGAATGGAGAAAACTATATGAAAACAATTTTCTGATTATTCAATTACAAACAACAGACTTCAACTTTCAGTTCGATTACTTACTATCGCTTGGTACCTGACTCAGTCATAGTGCTTGTATTCGATCTAGTTCGTTCTTTTCGAACCCTAATTAACAGATAATCACATTTATTTGACCAAACAAAACTTTGTATTCTTACTTCGGTTCTCCAGACGACGAGTTACTATTACCATTTGTGAGTGCATCTACAAAGAAGTGATTATCAACAAATATTGAATCATTTTCTTCATACCATGTTTGAGAGAGTATCTCTTGACCGGTGGCTTGGTATTTGACTGCTTTTCTTCATTTCGCGCACTATTTCCAACCGGTAAACATCCACATAGTTGCATATTTGTGAATTTATCCAAAAAAGAAAAACAAATTCATACATAGACGATGTTGTTCCATATATATATATATATATTAATAAAGATATACAAGATCATCACGAAAAAACCGACTTAATCTGTGCGTGTGTCATTGATTGAGAAGACAAAAGAAATGTGTTAAGATGATTGTGTATCACAGTGCATGAAATAAGAATTGGTTCGTATCTGCATGGGGAAAAAAAAGCAAAAAAAACGAAAGTAATGACGGATTGTAACAATGATCAGAAGAAGGAGAAATATATGTTTGTTTAAGAACGCTCAAGAGCGTTGAGCAATGCTAAATTGTCACCGAATTCTTTTTGTAACGAGGAATCACACACATTTTTTAGTCGAGCTTCGATTAAACAACGAATTTCATGCAATGTATGATGACATGATTGGCATTTCTCACGTCTGCAATCGAGAAAAAGGACGAGGTGTGACAAATAACAACATTTGATCGATGTCGTTTACCGTTCTTGTTGACTGAGATCAACACCGATCGACTTTGCTCCAATGTTATCATAAATCATTTTTCCGAAATCGCCAAGAATCTTTCCAAGTGCTTGGCAAGCTGTTAGATTGTATCTGAAATGATACGATTTCAAATGAAATGTTCCAATGCAACAAATCTTACCCATGATAATGGGATTTGATCAAATCTCGTATAGCTGGTAAAATTAATATACAAATTTCTAAATTCCATTCGCGTCTAAATTAACGAATCGTACATCCTGTTTGCTTGTAGTATCAAGACGACTTACTTAGGTAGTTTTTCCAGAACAAAACGCAAGAGGAAGGATTCGAGCGACTGATCTTGCGAAACTGTAACTGCTTGGAATGTCTATGACAAAATATCATGGGGCAAAGTTCTTTTTTTGGTTGATATGATCGTACCTGCGTAGTACTTGAACGTGATAGTGATACTAATAGCGAGAGATTACGTTGACGACGTTGTTGTGTGGAAACGATGGTTTTGTTTCCTTTGGATAGGTTTGCAAAGATTTGTTCATTGGTTCGAGGCTGAAGAGAGCTTCAATAGATTCGAAAATCGTCGTAATTTAACTTACAGTATCCGGTGGTGTTATGGAAGGATTCGGCATTTGAATAGGAGGCATTAACATGTCAACCTTGTTTTGTCGAAAAGAAAACATTTATTAAATGAGATTAGAAGAAAATTAATTACTTGTGGTGGGGGTGAAACAGATTGAGGAGGTTTCGGTTTAGCTGCTACTGATGAGATTTCTGTTGGTGCTGGTGCTTGAATATTGAATCCAGCTGATGATGATGATGGTGCTGCTGCTGCAGGTTGAGTCGAGACTCCTTGATGGCTAGGCGAGCGTGGCAAACGTGCTTTAGCGCGAAAGATTTGTTCATAATCTGCCTGATTATCGATCATAATACTATCCGCAGCATTCGTTTTCGAATCATCAGTGTTGCTACCCGTGGATGGTTCTCGTTGGAGTCTGTAAACGAAAAGCGATTATCAGATAGAGTCGATGCGATTTCAGTTCTATTACTTGACTTGTTCGTCTTTGACAGCCATTGCTTGGTATTGACTTCGACGACCGGTGATAGTACCTGTTGCTACGGGTGACGCTTTTGGATCACTTGGATAATAATCACGAACAGGTGAAATGCGTCGCTTAGTTTTTAGATTCTAATAAACAAAACCTACTATTTCATACATGTTTCTCACAAAACTGACGTACTTGAAGTTGAAGTGAGCCAATACAAACATTATTTTGCGAAACAGAGGCTCCATACTAAAAAATATATATAGCAGATATTATCATCAAAGAAAGAAATCAATCAATCAAAAATTTACCAATTTATCCTTGTGAACAGTCATATCAATGATATTTTTCCAACCAACTTGCACAGTATCTAATAATTGAACCGGTTCCCAATTATAAACACGTAACATATCATTTGATCCCGACAGTAAATAATTAGCATTCGTTGGTTCAAATGCTAAACATCTAAATAGAATTAAAGACATTTCTGGTAGATCGAAATTTCCTATTGAATTCCTACTTTATAGCTGATGTTTCAATATCAGTTTCACAGACAAATTGAAGTTTTTCCAAATCCCAAAATTTAATTCGTCTAACAACGAGAGAATTTCAAACTATGTTTTCTCCTCCTCTCATCACAAATCCTTACCGGTCAGCTCCGCCTGATGCTAATAAAAGTTCTTTCGGATGATACTCGATAGTATATACAGGTCCTTGATGCTCTTGAAAAGATTTGATCAATTTCCCAGCTGTCACATCCCACATCTAATTTCAAAGAGTTATATTCCGCGGAGAGATATGAATAGTTTCTTTTACTTGAATGGCTGTGTCATCCGAAGCAGTAATTAGATACCGTCCATCAGGAGAGAATTTCAGTGCGTTAATAGCACCATTATGTCCTTTATAATCATAGATATAACCTTTTCGTCTTGGATCCCAAAGCTACAGGAGAAAATATCAAACCGGAATTGCTTTTTCTTTCAATTTCAACTTACCTTTGCTGTACCATCAACAGCACCTGTAGCAAGAAAGTTGTTGCTTGATGGAAAATATTCAATTGAACGAATGCTCGTTTTATGACCACCAGGATGAATAACTATACAACAGAGAAAACTTCTCTAACTATTCTACTCGAATTTATAAATTTACCCTTTTGACTGTCAAGATCGCATATCTGTATCGCACCCGATCGACTACCTGATGCCAATAGATTTTCCTCGTGTGAAAATCGCAATGCTGTTATCGCACTTTTTTGACATTGTGATGTCTAAGACATTATGAAATTCTTGAAATTAAAGGATCGAAAAGTCTTTGATTTACCAATAATGATGTTGTTTGACCGATGACATATATGTGAATACTATGATCTTCACTGCCTGTCGCTATTATTTTTCCTGAACGTCGACCAAATGTGACAGTCGTAACATTTGTACCGGGTTCGCCAACAGGAAAAGATGCTGAATAAGAAAATTGAAAATCGTACATAAAAATGCACAGAATCCTCCAAGAGAATACATACATAGTTTAATGTCGTTACCGGATATGCTCATAGCGTTTGAAAATTATGCTATTCACCACCTAAGAAACTGAAAAACAACAAAATAATTTCATTCCGTGCGAAAAAATCATTCAAAATAAGAGAAATCTTTAACGTTGCTTATCAACATTACGATAGGTAATTATATGTATATATCGGGATGTATTTATTCTAGACAGTCATCGTCACACTATGATTCAGATTATTTCTGAAAAGAGAGAAAAAACCTACTGTTGCGATGGGATGAATAGTGAAACAAAGAATGAGTTCGAGTATCAATGCAGTTGGCTGTTTTTATGTAATGATCGAATGTCGTGAATAGAGGGCGCTTGCCATCACTACTCTGAACATCTTCCAGTCCTTCTCTTTCTTTGATTTCTGTTCATACGTAATGCGCGAACAGAATATATCTTCTCTCTCTCTGCTATTGCTGAGAGTGAACTACCTGACTGATCGATATACTCTTTCTCATCAATGACTGAGGGATATAAAGTTATATAACATCGTACAGTGAGTAACAGTATTTACATTTCAATCTGATCAATATCAAATAAAGTATATAGTGTTCATATTAAGTGAATGAAGTATTCATTGATCTATGAGTTTGATTGATGTTAATCTAAAATAAAATTATAAGCATAAAAGTACTGAGACAAAGAATAGGGCAACAAGAAATCGTTTGTATCGCTCTGACGAAAGTCGATATTGAGATCTATATGATTGCTACAACTGCAGCAAGATTCAATTTCCTGATTTCCATACGAACATGAATGAATGAAGATCAATCAATGATCGTATTCAAAACAAGAAACTATAAGATAGGCGTTTTATATATTCATCTACATGTTTCTTTTTTAATCAAATCAATTATATATAAACATAAATTCTTCGTTTCACTAGCTCTCACGATGCATCGAATCATTCACACACTTTCTATCTGTAATGCATCCTATCAAACAATAAAAGACCTATAGGAATGTTCGTTTAACAATCGAAGAATTCGAAACAAAAATGCTCACGATGATACGCGCTAATGACCAAAGAATAAATATGAAGAATCACCGTACAAAAAGAAAAAAAAAGTAAAAAAGAAAGAGGACGAAAAAAAAGTGTATACAAGAGACGAATAAGAAAGTCCTCGCCAATGAACACGAAATATAATCACAGTTTACATAAAAAGAAAAGAAGATGAAGACACAGTTTGACTTGGCGAGCGATTTAAAAGGACAGGAGAAAGAAAAACCAAAGAATGACTAGCTTGGAGAGATTCACAGACATAGATGTTTCTTCTTCTTGTTTTAGATATCATTGAAATGAATTAGACGTTGTTTGATTGCATCGCCAATAGGTAAATGATTAACACTATCCAGAAATGGCTTTTGCAAATGATGATGAAGATATTTCGTTGTTATATGTCGAAGTGAACGTACAAATACTGTTGGTTTTTCAATGGAAAGAAAATGTTTATATAAATCAATCGATAAACGTTTTATCGATATTTGTGCTAATGTGTCTTTCGTTCTATTGATCATTACCGATGAATGTATCATAGTAAATAGATCAATAAATGGAATCAATAATGAAGAATTGATTAATTTCACTTGTGAACATAGATAAACAATAGGTAATTGTGATAAATCATTATTAACTATGTCAATAGTCGTATGGTTAAGAAAGATCAATATCAATTCGTAAATGGCATGGATTTGTAAACATGTTAGATTCAATGATATTAAATTTAGGAGTAAAAAGAAAAGATTTTGGAGATTTATATCATTATCATTCGATGTAACTGAAGATTTGCGTGATAAATTCGATGTACTTGGTAATAGCAAAGGATTTTCATTGATTTGCGATATTGAACCAATTCGACGGATGATGATCGTTAGAAATTGTTGCATAAATAGATCTTTTCCGATTAAACTCGAACATAAAAAATTCGGATTCGTTAACCATAGTTTAAAGAGATGTCCTAACGTATTGGTATTCAATCTCAATGGTTGATATTCATATTGAACAAGGTGATGAATGATTGAAAGGATATCAGAGAGATCATCGTTGTGGATGTGAATGGAGTAGAGAAGATGAATGAAACGTTCGATGTTGTATTTGAAATAGATTAGACGAGTTTTGGTTTGATTTAAGGATGAGAGAAGGACGAGAATTAAACGTTTCAAATATTTCACATCGAATGTCGTGGTGATTGAGGATAAACGTTTGGCAACATCGATCAAGGATGAAAGAAGACAATCGAGACTGTTTCGATACGAACCAGCAGGTATATCAATTCGTGCACCGTGTTTTATTAGGATTTCAATTAGAATCAAATACGAATGGCGCCATTTCTCGACAATTTCAGGATCATATGTTGGTAATAATACTGTTAAAGAATCGGTATTTAATGAAGCTAGAATGGAAAAAGTGTTTTAGATTGAAATCAGGAAGTTTTTCGATTTACCAGGTGTTGATGATGATTGTAGACTTCGTGGAAAGAAGATCATTTTAAGAAAATGCTCATTACATAAAAGTATCTGAATCATACAATGATTGGATAAGTTTGGTCTAGAAAAATCAAGGAATTTTACACCCTCATCGTCACAAAAATCGTTTACCTATTAATGAATTCTTTCAATCCACATGACATATACCTTTCAACCATTTTAATCATTTCTGTTGGTTGATACTTCAATGGATTTTGTCCCAATAACGAATGTACTAACGTATTATTCTCTCGATCGCATAAACTCGTTGTAACCGTATTAAAGTATGCACAATTGGAAGAGAGAAGAACATTATAGATCCGATCTGATTTGATATTCGATAATAATTCGTAGGTTTTTAGTTGAATATCTGAACTACTTGCTGCTTTATGAAAATGATCGTTGAATTCATCGAGATGTCGACGAAGGAAGTACTCGAGAATTGTTGCAGCTTCACGTTCAATCATCTGATGTAATAAACGTAACAGATAAGCTGTATGTTTCGTTGAATTCGACATATTCGATAGAAGAAACGATGAAGTTGAACGTGAACGTCTCGCTGGTTGATCATTTACTTGATCGTAAACATTGATTGGCAACGAATGACGATGCATTGTATGACTGGGAGAGTTCAGTAGTTTTATCAGTTGTTGTTGACTTTTCGTTCGATGGATAACTTCATTTACTTGTCGACAATCATGAAGTTGATTAGTATTGACAGAGCATAAATTTAAATTCATTTCTTGGTTTTGAATTTCACGTAACTGTTGTTGTTTAACCGGTACTGTTGGTAGTGGTTGTGTTTTAACTCGACCTGAACTTCCATCTACTGTGTAATAACCACCGTCAGTTGTTGCGGCAGGAATGAATGCTTCCTCTTCATGAATTCTCTCAACGTGATTACCTTTGTCCGATAAAGCCTAGAAACGTAAACAGATACCTCAGTCATGCATATATCAATGATCTATTGAAACGTTAATATACTGTAACTGATCTCTTAATCCTATAATCCACTCATTTTGTGTTTAGTAGTTTGTACAACTGTGCGCTTTTCGTTTTGAAGAAAACAAAACGAACCTGTATGCCATCATCATGATTGACGACAGCTGATTCACCATCGAGAGTATCACAGAGGGAAAAGAAGTGTCCATGATCAGCGTAATCGGATAGATCGTCATTTGTATTGATGTTTTGCTGCTGCTGTTGTTGTTGTTGATCAATACCTTCATCGGTTTCGTTGGGAAGAATGTTTTCGACGTAATTTTCAATGTTGAATTGCTCATGAAATATATCAAAATCTGCATAAGAGAGTTTCATATTTGTATCGTCTATTGCTTGAGTGATATTTACTGATGAGACTGACGATGTCAATGAACCTGATACCGATAATGAATGTGATGTTTCGCCGGTCAAGAGATGAAACATCGCTAAATCATCAAAGGTCAAAACAATACTCAATGAAGTGATACAAGGCCGATATTTCAATAAATCAATTAACTTCAAATAACGTTCACGATCCGTTTCTCCAGCTAAATGTTTCAATATATCGGATGATAAAATCGTTGATTCAGATGGATTGGCACCGTGATCGAGTAATAATTGTATCATATCCATTTGACCTAGACAACAAGCTAACGCAAGTGGTAGATCATAGCCAGATATTCCTGTTCGACTTGGATTACAGCCATATTCGAGTAGGACAAGAAGTGCTTGGTTATATTTATTTAATACACACCATTGAACAAGATTATGGTTTTCTTGGTCGCATATAAGTAATAAATCTTTGCCAGGTGCTAGACTATTCAATTTCTCTATGAGATAACATTCGTCTTCGGGTTTGTGAACTAAATATATGTACGAATAGAATAGTGAAGAACAAGAGAAATGATTTGTTACCTGTGATGAATAGATTTTCTATACATTTTATTTCGTCTTCAAGTAAATCTCGACCTAATAACCAATAACAAAAGCCTGTTCCCACATCAAGTAATGACAACAATGAATTCACAGCTATTTTCATAATAAAATATCTGAAGGAAAATCAAATTTTATTTTACCAACGCTATCTATCCAACGGAAAGACTTTTTTAATAGTAAATATTATTACACTTACATTTATCTACTTCTTTTGTCTTTTTTTCTTATGTCGCAATTATAAATCAACTTGAAACAAAAAAACGCGAGCTAGGATTAGAGTCTATAAGGATATTGACGATCACCTCGCACCGCTCGTTCCAAAGTTCACATGAAAATCAAACATACACGCATTCATTTGCTTACCCTCTCTTCGACGACGCACATTCACACGAATGTCATCTTATAATAGTATCGACCGAGCACGCCGTGAGCGTATGGTCCTTCTCTCTCTTTCTGTATGACTTACATTTTTCTCTTCTTATATGTTCGTCTGTTCCCATCCTTTTTTATCCGTCCGTTCGTCGTGTTGTTTGAACAGTGCAAAGAGTCAGTGGTGGTGGTGATGATGATGATGGCGACGAACGAAGCGAGGCAACAGCTGACTTACAGAACGATAACTATTTCTCAAATCTCGGTCATGCATATTGAATATGTATACGCGAACGAAAAGAGAGAGAGAAAAAAAATTGAATGATACAACGTCTCATTTCTTGTTTTCCCTATATTTTTATAATCATTTCAAAGGTCGAATGTTATCATTCATATTCCAATTGGATGATAACAACTCGAAGAAGAAAAGAGTTTAACTTGAGTTAAATTAAATAACTTTTTATTATGTTTCGATTACTTTCTCGCTTTCGAATTAGATAAGAATGACGAAAAAAAAGATATGACATAGTCACAACAGCTTTTCTATCTATAATACTCAAAGAACTGCGTGTCTGTTTGAACTTCTTTCTTATTCTGAAACTTTCGCTATCTTGTTACGAAGACATAGCTTTTTTTAGAATGCATCATTTTCTATTTTCAACACAAAGCTAATATTTATCGCTTGAATATACAGATAACGTAACAATTAAGATCGAAGTGTATTTATCTAGCGAGAAAAATCTTTGTCAACGATCATCACTTTCGGCAACTGTATCTAATGTCAGTTATTGTTGATCTTCGATTATGATAAGACGCGCTTCGGACACATCTTTCTCACTCGGATCAAAAGTGAACAATGTTATCTAAACGTCTAAAATGAAACATCTTATCAAATGTTGCGACTGATTAATGATTTCAAACATCGTGACTAATATATTTATCATGTAGTTGCGAACAAGATGAACAGAGACATCGATTGTATTCATCAATGAAATTAATTCTTTGGGATTATGGTCATGAACAAACATGCAATGAAAATTAGCATATCGGAGTGAATATTCAACGGTTAATTAGGTTTAATACGGATAATAAATAAATATGATTGTTCGCTTTCGATTTCATTTTTTACAATTAATAAAAGAAAAGTTATTTTGATTTGGGATGCATTGCTTTTGTCGAGTATTTATGTTAGTCTTGTTAGGAATGTCAAATTCTCAGCTGGATGGTAACAGGATATGACTGGTTTGATTTACAGATCATCCATTTCTATTCGAATAGAAATTTGTGAATATATACAATGATTATGAAAGAAATGGATAGGATAAATAAAAATGAAGGGACATGTTGAAGAAATTCTTCTGTTTGTTTATCCTAAGCATAAGAAAATCATTTAACTGATAGTTCTTACTAAGCCAAATGCATTTTCACATGAAAAGATGCAGTAGGAGTTAATTATTCCTTAGCTATTTTGAGATTTCTAAATTTAATCAATATTCTTCTATCTACTGAAATCAAGGCTAGTCAATTTTTATTAATTTAGCTATATTTAGCCTTCGTTGATATCATTATTCATCGACATCAATGTTGTCAGATAGTTGACATGCTTTTCGCTATTTTCTTCTGCTCGAATTATGCGGAGAAATTGTGGCATGTGGAGGCTTATTTTATCATCTAAAATAAATGTGCAAATATGTCGTGTTGATTGATTTTTGGTTAAATCATTAACGAACTTTCAAAGACAAAACTCAAAATAATTTGATTCACAATGAAAATCTTTGATATTTTCGATATACAAAAGTTGATTTATCATTTTTCTTGTAATCAAATGGCAACGGTTAGATTTCCAACGCTCCATATCAATCTCTTCATCATATTGCTTTGCTTTCTATGTATTCTCCTTAACGATTTTCTTTCCAGTCATTTATAGCAGCTGCTAACCCTTTCTTTCTACATACACGAACTATTCCGAGTAAGAAAGAAACAAATTACCATGGCTATAACTGTTGTTGTCTATTCTAATCATCAATGGCTTATGCTGCTACATTTAGAGAAAAAATATCATTGGCAAACGATGGTATAGTATCTTGATTGTACAACAATTCTCGTTTAACCGCTTACTCGTCCGTTCTTACGACGATATTAGAAGATGGAAAGACCGCTCGTACGTCATTTGTTTGTATACGACCGTGTTCTATATAAGTAAGGATATTGCCCGCATCGAAGAAAGAACTACACACACTTTTCTCTTTGATTTTGCAAAGGAGAGACGCATTTGTCGAGATGATGTATGACTGCGCTCTATTTACGGCGCTATGGAAAACATGGTCGTTATAGCACAGTGATTTGTAGCATTATTTATCTAGATAGATATTCGCGAATCGAAATCAATCATAGACTTATTCGAGTGGTGAGTGTTTCTCTAGGAGAGAAGAGTACGAGAGAAAAAATATTGATGAATAATGTCCATATTGTTAGTTATATCTTGTATTCTTTCTTTTGCTTCTCGAGTGACAGTAAAATGATTAACCATGTCTTGTATAGAAGCATCTTTTTTTGCTGCCCGAAGGAGTCAAAGAACAGAATGGTTGAGGAGGTTGTTCTAATAACTTTTCCGGAATATTCTGGACGGTGTGCCAAGTATACAGACAACGATTTTCTTTGTTGTCTTTCTATTAATGTGTCGATTCATCGCATTAGGAATGAATTTACTCATATACGGATATTTGTACATACATATATATACATGCATGTTAGAAAGATATTGTCAGATACATTGACCTATTGGAAATATTGATTTCAGATTTCTTTCATTCCCGACTATCGTACGAACGCTACTCAATTGTTATCATGCCTCGTGATAATATTCCGAAAACTGCTTTGAAGAAACTTCAACAATTCTTCACTAAAACACTTGGTAAGTAGAGCTAATGCGAGTATCTGTTACATCATCGGATTTTGTTTATTTGAAGACACGAACAATGATGGCCTTGTCAATTGGACAGATTTCGAAGCTGCTATCGAGGTTTGTTTTACATTATTGAATAGAACCATGAATTCGACATTTGGTTATCTAGTCGATCGTGTCGCAAGAAGATGCTCAAAAGAATGCTCGATTGAAAGTTTTACGCAAACGTCTCGAACAACATTTTCAAAAATATTTCTGGGATTTATGCGCAGTTGGTGATGCTAACAACGATGGAAATATCGATTTAGGTAAGCAACATTTTCTTCCTTTCTTTTCACTTCTTCTTCTCCTCTAGACGAATGGCTTGATGTTATGAATGATATTATTGGCGGTTTGAAAGAGAAAAACGAATTCCCCGAATGGTACGAAGGATTACATAAAGCTTTATTTCGTGCCAATGAATTCTTAGGTAAATCCCTCGGTTTTTTTTTTCAGCTAAAATTATTTTTTTTGTGAATTTATCCTATATTCATCTTTTGCAGATGAACGAGCAGTATCAAAAGATGAATTCGCCAACATGCTCATTTCATGGGATATTGATGAAAGCAGTGCTGAGAAAGCATACGATTTCATCACTGAGCATGGTCAAAAGAAAATGGATTGTAAGTTACTTTCAGAATGAATTACAATGACATCAATCAACTTTTCTTCTAGACAATCTTTTCTCTGAATTCATGAAAAAATTCTTTCTCAACGAAACACCCAAACACCCATTAAATCTTGGTCTTGATTAATCTTCCCTCGAAATCACGGACAACAATCGATTTGTCGTTTTGTTTTCTCCTTTTACTTATTTCACCTCCATTACCTTTTATATTACATTAATAATACACATTTCTTACTGCTTTACTATCTGTGCGTGGATTTTTCGAATAAATAATTGCATTTCTTTTTCGAAATTAATATGCACATTATGTGTCAAATATATATATATATATTTATTTATATATATCGAGATCCGACGAGAAAAATAGTGAGAAGATAACGGAAGAACAATACTGTATAAAAAAAACACAAAGACAAGGAAAAGAATTTACATCGAGATAAATATTATTGACTAACGCGAACCACCGTTGAGTTGTTTCGAAGGTTTCGAGTGTTGCTGAAGAGTCGATTCGTAGCGATTACGCATTTCCGAAAGACGTGTCCAATATTGTAATTCTAAACTATTGTGCATTTCTTGAACTTGTTGAGCTAAAGAAAATAACATTTGATCGGAGAGAAATCGATATCTGCGTTCTTCACATACTTGTTATTGTACGCAATTCATTCATGGACATGCGATACGTTCGACGCGTCTCTTCCAGTTCTTTTTCGTATTTGACACGATTTGATTCTAATGCCGTTTCGATTTTTACAGTGAAATCAGTTAATAATTGTTGAAACTAAAGAAATATGGGAATGTCTTTTGGTTCATTTCGAACAATTTGTAATTATTTACTTTGTCGTTGAATGTTTTGATGATCGTCTGGATTTCTCCTGGTGTTTGATGACTACAAAGAAGACCAATCAAATAGAATTGAGATTGGAATTTGAAACTTACTCTTCAATTGGTGAACGAGTGGGATGATTATTGAATTGTGGCATCTAAATACAAAGAAATGAAAAATAATATGTTGGAGATCTTTGCTTCGGGGATTATTTACAATAATAAAGTTGAGAGATTACTTACACGTATAGGATTTCGAATTGGTAGTAATGGTGGTGTACTGGAATTCATCGTCGGATGAGATATTCCATTGGGTCTTCGTTGTGCAGATGCATTAATAGAAAAAACATCGAATGATTGAGGCTGCAATGTTGTTGGAGGAGGTATTTTCATTGTTGAAGCATTTGTATTACTATTACGTTGTGCAGTCGGTGCGTATAAAGGTGGGGCAGGTCGTTTATGAGCTGTATTTGGTATTTGTCGCGTTGCAGAAGGCATTGGTCCTGCACTTGACCAACTAGTTTTTTGTGCAGTTGCTACTGCTGTTGATGTTCGTGGTGCAAATATATTATTACTATTTGGTATCATTGCTGGAAGAGAAGGAGTAGATGGTGTTGATAGAGGAGGTACAGCCGTTTTGGTTTTATGATGTGATGTATTGGCTGGAGGTGATATAAGAAATGATTTAGTAGAGATCGCTGATGATGAGCTTGGTGTAGTTGATGGAACGAGTGGTGCTTGTTGCTGCGATGGATTCGATCGCTCTTGTCGACGTTCTTCATTATTAATTGGTTCAGATTTGACACTGAGTGTTTCAATGGAAGCCGTTCTTTCTACTAATCGATGCGATACGGCTAAGTCATCAGTTGTAGATTTCAGACCATCTTCTAACGTGTCAGTACTAAAATAGGAAAGAAAGTATAAGTTTTTAGTTAATGTCCTCGAAAAATAATGACAGAAGGTTAAAACGTACCTAGCTGGGCTGATCGATAAGGGTCTCAATGGCACATTGGTTGATACAGGGGAATTTGATCGTTCATAAACAGGTTGTTCCAAAGGTGGTAGAGGAACGTTGCCCATCGGTGGCGGCTTTGACTGAGGTGTGATTATACGATGTTGTAAACGAGATTTTCTTGGATGTTTTGTAGTTGTACGTCGTTCAGCAAACGGAAGTTGTACAGGATGAGATTCATTCGTATGTGCTGCTGTGGTTTTTGTTGCCAGTAATGGTTGCACTGTACGAACTTCTGATATCGATTTCACAGCATCAACAGCATCGAGTAAAGCATTCATTGATAATCTGACATCTTCAGCATTCGGGTCTACGTAATCGATAGGTGAGACATCAGCTTGTGTGGTGTCAATAGACAGAGAGGGAGGCGATGATAATGATGACGATGATGGTGATCGATTTTCGGGAAGCTCGGGTGGTATTCTATTTTGAGAAGCAATGGATGAAGGAAAATATGAAATTCTCTTATCAATCGATTATTCTTACTCATCATCTTTGGGTGATAAATTTGAAGTTTGATTAGTACTATTAAAAATATCGAATACATTTGCTGATTGAGATTCAAGTTGATTTTCATCGTCTTCTTTTAAAGTTGACAGTGGCTCTTTCATTTGAACGATTATCTGGTGATTACTATTACTACCATTTGATGTTTCACTTCGACTACTTGATAAATCTTCGCTAGGTTTCCGTATTCGAAGTACGATACGATTTGGATTGGTATTAGTCTCTTCGACAGTTAGTGATGACACTCTCGCACGTTTCACAGATTCTTCTGTGTCTTGACTATTTTCATTCGGACGTTTCGCTGATGATTTCATACTCGACGTTGGTTCAGTTGTTTGTTGCGGCAGAGGAGAACGCGCTTGTTTAACACACTTGATTGACGAACGAAGTGCCGTACTATTATTTCCAATCGTCACATAAACAGGTGGAACCGAATCTATTCAAACACACATACAAAAGATCTTCTTATTGAAGAGAGATAAACTATATCGTCCAATCTTTAGAGTATACTTTTATGTAATATGAGAAAGATATCTGATAAGAATATACATATGTGTGTATATTTCGATAACTAATGAAATGCTTACCATCAATAACTGAAACGAATTTGAACGGTTTCGTTTTACTGAGCGGTGTTTGAACTGGTGCGTAATTAAAATTTCCATACACTGTTTTTAACTTGTCAATATGTGTTTGTAATTCCGAGAGGCTTTTTTCAAAATTCATATTGGACTTTTTCTTCTCTAAACCCGGATATTCTTTGGAAAGTATAAAACAATTATTAATCGGCACCCATGCTCTACAACAATCCAACTTTCGCGATCATGATTTTCTTTTGCAATCGAATTTACCTATCATGCTGACCGAAAAATCGCACGTCAACTTCATCGTTGACAATTCGTAGGACTTTCGCCGGCCAAGGTTGATAACCTTTCATTTTTGCCCAGCATAATGTATGTGGCGTTGAACATGGCTCAGCAAACCAATCTAAGGTTAATGATTGTGCACTACGTAGATAACATTCCGAACAGATTTCGATTTCGTTCATTTCATGACGAGCAATTTTCAGCAATGCACGTGCGACGCCAGTGAATTTACTTTGACCTAAATGACACGACGATGAGAAGACTCACGTGGAATAATCAAAGTTACTTACTTCCATTAAAAACCACACTGTTATGTGTGATCCATTTGACATCTGCAAGAAATGCATCGGACGATGAATACTTTCTTAAATCGATATTTTTCTCAATGGTTTCCAAATCCATTGGATGAATAATGTAATCAAGATATTCAGGCATTTGTTTCGAATCAACCGGGTGCATAAATGGTGTGCCCTTGAGAAATTGACATAAATTAGGGGTTTGGTTGTCTATAGAAGAAAAGCTTACTTGAGGATGAGACTTCATTCGACGAGTTGCATATTTCAACATGTTATGAAATTCATTCAATGAAACATTTGGCATAGTAAATGCTGATTGTGTAATCTAATTAGAAATACAATCAATTACTAAATCATAGAAGAATTTTTCAATAGCATACTTTGCATTCCGGACATGTCCAATCTCCATCTGGTAATGTTGTCAATCCCAGACATTTCGGATGATAGACACGTGGACATGAATCACAGCAAATCACATCACCTTCATCATGACATTCAAAACAATATAAATCGTTATGATCATCCTAAAAAATGAAAATTTTCCTTTGTGAAAACTTCATCTTGATGACTCACCTCATTTGTTGTCTTTCTTAGTTTAACTGGTGGAATATAATCCGCGTCCACTTCCATGAGATTATCCGGCATCGAAGTCATTTCTGTCCTATCTACAAAGCAGTAAATGACAATCAATAGCGCGTTGTGAAAAATGATTAAGTCAAGCGAATTTTAGCGCTTAAGAAAAAGTTTCCCGTCGAGTTCCAAACCATTCATCGAAGAAAAGAAATCAACTTGTCTTCTTCGCTGTTTACATAAATTGGGTAAACGACGACTAAAATAAACATTGTTGAATAAGAAACGACAAAAAAGCCTTAAATCCATAGTGAACTTTTGTTTATTTCTCTGTTGATGCTTATTCTACTGGACTACACATATTCACAAAGAGAGGGCAATAAAAAAGAGATGGACGAATTAGAACGATGGACGAGTAATAGCAGGAAGAAGAAGAGACTAGACTAAAACAACATCGAATAGGAAAAGAAAAGCAAGGCATATCATCAAATGTTCTTACTTTGCAAACATTCGTTGAAAGAACAGTAAAACTGTCTGCATTACTACGGAGATTCGAGTCAAGCATCCAAACAAAGAGAAGTCGTGTTTCACAAGACTTTCAATGAAAGCTCAACAGATAGATAATGATGTTAGATCGAATTATACTGACGAAGACATGATTATCCTATTCGATGTCCGAAAACTAAGGAAAAGTCCGTATTAGATGTTACTCAATCATATCCAGAATCGGTTCTAGTTTTCATCGAAGAAAAGACTTCGGAAAGACTTTTCACTACATAAGAATCATTCGACAGAGCCCAGAGGATGAGAATATCATCGTATGACGATTAGGATAAATTTTGATAACGTTCTCAGAGTCAATCACGCAGGGTGTCTTTTTCGCAGACTCCGAAAGTAGCAAAAGAAGACTTCATGATGAACACCAGAGACAATGATCGAAATAAATCTTCATAATATGACAAAAATTGATTTTCACTCTTTGCACAACACTGATTGTTAATTGGAAATTATTATTTCTACAAATGATCTCGTATGCGAATAAAAACCGAACTCTTTTACCGTTTGTTTTGACAATAGTCGTTATGCATTTCGTACTCGTTTCGCTTCTCTCTTCTCTTCAGTCATGTCATTATTACTTTCAACTGTTTCTTATTGAATTAGCGTTTATCCAATGGCAAACGAAGTCGCTTTGTGTTAAACAAATAAATCACTGGAAACGAATATTTCTCAGATATTTTTCTTTTTTTCGTTGAATTTATCGAAAAAAGAAATACTTCGATTTTCAAAAGAAAAGTTTCATCTAATCAGATCTATTAAGCGTGACAAGTGACCTCGAAAGATAATGAGAGAATTTCAAAATGGCGTCTCTAATCTTCGTTATAGGCTTTTTATCTTGATGTCCATAAACGTATAGAAATCAAAGGAAATCAATTAAGAACTTGAGTCATCTGAAACGAGATTTTCATTCAGTGAAACAGTTTTCGTCGATCTTTGTCTCGTTTCTCACCAGAGGTCGACACCAGTATTTGTCAAATTGCTCTTGTGTTGTTGTTGTTGTTGTTGTTTTACGAAAGGCAGAAGAGGAGAAAAAAAGTAAACAAACAAATGATGATCAATTTTTAGAACAGTACGTATATGACCAGAACTTTTCAGACATATCTTGTGGAATCAAATACTTCCAGAAAAGTCGACAATTTTCGTCGAAATGTGCCAGGTGAGATTAGAGATAGATGGATTCTTTTTTTAATTCTTTTTTTTTGTTTGTAATCTGTTTAGAACAGTACATCTATTCAATCACGGATCTTTCCGAAACAATTCGACGACGACCGGTATGAAATCGCGTATTCTCATTGAATTTTTTTGCTAAGATTGATTGGTTTTTTGAAGATTTAGTGATGATTCATGTTCACAAGATTTGTTTAGCACATCGAATAGAAAAATGTCCGATGATCAATCGGATTTTGTATCATTTAATTGTAAGTATTTTTTTCTAGTAAATTTTAATATAATCTACTCAACTTTATCTTTCTAGTTGATTCAGAATTGAATTGCAATAGTTGTATAGCAGATGTCAATGATCTCTTTTGTGATAAAGATACTTTTTTACCATGTTTCGAAACCGAAGTATATAAAAACATTAGTTCATTTGTCATTTCATCAATTTTTTTCGCCTTTATAGACATTGATACCAACGAAACCGGTGCTAGCATCAACGCGAGGCAGTCGTGTGAATAGTAAATGTGGAAAAGGTAAACCAGCACAAGCATACATTAACACAGATGCATTAAACCGAAAACGCGCTAGACGAGTATGAATTGTTTTGTAGGAAATGAAATCTTAAACAAAAACATTTGTTTGTAGAATGCTCGTCGTCGTCATCGATTGAGTTCGGATTCTCCTACACCTCCGAATTCGATCAGTCCACAATCACATTCTTCCAATTCGGATAATTTACAACTTGCACAATGTCATCGAACACTGTCCAGTTCACGTGGTCGACCAATCAAAGTTCGAAGAGATGATTACAGTGTTACGACGACAGTAACATCGACAACCGTAAGTAGATCAATGATCTCAACCGAGGAATTCGAGTGAAAACGTTTAGGAGCATGTTTCTGCTCAGCACGAAGCAATCAAAGATGATGATGAACATCATTCCGTAACTGTTTTATGCGCCTCGAATGAAGTTTATGCGGTTTCTCAAGTATGAAACCTTGAAAGCGTTGGTTTAATTTGACAATTACCTCTGTTTCTAGGATATGTGCGTGAGTTGTGGAAGTATCGGTGTAGATGACGAAGGACAATTAATATCCTGTTCTCAATGTGGTCAAACTTATCATCCATATTGTGTTGGTTTCACAAAAATGGTATGTTCATCTTTCTCTATTACTCTCGGAACTTACTTCTCTTAGATCTCTCGAGTTATCTTCGATAAAGGTTGGCGCTGTCTTGATTGTACTGTTTGCGAATGCTGTGGTAAAACAACAGACGAAGGCAAACTTCTTCTTTGTGATGATTGTGATATTTCATATCATACTTATTGCCTCACACCACCACTCGACCAAGTACCAAAAGGAAATTGGAAATGTCAATGGTATTCATCGCATTCATATCAATTAAATTCGTATATTTCGCTTTTCATTTTCGTATAGGTGTGTACGTTGTTTGAAATGCGGTTCAACCAGTCCAGGCGCTGATTGCCAATGGGAAAATAATTATACTGAATGTGGTCAATGTTATTCATTAAATACATGTCCATTATGTTTACGTAAATATTCATTGGATGAATTGATCATTCAGTGTACGAACTGTAATCGCTGGTGTCACAGTATGTGTGCGAATATCTTTACCGAAGAAATGGCTGAAAAGAGGTGTCACGAACAATCATTCATTTGCTTGTTATGCAAGCCAGACCAATCGACGTTTACATTGGTGCGACATTCATCGAATAATTCAATGAATGATCAGCAAATTTTGCAATCAAAACCCGTGAAATTTGATGAAGGTGTTTATTTAACTGATAATGGTGTTGCGCATTTGAAATCGATTCGACCGAAGCTTTCCGCGCATCCATCGCGGAAATCAAAACAGATCTTGCAGAAAAATCAAAATGCTTTCAAAAGAACGAATTCTTCCTTGATCAATGATGACGAACGATCGGATGAAGAAAAACTTCTTCTAACCAATGACCACCAAACCAAAAAGCCAATAAAAAAATACACAGGTATAGCACACTCCTATCCTAACAAATATCTACTAATACACTCGTTTTGTTCAGGCATCGGTGGATTCGTCGTCAAAATTCGTGGAAACCGTCGTCGACAAGATTTACTTCACATGGATAGTGAAATCTTACGGACGAAGAATAAGCGATTACGAAAGACGATTCTCGAAGAACATATGCCTCCCGAAATGCAGGTAGATCATTGATTTCATCTTTCTTTTTGTTTCTAGGAATATTTGTTTAGGAAGCATTTTTCGGCATGGAACTTGCGAATCGAAATCAAGCGAGAAACCCGTTGACTGATGATTCGTCTTGCCACGATTCATCAACGGTGAATTTCAAATGTTTGGATAATGAATACGCAATTCAATTAGATAATGAAACAATAAAATATTTATCGACGAAGAAAAGACCACCGGCATCTGTACCGAATGAAGAGGAAAATGAAATGCGTATGATGGAAATTTGTTGATTGATTGAAATCCAACGAGTGTTGTTTCTAGAACCAATTTTCAATAATGAAGAATTTATTGATTTGGTGGATTATATTCTCAATCCAGCAGCTCCAAATCCACCATGCAATACCTCAGGAGATATCTGGGAATTTATTGAATTTGTGGATCAACCAAATCAGAATGATAATTCATCAGGTAAATCGTTCGTGACAAATTTCTGTTTAAACTGAAGTTTGTCGTCATCTTAGCGATGGATTGGTCGAATAGTAGTATCTATCAAACAAATAATCCAACTCAAATCATTCGAAATATGGCTCGAGAATTAGAAGAATCTACTGTTGGTCCATCCCAAGCGACGTTTCTTTCTCAAACAAATAAGAACATTCTTCGTCAAGAGTAAATTTTTACTGATTCTAAAACAAGAAGAATGAACGCAATATTCAATCATTTTAGTTGTATGCCATGGTTACCACAATCACATATGACCCAACAACAACAACAACAACAACAGCATCAGCAACCACCACCACCACTGCTTAACACGGTGTACTCATGTCCTGATGGACCATCGTTATCAGCGGGTAAATTAGAAATCAATGCATATGTCAAACTTGTAAAACAATATTTCAGTTCAATCACCCGAATTTAACCGTTCAAAATTAGAATTCAAACGTCATCCATCTTTGATGGGCATGGATGAATCTTATCACATGTATCAAGCATACCAACAGCCAATCCAAGGAGAGAATTTACCGAAAACCATGGCGACTGAGAAACATTCATGTATTTCAAATACACATTGTCAATCAAATGGTCTACAACATTCACAATCATATCAACCGAATTCGGTAAGAATGCTATTCTTCATTTTTCAAGTGAATCAATTCTTACGTGCGCACATATTTCTAGTTACCATCATTTGATCTTCAATCTCCATTCGGTAAAGATCCATCTGCTTTATTCATAACGAAAACTAACAAATATCAATCTAAAACATCGCCTTGTAAACTAATCCTGTTCTTTTCTATTGAAATGATCGGCTCATCGATATAATTTTCTCTGTAGATTCAACATATAGTACTAATTCATCCGATATGATCCATCCGTATCATACTCAACCACCGCCGCCACCACCACCACCACTCATGAGATCAGCATCATGTTACGCGGTGTCACCATCAACGAATGGACGTCATCCGAATTCAACTATTGATCCGTCATTTTCAGAACCTCATCTTCCAACAAATGGAAAGAAGTCGACCACACGCACTGATATATTGCAAAGTATGCCTCTCAATGTTTGATCTCTTCTCTTCTTCATCTCCTTCCTATTCTAACTATTCAGATGTACCTGCTGATGTCCTCGAGAAAATCGATGAAGTTATTTCGACGGTTATCTCTGGCCAAGGTGAAATTCCGATTGAATCGGAAAGTACACGTCATCGCTATCAATCCCGATTATCATATACCGAACAGCATAATGTCATCTATGATTCGTCTTACATTCCATTGAATCAAGAGAATTTATCTTCACAACAATATGATTATTTCCCATCGACATCATCTCATGAATCAGGTCGTACAGTTGTTGCTGAACTTATTTCTTCCATATTATCCAATGGTGCATCAACAAGTTCGGCTACTATGTGATTTGTATTGTTTTCTTCTCTTTGGTTTTCAGTTTTCTTCTGTTGTTTTGATTTGTTTGTTTTTTTTTTCATTTGGCTTCCTTTCATTGCATTTCGTTTTCTCTCATTCTTGAGCCAATGCAATCAACGTCCGGTTGTGAACAAGTGCAGACAGTAGACTTCCATGTGTTATGTTTCCTCTTTCATTTTCTTGTGATTTAAGTTATATTTGATCGTTTTCTTTGTTTTGCGTCTTCCGGTATTACTATGCATTGAAAAAAATTCAACTTCCAGGGAATTTTGTAAGAAAAAAAACACGAAACTACGAAACAGACTATGAACGTGCGTGTTCATGTGTGTATGTGTGTGATATATTTGTTTTATGTTGTTCGATGATGAACTTGTAGATAATGACATTTCTCTTTTGTTTCTTCATTTTTTGTCTTTTATCTTCCATATTTTAGATGTATATCTTCTGCTGATATCAGCACGAACAGTATTGTTTTGTATATGTCTTTATTTAATGATACATGAAAAATTGATTTGTCGAATGTGAATCGGCAATGAATGATTCAGTATCATCAGTGCCACCGCCAACCAAACTCGATATCAAAACAGATAATGTTTATACAACAGATGGATCAGCGACTCAACATATGCGATCAGTCACAACTATTGGAAACAATGCTACTATGGTCAATGCACCACGTACACCGACCGATGCGCGATTATACAATTCACCAATGATACGAGCAGCAAGTATGGATAATTCGAATAATCCTTCGAAGTCGATGACAATCGTTGTTCAAAATCCATTTGATGATCCTGTACGACATATCGAAGATCCGTCCAATGATCCATCGGGTGCAGGCAAATATCTTCTACATTCTCCGTCACCGTCAAAACAACACAATATTACTAACGTTCAATCGCCACGTGCGCTTTCTCGTACTCCAACTCCCGGTGCGCCGCACCAGCTTTCGGATGATGTATCAATGCCATCACCATCGATGGCGGGAAATCTACAACGACATCCTTCACAACAGGGTCGTCCGCCACAAGCACCCAACAATGGCCAAATGACAAATATGCCAACTGCACGAAATATCGTGCATCAACAACCACCACCTCAATTGCAACAACAACAACAACAGCAGCAGCAGCAGCAGCAGTCAATGCCGCCGCAACAGCCACAGCAGATTCAACCTGGTTCACACCATGTTCGATTCAATCAAGACCTATTGAATAATTACGGTATCAATGTTCCCATGACAAGACAACCATCTCAACCAGGAACGAATGAAACTCCACAATCTCCATCAAATTCAACGTCAATTACATCGTTGATTCCTCTTCCATCCCCATTACCGAATAATCTAGGTGTTAATATGCATCATATGAACCAAGCATCTATAACACCCACCATCTTAGGCTACCCTATGCATCAACCGTCATCTCAGCCACCGAATACGAACAATAACTTCATTTCCCCACAACAAATCAATGTACAAAATAAGCTAGATAATTCTCATATTATTTCACCTCATGGGCCACATCATCCGCTGTCATCGGCGAGTCATCATCCACCAACTGGAATCTACGTGAATGCTCGTCCAATGCTTCCATCGCCAGTCACAACTGTAACTGGTGTTGGTAAAGTTAAACAACAAATATCTCAACAACCTATTCGACCTGGCATGCCAACAAATGGAGTACCTACTGGTCCATCGGCTGTTGTCTTACGCTATCCACAAATGATACAAACATCTCAACAAGTACAACAACAACAACCTCCACCACATCCTAATTATCAAATGATGAAACCACGCATGATGCCGCCGAATACCTATGGACCACGTGGGCCTGCACCTCCACCACCTCCTCAATTAATTATGCAACAACAGCAGCAACCGATTATTTACGACCATAATAGTCTCTATCGACAACAACAGCCACCTCCACCACCACAACATATCGCTACACTACAAACGAATTCACATATTAATGATAGTCTTTTGAATCAATCTAAGCATCCACATCAACAGCAGCCGATGCCTCAGCAAGTTCTACACCTACCATCTGGTATGCTCACTACAGATGACAATATTCTCAAATCTTTACTACAAATCAATCCACAAGCAAACTCTGAAGAGATTGCTACATTGAAAGCACGGACTAGTGGCAATGTAATGTCCAATGGCATATCGACTGATAATAATGATTCATATGACAATTCTCAAATGCAAATTCATGATAACGCACCACACGCTTATGCGAATAATCATCACCATCATCTCTATAATCCACCAATCAATACTCCATCACATCCAAATCCTCCGCCACAGTCTGCTCCAACTGCAAAAATTCCTAAACCGCGTAAAAAACGGAAGCCTAATGAAATGAATGCATCATTCGATGAAGATGTACCAGCCAAATCACGTAAACGTAAAAGTACGTTATTGTATAGATTTCTGATGATTTTCAAAACAAAAAAAATTATCCGATTTATCTCTATTTAGAAAAAGGAACTGAAGAAACAGAGAAATTTGTTGAACATTCATTACAACAACTACGCGACTTACCCATGTTGACACCGCTTGAACCATTGATTGATATTAGTAGTGAACTTTCATTGTCTCTACCGATCGATTTACCCGATAAAAAGTATCAGTATCAAGGCGAGTTTGGCAATGTATTTATTGAAACTATTAATGATTACTATCGACCACAACGACGACCACCACCTAAACCAGTTTCAGCAACAATTCGTAAGTCAATTGTTGTTCATCTTAGACGTATAGAAACGATTTTTCTTTCTTTCAGCTGCCAATTCTTTATCAGCACTCGAACGACGCTACCGTATCTGCTCGACACTTCTTGACCACCCTCCACGATTGCCATCTCCACCATTGGCGATGGATTCCAACGATAAATTATCAGGTCTATTAACAAAAGAAGAAAATCATGAGATACGTGACGACGAAAGTATTATATCTACGTCAACGTTAGCCGAGGATGATACAATTTTGAATAACATTGAAATGGAAAACAATCAATTACTCAAAACATTATCATCAAACAATGACTATAGATCTTTAAGTCCTGTCTTCATATCCAATGAAGTATCATCGACAAAGAACAGTGAACCATTACTATCACTACCAGCAAATTCATCAGTTGATATCAAACAAGAAATGAATGATGAAAGGGTTACAAGTGTACCACCAGCAGATGCTAATGAACTCGAAAAGAAAGATCGACCACTCGTTGAAGGAACGGATAAAGTAATACAGTTCTATGAAGTTTATTTGTGATATTAAGTTTTCTCTCTTCCTTTTCGAAATAGGTATCAGTAACATTGACATTAACGACTGAAGCCGCGAATAATGTTCAAAGTGTCATTGCTGCTGTTGCTGACCTACTTAAAATCGCTTATCCATCAACATTTGACGTTCGTCAAACGTTAAACAATAATTCGAATGCTCAATATTCTTCTGCATTTGATCAAAACTGTTCCTGTTCAACACCGCTTCAAAATAATCATACAAATCATTTTCTCTCCTTCCCTTCATCAGGCACGTCTCAATTACCGACTATTAGCCGTGGCGCATCGACATACAAAACCGGCCGAGAAACAAGTGTCAGTATTCAATCCCTGATAGAAATGCAGCCGAAACATTGCCGTAACTGTACACAACGTTTAGCCTCCGATAATTTATTGAAAAAACGTCTAACTGAATTACCATCGGCTGCCAGAGAATTGATGCCGAATTCCGAACCGTTTATTTATTTTTGTAACGAACAATGTTTCAATACTTGTTTATCAAATACACATAGCCAACAGCAAGCTTTAACCGTCAATACTTCAATCAATAATTCGCCGACGATTAAAACTGAATCTATGGATACAACATCACCACCATGTACACCGAATGAATTGAATGGTTCACCGAACGGACGACCACGACGTTTATCGTTGAAACGACGACATGAATGTCTGAATAAAGTAAGAGATCGATTGTGAATCATAGGCATGAAAATCGAATGTTTTCATTTGTAGTCAAATGGTGATAAGCGATGGAAAGATATCCGATGGAAACGATGGGATCCAAGTATTACACTGAAAACGGTTATCCGACCGTCGAACAACGTTGAAATTGAGCAATTAATTTCGGAAATGAAGATACCGCTACCACGAAATGCTCAACAAGACAAACGAGTATGTGCTTTTTGCCATGGTGTTGGTGATATGACTACCAATGGACCGGGAAGGTACATTTTTCGAAATCTCCATTTGAACATTTAAACTGATATTCGTGTATAGATTACTCAATCTTGATGTTGGTCGATGGTGTCATTTGAATTGTGCTTTATGGTCAACAGAAGTCTATGAAACAGTCAGTGGTGCATTGATGTGTGTTGAACAAGCATATAAACGTTCGATAAATATCGAATGCGCATCATGTAAACAAAAAGGTGCCAGTTTAACATGTTTTTCTCCACGTTGTCCGAATGCATATCATTTTCCATGTGCTGTGGATTCTGGTTGTGTATTTCACAAGAATAAAGTAAATTTATTAAAGAAGTTCGTTTCTGTCGATCGATTATGCATTCTATTTTGTAGACAATCATGTGTCCAGTTCATGCTTCACGAACAACTGCGACTGATCAGATACTCGAGGATAAATCAGTTATTCGTAAAGTCTGGATCAATCGTGATGAAGTCAAACAAATTCAAACGTAAGTTATTCTTCTCGAATCAATATCAGTACCATATCTTTCTCTGTAGGTATATGACAGAAGAACATGAAGAAACTTCTTATACACTCCGTATCGGAGGTCTTGTTCTCCACAACGTTGGTCAGTTATTACCTCATCAATTACAATCCGCCGTATTTCATAATCGAAATTTTATTTATCCAGTAAATTCTATCTGCTCTCTCCTCCAAGCACATAATCTATATCAAAACTGAATTTCTTTTTCAGGTCGGCTATAATGTTACACGATTCTATTGGTCAATGCGTCGCCCAAACCGCCGTTGTGCGTATCATTGCTCTATAATTGATGTCAATAACAAACCGATGTTTCGAATACGTATCCAAGAAAATGTCGACGAACCGGCACAGGAATTTCTTGAACCAACCGCGAAAGCTGCTTGGCATAAAATTGTCGATGAAATTGATGCTCTAAGACGACAGCATGGCCTAGTTAAAATGTTTTCAATATTCGTCAGCGGAGAAGACTTATATGGACTAACTGTACGTTATTGAAGCGTGAAACTACAGGATGATTCTGATTTGCATTTGATCTTTTCCAGGAGCCACATATCATTCGTCTGATTGAATCATTACCCGGAGTGGAAATGTTACAAAACTATGCATTTAAGTATGGCCGATTACAATTATTAGATATGCCATTGACTTTAAATCCGACTGGGTGTGCCAGAAGTGAACCAAAACTAAATACTCATTTCCGACGGTAAGAATATTGATTAATTTCGGTCTTTTATGATGATTTATTATTGATTTAGACATGCACAAACATTGACAAGTTCACATTCGACTCGAAGTGCTTTACCACGAACTGTACTCGGCATTGAAGGTAAGAGAAGTAAAAAGAAAAGAAATTATCATGATGCTTATCTTGATTTGTAGGGACTCAAATTCCTTATGTCAAACATTTCGTTCTATCGAAGTCAACTCAATATAGAAAACTGAAAACTGAATGGCGTCAGAATGTTTTTCTTGCTAAATCACGTATTCAGGTAATTTTGAGTATTATCATCCGATTTCCAGCACGATTCGATTTTTCTTAGGGCTTGGGTCTATTTGCCGGACGTGATCTGGAAAAACATACCATGGTTATTGAGTATATAGGTGAATTAATCCGTAATGAAGTTGCTAATAAAAGAGAAAAACTGTACGAACAACAAAATCGTGGGATTTACATGTTTCGACTAGATGAAGAATACGTTGTCGATGCAACAATGAGCGGCTGTTTAGCTCGTTACATAAATCATTCATGCGAGGTAAAGAAATCATTGATTAATTGAACGAAAATGACATCCGACTTGTGTTTTAGCCGAACTCCATCGCCGAAGTGGTACAAATTGAAAAAGATAGCAAGATTATCATCATTACCAATCGACGTATTGCTAAAGGTGAAGAAATAATGTATGACTACAAATTCGATTTCGAAGAAGATTCGAAAATTCCATGTTTATGTGGTGCAACTAATTGTCGAAAATGGATGAATTGAAACGACCACGTTTAACTGTTGTTCTTGTGCTTTTTTTCTCTGTGCAGTGATGAGCATTCTTTCTTTTAAGTTAGATTTTATATGTTCGCTCTCTCTCTCTATTATACATATATTCACATGTATTCCTCTTCAACCATATTTTATTTGGTGTCACACTTGTCGTCCTTTTCCTTCAGAAACATTGTACATTTTGTAGAGAGTTATTATAAATATATATATGCACGTTTGCCCTTATTCACAGAAACGACCGAACACCGACAGTTCCTGTTGTTGTGGTCATCATCATTCTCTATTCTTCCGTCCTGCCTGCTATTATTTACTATTCTTGAGTGTTGTTCGTTGATTTACATATATTTGTATGTAATACGGCAAGTATATAAAAGAACTTTTCAAATATAACTGATTCGTTCAAACAAACAATTAGACTCATTTGTTTATTAGAATTGTTACTGCAAACAATATGTACTGTTTGTTTTCTTTTTCTCGTTTTTTTTTTGTTTTGTTTTCTGTCGTCTGTTGTTTGGTTTTCTCTCCTTCTTCTCTCCTAACTTTGTTCAGTTTTTCTGTCTTTTTTTGTTCTCAATCATTTTGTTTGTTTTCTTTTTGTACAAATATTTTTTGCAAAGAGAAAAAGAAAGATCAGACCGCGATCGTGCAAACGAGAGAGACAAAGCCTATGGATGACGTGTTGTTCTCGTTCTTGTTCTTACTTATGGATATGAAAAGAAAACTCATGTGTTTTTGTATATCGTGAACATCAAGAAACGAATCTTTTCTTTAATCATAATACACAGATCAATACTTTTAACCTCACAACAATCTGTCATCTCTCATCTCTAACAATATTATTCAGAGTATAGATCGGAGAGGCAAAAAGTAATGATGTCATTTAATATGGATGTTTAGGAAAACTATTTTTAACTTCGAGAAGTTTGAAGGATAACATGATCCGTATACATGTCACATCCAATGTATTTTCACTATATTCCATTCCAGTATGTAATCGATGGTATTTGCTGGATTTTCTTTCGATTCTGTTTGAAAGGAACAGAACGCGTAGAAAAAGTAAGAGAAAAACAAGTATAAGAAAGCGCAAAAAAATGGTGTCAGCAGTGGGAGTCGAACCCACGCCAGCATACGCTGACCAGAACACTCCACCTCACTGAGGAAGCATTACGCTTGAGTCTGGCGCCTTAGACCACTCGGCCATGCTGACGACGTTAACATAGTTATTCTAACTCGACATACTTGTGTTCAAGGTTAAACGAATGAGCATAAAGTGATATAATCTGATTACTAACGGAATATATTTTTAATATTTATTACGCGAACAACATGTTTCGAAGTTATTCGAATGTTTTTTATCTGTTTAGTCATGAAAGAGAAAGAAATGCATTTAGTCAGTTCGTTGAACTGCGTGAGATTGAGGGTGACATGAACGTTACACTATGATTCGGAATCTTTCACATTTGTTTGAACATGAAATACAAGATTTAGTTCAAAATTTTATCCAAATTCATTGAAGATCTAATGAAACTTCCATATTCTGAATTCGTTTAGAGTAAATTCTGATACAGATATAGGAGATTTTCAAGAAAAATGAATGATTCGTTTCTAAAATGTTAGAATTGATCGAAATGAAAATCAGCCTTTCAAACCAATAGAATTTCTTGATGATTGCCAGTGCCCTCTCTATTGCAGTGTCACTTTCCTTCTTCGACAACTTGCTTCCATCGTGACAAGCAAACAGTGTGCAATAGTAATGTCGATTCATTTTATTTATTCTTGTCGTCGTTGCTCTTGAACGAATGATTAATATTTTTTTACGGTCAACAGGTGAACGGTTCACATTAAGAACAATTAGTTTCAACACAAAAGTTCGAGAATTGAAAATTATTCTTGAAATTATATGTGGAATACCTGCACATCTCCAGTGGCTATACTATTTAGATGAAAGTAATTTACTCGATGGACAAAAACTGAAATATTACGATCCCGTACCAAATTGTACATTTGTACTTGATGTATGGTTTATCTACGAGCCAATTGTGCAAGCTGTTGTAGCTAACGATGAAGCAAAAGTAATTGATTTGTGAATTTTCTTGAACATTGTGATATTCTCTCATTTAGCTTTTTCAACTCGGTGTTTTGCCCAATGTTCCATTTTCATCCGCAATTGCAGATAATCTCTCTCGTGGAGATAGAGAAGCATATATTCGAGAGCGAGGTAGTATTGCCTTGTTTACAGCTGCACATCGTAAACGGATTGATATAGTACGTCGATTATGCGAAAATAGTATGTAACACAGCATTTGAGCAGAAGATTTATCTTGTTTACCTATTTTTGACTAGATGTTGGTATTAATTATCAGACGGCAGCAGGACGTACTCCATTAATGGTCGCAGTTGCTCGTGCTTCACTGCGGGAAATGGAAGCACTTTTAGATCATGGTGCTCGGCTTGATATAAGAGATGCATTTGGGCAAACAGCGGAAACGTTTGCAGAAATTTTCAATCAAGTGCAAAGTCGGCGAACGATCATCAAATTCAAATGGAAGAAACGAAACGAAAAATCGATGATCCGTGAGCGAGAAGAAAAGATCGCTCTCAAACAGCAGGGTACAGAAGCTGAACAAGCATTAGAAAAATCGAATCAGCAGCGAGAAGCTCGACTCGTACAATTAGAAAGTCAACGAAAGAAAAGACAAGAACTGCTAGCTGCTCAACAAGCACGATTAGGCAAAAAGAAAAGTAAGACAAGGTAAAAACTTTCATCTAAATCTACTGTCATTCATTTATGTAAGATTCTCAAAAACAAGCAATAGATCTGTCATCGACTATACAATCAGAAACCAAGGAAAAAGATCCGGAATCAGAAAGTCTTGATCGATCTCCTGAGTACACATCATTCGAAGATTCATCACCGACAATTACGCGACGATCCAATATACCTACACAGAAACTATTCGCACATCAATTCTATGATGTCTATGCCGGTATGACTGATGAAGAGTGGGTCAAAATACGAAATGCATTCGTTGCGCAATATTTTTCTGAATAAAGTCGACGAGAACAATCTGATTTGATACGAATCTCCCCCTGGGAAATATATATATATTTAAACTATTCATTATCACATAAACGATTATTTTAAAAAATTTACAGATTCAAGAAAACAAGAAAAAAACGAGCAATTTGGATTTCCTTGTCTCAGTTTACTGGATTCGTTAGACCTAAATTTGCTTGAAAACTTAGCAGTCGATTTCGCTGACCGAGGACTGATGATGATAACGATGTATTGGCAAGATTATGAATCCTTTGTGGAGATCCAGACAAGTGGTAAACTGGCGTTAGTTCTCGTTCGGTTACAGAAGGATTTTGGAATATTGTCGATACGTCAGTCTTTCGAGGTTTTAGTTGTAACACAGATTGATCCATACTTGCTGGTCTTGAACGAAAGCGTTGAAAGACTTGTTCTCTATAGACTGCTGCTTTTTTACTTAGATTGAGAAGAATGTAATCGCAGACAAACGAAGCTAATCCAAAAATGCCAACTAATGAACCTGTATTTAATGTCAATGTAATGAAATCAAATTTTCCAGCTTTTCCACTAACGGAAATAATGAAGCGAAGACCGTAAGCTTTTCGTAACGAACGTCGATAGGAGTTTTTATATTTCCAATTCGATGCAAAACGAAAATTAAAGCCTACTGAAAATGTTTCTTCATGAAATGGCGTATCGAGACGTGCAAACGAGTAGACCGGTTTACACAATTTGATGTTTCGATCTAAATTACAATCCCAATCGAGTTTCACACGTATGACTGCGCCGTAAAGTAACATAAGTTCTCGTTCGGTAGCATTTTTTTCTGCTTCATTTAAGATGTAACTCAGGCGGAATATCGGACAGCTCGGATTAGTCAACGGGTCGTACACACATGATTTCAGGTTTTCACCTATGTTCTTGTGTTTTACATTGAATGTAGGAAATTCCATAAAGTTTTTCAAAAATATCGTAAAATTCGGAATATCTTGAATAACAGTTGGTTTTTGTCTATCATCTTCCACAGGACACCAACCTGAAATGAAACTCACACGTGACACTATTTATATTTCAACTATATTCGAAAGTCAAAGCAATTCCTGACGGAATCTTGTCTCGTTCGCAGGTCGTAGCGTTTACGACCATGGAGCCGCCCGACTAGTTTACATATATTAAATCACGATTAACTTCTCATTATACCATGCAATGCATGACTTATGACATTATACAAGAAATCAAAATATATACAAGCTGTTTGGTGCCCTCAAGGGATAATTTTTCATGAACATGGAACAAAAAGATCAATAATCGGAATTTGATCTACGTTCATGCGATAGCAGCGTTTGAATTACCTTGAATTTCACATAAACGTTGTGTAGAGTTCGTTGTTTCGTTCCCGCTGAGTTTTGAGGCTGCTGAGCATCGGCCAGTCCATCGACCATTCATATCCGATCTGTCGGGTTTCTTTTGACAATCACTATCTTTTTTACAAAAGGCGAATGGAACTGCTGGACTTTCTACACATGTGGATCGACTTTGTTCTGTTGCAATGAAATTTGTCATGATAAATATAGCATTATTTTCCGACGGTGGTATAATATAATCTTGAAAATGGATAGAAAAAACTCATGGTTAATAATCTCTAACTCGACTAGAATATACAGACCTGTTCCATCAAATACGTACGAGTCATTTGGACCTTTGTGCACATAACCAATACCTTTGACTTTCAACGTAACAGATGAAATTATGGAGGTATCTTGATATTGATAACCTTTCTTATAGATGAGTAAGTAGCCAAACGAATATAATAGAAGAATGATTTGAATGAAACGTAATAAAGCTGTGATCGTATAACTATGAATTGTGACTATTTTCTGTGTTTCATATTCAGTTATAAACCCATAGAATACATGTTTCAGAAATAATCGACAACTGAAACGTTTTGATTCACTTGACAGAGAATCCATCGCTTCAAACTAAGTGAATAATACCGATCTAGAAAGCAAGAAAACTAATGATACTTTGTTAATCGGATGTGAGTGTAAGAATATCAAACTTGATTATATCTGGATCTGACTATCACTTGACTAAAAACCATGTAGTCGATTGTAATGTTTATCTACGATTGTATGTTTGCTTAACTCTTAGTGGCTGTATAGAATCAACGAAGTTCTTTCACGTACCACAATCTAATTAGAATTGATAAAAAGAAAGAAACCTACTGTCTTTCTATGCACATATATTCCTCCGTCTGAATCGTACGAAGCAAATGTTAACGAAATGCACAGCATGATCTATGCATGAGAACTACTTTAGGAAATCTCTGTGCATATATATGACCAGTTGCTTTCGCTATTATTATGATTATTCTCGTTTTTAGAACAGCTAATTGTTGTCGTTCGCACCGATAAAGACACTCTTAATAACTATCTTCAGAAATAAAAAGAACTTATTTGGCCATGTCATTTCTACTTACATCTGTCGTAGAATAGTATGTCAAAACAAATATCCAATATTCTTTAGTTACTGTGAAGGGAACAAACTGATCTAACAGACTATCGTCGATGTTGAAAGAGAGAGAAAAATCGAGAGAAAAAATGGTTTACTGCATGCATGTGTTAATACGAGTTTGATACATAAAAGGAAATCACTTCGGGGAATTAAATTATTCGCAGAGAAAAAGATGCTGTGTCTCTGTCGTTTTTCCATCGTATATTTTCCTAATGAAACTATGTTAAAATTACCGCCATGAAAACATCAGCTCTCGTTTCTGTTTCAATATGAATTCATATCGCTTCTCCTCGCAAATTATTCTTCTCGATTTGCAAACTATGTCGACTACAATGAACTTCGCTATGTACACTTGACAACCACTTATTATTCTATTATGCACGATCAATTATCTACACATAATATGACTAACTATACTTCATTCATATTTAATTATTTGTCTGGTTGCTGTTTCGTCAAGTCACGTTTGAATGCAATGCTATCTACCGTTTAATTACCACTTGACTGTATGTGTGACAAATGTCAGGCAATCTTATGCACACTTAACATACCTACTTAATAATGTTTGTATAAAAGTGAACGATAATTCACCGGTGGCCTGCGTGTCGAATAGCATTCCATTGTAAAACGTTCTAAAACAAGACAAATATTGTATTCTATGATGAGAAAGTAAATGAAAGAGAAAAGCGATGGCATAGAAGATATGTTGATGTTATTTTATTGACTGGAGGAGTTTTTTCTCGATGGCATTGTCTTGACATTAAATCAAGTAATATCCGGTAAAGTATTTTATTTTATCAGTGAAACCTTTACTGATGAAATATGTCTTGTTTTACACCAGTGGTAAATTCTAAGCGACGGATTGTTTTGTTCAGTTTCAATTCAATTCGTTCTGTTTTCCAATGAGTTTTCCGGCAAATCTCGAAATCAAAACTATCGATCATTCTTCGACAAAAATCTGATGTATTTGTGCAAAGCATAAATCAAGAAAATCATTCTATTCTTTTTGACACAGCGAATTGGTAGACGCCCATTATTGTTGAGATTAGTCAGTCTGAGGACCGCTAATACCCTTGACGATCTATGGTCTGCGTAGAATAGCCTTTTGACTGATTATGTCACGGATTTCTGATTATTATATAATCATGTCAGTTGTCATACTTACAAGAGAACTAATTTGATATGATATGTTAATGAATTCGACCGGCAAGAAGACATGTTGAATTTGGAAACAAATGGTATCGCGATGGTGACTTAGATAAAATCCTTTTTTTCTTTTTAAAACAGATTATGTAGCATTTTCTGCGATTATTCATGAAAGACTTACTGTCACTTTCTGATGAAAGTATGAAAACTAACGAACCATGCGTGAAGAGAATATTTTCATTTCACAGTACATTGTGGTCTAGTCGAATGCTGACTATTAATAGTGACGTTCTTTCTCAAAGCGTTTCCTACTTGATCGAAAAACATATCTCGACTAATACAAAGTCTTTTATTTATTTGTAATACTAGATGAATGTTTAGAGAGCAAATGAGAAAGAAATGTCACATGGATATGTATATATTATGGATATTTTCTAAAGTGACATTCTGGACTGTTTATATTCCATCATCTGATCGGGGATAGTATGTCCTTCTTTTGATAATCAATCGGAAGAACAAAATAATGTTTAAGATATTATCATGAGGAATTTTTCGTTATGAATGGACTAGAGAAATGTTTCATCTCAGGGATAAATAACCATTATGAAAATATAATAGTTTATAGCGCTTTCTCTTGAATGTCTGATCGACGTGATCTAGGCATTTACGTTGTTTTGATTAAAATACCAGGAAGAACGGCCTTGTTTCCATATGAAAGTAGTGTTGAGCTCAGTTTTATCCGCATTTGACATGTGATTTTTGGAAAGTCAGAGAGAAATTATTGATCGAAAACATTAATTGTGTTTTTACATCACCGTCTATTGATATTCTCCGAAGAAATCACAGATGCATAACCATTAATATGGTTCGATATGAAAAAACAGCTGTTCTGCTTTTTTATTTATATATTTAACATTTGTTTACAAACGCGTATACCTTGGGAATCTCTGAGATCACTAAACACTAAGCAATTTTATGCCCAGACCTGCCATAGAACACATGATCCATTGGCTGACGATTGGAAAAACATGTTTTCTCTCTATCTGCTATTATGTACCCTGTATCTGACAATGAATATTCGTTGTTTTCATCTTCTCAATGATAAGGTTTATTTTACAAATTTACATATACAAATGAAACAGTTTTTTTTCTATCTTCTGAGCAAAAAGAGAGGAGCAAATGACTAATCTACAATTTAGGGCAATACAATAATGAGAGTTGAAAGAATGAAATGACCAAATGCATATATGTATGCATGAATTGTATATCAGCCCGTTAATTTGAGTATATTCGAGAGAAGAACAAGGGCGAGGGTTTATTTGCTTTGTAATGCTGAGATTATGGAACGTTTCCGCTGTTTTTGTTTCCGCGGACGATATGAGTAGATTGGTGGTAACAAGCGATTCAATTGATTAGCAGTTAGTTCACTAATTGGAATATGTTTAGGCTTTAAATAAACGTCCGAACTTTTGATCCATTCGCCTGGGCAACTACGACCAACGAATATACGAGGTTAATCACAAAAGGTTTTCTTGAGCTTACATGTCTTCAGGTGTCCATTCGACGAATTGTTCGGTTCGATCACCAATATGTCGTTTCATAGTAACCTTCAATAAAATATATATTTTCGAATGAGATATCGCTGCTACTCGTTTATTTCTTTTTTTTTGATAAATACCTTGGGTTGTAGAACAACTACTGTACCGGATTTATCTGTCGAAAAATATGGACAGGCATCAAACAGGCGAGTTAAATGAAAGACTTCACTCTCCGTAAAACAATCGCGATTCACCGCTAAAAAACAATTCGTAAACAAAGAAAAGCCGAATCGAACGATTGTTTTACCATAAGCAACCGGTACTCCGTTGATTTTAGCTCGACGTTTTCGATTTGTTTTCTTCTCATTTGATTGATGTTGAATTTGCTGAAGAAGTAAGTTTTGATGCGATCCATTGGCACTTCCAGTACGAAGGTAAGTTCGGTGATTCTCATCTCCATTCGATACATCGTACTCCCCTGTACCTACCATTGATGTGTCTCCACTTGTATCGAAAAGCATCGATGCATCTTGTTGTCTCAAATGCGTTTGAACATGTCGTTCAAGTGCGAATTGTGTGGTGAATTGCTCCGTACAATTATCGAACATACAGCGGAATGGCTTCTCGTTGGTATGTTTATGAATATGTTTTTCCAGATAATTTACACTGCGTGATGCGACTTTATACACTCGACATCCGACCCAAAGACACATTTGTTCTTTTTTACTATTCTTTTGAGCGTTCACATGTTCAAGAAGATGTTCGAATAAAGATCCATTAATATCACCTATATGCGTACAACGATCCCAACGACATTTTTGTTCTTTTGGTTTCTTTGGCGGAACAACCACAGGTACAGGAACAGTTTCTTGCTGAAGTAATTGTTCATAAGGAGATTGAAATGGACTACTATTACTATCCAATTCGATGGTTTCTTCTTTTATTTGGATTATACTCGGCTCGCTACGACGAGATCGTTTCGGATAACTGTTTCCGTTTCCAGTTGAAGAAGAAGATGCCATCTAGAAAAAGAAATAACAGCTTATAGATCGAAATATTGACCTAGAAGTCTTCTTTTTTTCTTCGATGCTGATGTTTCTACATAAACGAAAGACAAAAACATTAGCTGGGGATAGGAGATGGAAAAGTGTTCGGCTAAAGTCATTGTCGTTGCTGTTCACGCTTGATCCGTTCACCATACGCACGTGAGACAATATTCCACGCTTCCATGTAACGATCAGAACATTGACCGATACATTTCTAGAAAAGTATCATTCGAAAAACTCTCGGAAATCAGGAAATAGTGATGAACAAACTTGTTCAGAACTAGAAAGAGTACCACCAGGCTTTGGAACACATGCTTTGAAACATTTATCAGACAATTTCTAAAGATCAGCAAACAAAGTTTCAACAGAGCGAAGTTTTGCAATGTTCGATTACTTGAAGAAGTTCTTGGGCCATTTGAATCGCTAATTGTTGTTGTACGGTCGTCATAATTTGTCGACGTTGGCTAACGTCAAGTTTTCCCGGTTCGAGACTCATTTGATTTAAATAAAAATCTGCTCTTCAGAAAATCTTAAACAAATACATACACACGCAAATATATGAAAGAATTATATTATCATCTATCGTTTTTTCTTCGTCAAGTCGCAATTTTCGATTAAGACATAAATGACACGAGAAAAGAAAAGAAAAATCACAGCACTGTTTCGCTCACACGGAACGTATTGAAGATCACCTTGAAAGCAAGAAGTCGTTTGTTTAATCTTAGATTTATTGCTGTTGAGGTTGAACGGATATCTGCATCATTAATCGAGGTGATATGGCACTAGAATTTGGAAATAAATTGACATCATTGCGATGATTGTTGTCTTCATTGTGAATCAAATCATTCGATTCAAGGAATGACGACGATGCGGAACGTGATGGCGAAAAAATAGAATTCTCGCTAAGATTTGTTTTATTTCGCATCACTACTCGCTCATCGATACTCATACTGGTGTCTGAAATTATCGGTTCAATTGTTGATTGATTCAATGTGTAAACTTGTACTCTAAAGACAAGCGATCATCTTTTCCTCTCTATTCAATTCGTTTCCGACAACTTACGATTGACTCCGTTTTCTATTGGTAAAATATTGTTCCAATAATTCTTTCAGATTAACTAAAGTTTTTCGATAATCCGTATTCCGACCGCCAGCACGACAATGGTACATTAGCTAAGAAAAATCAAAGATTCGTTCGCATGGAATTTTCTTCAAACAGAGATGACAAACCTGACCAATATCTCGATTCAATAAGAAGAAACCATATTGAAAAGAATTCATATCGTAACTTGGATATAACGGAAAGCTACAAAGTCAACATTTCGTCACTATGTAAATCAACAGTGTGGAAACAAATGGAAAAGTCTTACTCGCTTGATGGTAATGTATAATCATGGATTTTAATCGTTGCTGCTCCGTTGAATTCAATAGGAAATCGAAGTGGTAATTGAAGAAACTGCGAAATGATAAGAACAAAATGTGCGCAATATCCAACAGCTGCACCGATTTCATTTTCACGCTCACGAGCTAAAATAGATTTTTCGATGAGTTCAAATAGAGGAGAACAATCAACTAACTTAGTGTTGTTTGATAAATTTTATCTTGTGCTGTTGGTAACCGGACATTTGCAATCGAATATTCGTTTTTCTTGTCGCTAACAATCGGATAAATCTGATGGTATATTTCATCGATAATCGTCTTCTGTCGAAATGTAGTTAATTTGATAAGATCATACAGAAAATATCTACAAAATTCAAAGAGAAGATCCTCCTAGAGTTGGTCAACACATTGTTTACTTAGATTGATTTAATTCGCTGATACGTGCTTTCAATTCTTTTTGTTGATGAAGTAATTGCAATAGATCTTGATCGAGTTGATTTCCTATCAGGAGAGCGAGAAGATGTAGATTGAAATTACGAGAGGAACTCACTTCTTTCATTGACTATTCTGTGTCGTTGTTGATTTATAGTCGATTGCTGGTCATTAATTGATGTTTGGCAATAGATATATTGCAGTAAGTGTTCAATTTGTAAACGACGCGATTCCCGTTCTTTGATCTGAACGTAGACAAAGAAATTAGATGACAGTCAATTAAATATTTGCTTACTCTTGATAGATATTCTTCATTTTCATCAGCTAAGGTCTGTAGACGTTGAAGACATTCGTTTGCTAATCGCTTTTCATTTCTTATTGCATCGATAGCACTGATCATTCTAAACATTATCACCTGAGAATGTCAACAGATCAATCGATAAGGTTAAAATCAAACCGTAAAATACTCGATTTGTTGTACGATTTTACAAAATTACTGCGTTTGGTTTTCTTTTCCGCCAGTGAAGCATCTCTACTGATCTGTTGCAAAAACGCTTGATGGCTCGCAGTTGATGGATTATCCGTGAATTGATATCCAAACATTTCTAGCCAAAGGCTATTATTACAAACAGGCGAATCATCTTTCTAACAAAACAATAATGAGAAAAGATTGTCATGATTAAACTAGACCTTACCTTACCTGCCCATCAGGAACGAGCGAATCATCGAGATGAACGTCATATTCGAGAAACAAACGGCAGATATTTGATGATGTAATCCACACTCGCATTAGAAAATCTAAAAACGCAGATCGGTAAACGAAAATAATGTCGACGGAAACGGAAAGAATATTCAACCTTGTAAACATTGAACACTCAATGGAAATTCCAAATGAGACCATTCCGGACTCTGTAGAAGAAGAAATACGGTGTTGTTTATGTTATTATCTGCATTGATTCCTTACGCGTTGGTTTTCCACCGCTTCACTTGTGTAGAAAGCTAGAAAAATGTTATAGCTATTAATAATTACATTCATTCTATTTACCAACGCTCTGCTCAGTTCGATGTAGCGTAAAATATAACGAAAAATTCAAATCATTAATTGTTAAATTTCGAAGGCCTAAAGCTGTGATTCGTCGCAATCGTTTCTAGAAGACGAACACAAAAATATATCTTCTCTGAAATTCAAATCTTCTATTTGAACTCACTTTGAGAAACGGTATTGCTCCAAGCGGACTTTTCTTGATTCCAGTGTACGACATACCTACTCCGACTATTTCTCATAAAATCTTCCAGGAAGTAAACATTTTCTACAAAAAAGAATTCACATAATAATTTTTTATCTTCAATCATCATAAGAAAAATCATGTTTTAAGAGTAGACAAGGTTGGTCTGAGTGAGTTTAATTTAACAGAACAAAGTAAAAGTATAATCAATCTCGAATTTCATATGTTCACAGCGGTTCTTTCATTTTAAACACTCATCACTCCGCGGCAGCAACTGGTGATCGCCTCTCTACAACAACAAAAAATCAATGTTGGACATACGAAGACTTGAGTAGTCACTTACCGTGCAAATGGAATGTAACTGATTGTGTACCAAGCCTTAAATCGACAGACTGTGTTATATATTTCAATATGTATAGATAGACATATTATACTTACAAGGGCGAGAAATTGAATAATAACAAAAATAAGAACAAGAACGCCGATTTTTAACTAAATAGATCGATCTGGTGGAAATTTTCTTCTCTGAAGCAGACTTACGGCAAGAGCTGACACAAGTGTCATTATAACGGATCCCTAAAAGCAAACGAAGACGTTTCTAACAACCCTTTAGACAGGTTAGACTTACAATAAACACAAGAGTAGCGATTAATCTACTGGGATCAAACATTTTCTTTAATTGATTCATTGGACCCATCAAAAATATTGTACTAATTATACAAAAGAACTCTTTTAGTAAATATATGAATCCTTGACTCACGATGCGACACCAGCAATAACAGCGAAGGTATAGAGAACAGCAAAGCCCGTTAAATTGCCACCGAGGAAATAGATAATCACCGACTAAACGATCAAAAGTACATATTCAAACAGTAATACAAGCTAATACTCATAGCCAAGCCTTTTCTATGAAAAGCATTGGTAACTTACACCAATACCAAGTAGAACAGCAACAAGTAGACAGATACCGAATGCTTTAATACGTGTATCCCATGACAATCCGGATATCTATTTTTTTAAATTTAGTTTTTTTAATACGAGAATATGAAATTTGGCCTTACCTCAGACATAATTGCGTTCTGTTCCTGTTCTGGTTCACCAGGATTAAAAAACCGTTTCATATTATCCATTGTAAGATGAATTTCACAACAAATGCAAAGACGAGACTTTTTATATAAAACAAAAAAAGATCAAAGTCATTTCTTAGTTTCAAGTCTAAACAATTTTCTTGATACGAAGATTGACAATCGGAAGAATGACTTCAAACATTTTCAATAATCACATCGACGTCAAGTCGATGATAGGATTTATTCGTACAAAGATCATTCTGAAAAAGAGAGAGAGAGTGAAATATGAATAAATTTTTTTTTATTTGGATATTAGTGGGTTGTAAAAAGTGTATCGAGAATAACTTTGACGGAAATTCAAAGAAAACTCCTGACGAATTGTTCATGAGAAGTTATATAAAGAGAGAAAAAGAAAGAAGAAAAGTTTATTTTGATTTGTTGCTTGAACAAACGTTTGCAACGTTGATAGAGATTCACACAACAAACACTGAAGACAGAGAAAAAAAGGAAACCGGAAAGTTCGAACGAATCAATTCAATGTCACAGGTGCAGCTCGTCGCGTTTCCGTCGCATTCAATTGTATTAATTGTTTCAACTGCAATAAAACTTTAGCTCGATAGTTATCCTCGCGATCGAAAGCGGGATTGTCATGAACATAAATGCATTGTAATTTCTCCATTGGAACGAGTTTGTCTAGCTCATCAATGGTCTTTATTTGGTTATCATTAAACCATAATTCCGAAAGGTTCGTTAAGGATTGAAGATTATCCAAATGTTCGATTTGGTTCTTGGAAACATCGAGAACGACTAATTGGAGATTGGCACTAAGATTTTCGATGGTTTTTATGCGATTTTCTGATAAGTACAGTTCTTTTAATTGAGTTAACGCGTCTAGACCTTCGATTTTTGAGATGCGATTCGCACCCAGGCCGAGTATGCGTAAACGTGTTAATGTTTGTAGATTTTCGATTTTTTCGATCTTATTCTTGCCTAGATGAAGCTCTTCAAGTTGAACAAGTGTTTCTAAATTTTCAATTTTCTAAAAGAACACCAATACATCAAATCAATCTCGTTAGCATTTGCATCAATACGTACTTTGATTCGATTATCACCTAATTCTAAGACACGTAAGTTGACCAATGCAGAGAGGTTCTCTACTGTTCGTATTTGATTATGAACCATGTACAAGGCTTCGATATTCACTAAGGTTGATAAATTCTCGATTTTAGAAATCTTATCTATGAAAGAAAAACCAAAAAGAATGTTCGAAAATCAAAGGCAAACAATCTTACTGAATGACAGATCAACATGTTTCAATTGAACTAAAGATTCTAAGCCTTCAACATGCGTAATATGGTTATCGTATAAATCGATTTGCTTCAACGTTGTTAATTGTCCAATGTTTTCGATTTTCTCGATTAAATTCTGACGCATGTTTAAATTTTCAACTTTCGTTAAATCATCAAGTCCTTCGATAGCGCGAAGACGACAAGCTGTTAGTTCAACAAGCGTTGCATCAGGATCGATCACAATCATCTCTGTGGGCGTTTCAGGTTCCTCTTTTCCTTCATTTGATTGTTCGCCATTCGATGCAACAGATACTGAGGTTTTTTGTTCGGCGGACATTGTATTAAATCTAAAAATGTTTAAGCATCGTTAGAAGAGTACCCCACACCAAAATACTCTAAAGCTCTGTAACATCAGATGTGGCATGTTTCCAGAATGTGAGACAGAATCATCTGAGATCTTCTATATTGTCTGACGTTCTCGTTATCGTAAACAGAAGAATCGGGTAAAGTAGATGATAGAAAAAGGAGAAATGACGAATTAATAAGAATAAATAAACAATAGGAATTGACATGCTTTTGATTCGTTTTCAGCAATTCATTGCATGTGATGATATCTCAAACATGTGTTTATAGAGGGCGGTATCTTCCACTATTCTTTGTCGATGAAGACTATAAGTGTAACAATTCAATTTATAGATCGTGCGTTATTATTTAAACGACAAAACTTTCTGAGAACTGCAATTTGTCACTTCAAACCGTTGATGCGAATATCCGGTATAAATGCTTTGCTTTGGTTAATGATAAGGAATAGATGTACTAAAATTAAATTTCCGTTATACCCAATAATCTTCCGCATGGTAATTGTCATTTGACATTGTGCTTTGTAGTAACTAGTAATTGTTTTGTACAGATACTCTTGCTTTTTATTTTAACAAAAATAAGTGCATGGAGAAGAGATTCGAATTTGAAACAATAAATATACATAGACTTATCGGTATTTACGATGGAAAACATTCAATTGCTAAAATTATTGCCCTACGCTAGTTTTTATTTAGTTGATTGTTGGAATTGGCTAGTCCACCATGTTTCGATATCTTTTCGTCCATCGCTGAAATGACCTGCTTGCCAAGAACGCCATGGATACGACTCATCACTGCTTAGAGTTAAACTAATGTTTTGATGTAACGGTTGCTGGCCATGTCGTTTTGGGCCTTTCATTTCACTTGGAATGTCACGTGTACTTGAATGTGTCCGATAATTGGAATTCTAAGAGAGAGAAAGCAGATGCAACTTGTACCTTCTAGAAAAAAAGAGAATTTCGTACATTAGTGTCGATGGATGGCGTTGGCAAAGTTGTTGTTCGGTCAAGCTTTCTTTTCGATAATTCCTTTTGTAATGGCTGTGGCCGATCTTCGGAGTTTTTGTATCGTGCTTCGTCACTACCTTGACTACCTGTGGTTGAAGTCTTTTTCAACAAATCCGTCGTTGTGACTGCCTGTGCTTCGCGGAAAAATGCTAATTCATTGCTGCGTTGTAGATTCTTGATGACAGTAGTTTGATCTTTGGTTTTTATGCGTTTCAAACACCGATTAAGCCAATTTCGAATGGTTATTTTCGCAACTTCTTCTTCGATGAAATATTCCAATTCTTCACGTGCTAATAACTCCTCAAATTGTAATGATTTACGGATATCAACCGAACGGTAAGCTAACATACTAGAAAAAAGAAAGCTATATGAGCAAGAAATGTTAAACGGAAGAACTTCTACTCACTTGAGTACATCGTGAAATGTCACGTCACTTCCGTTATTCAATTTTTCGATCTCATAACACATGTGTCGATACAACTTCTCGGCGTCAACTTCTAATCTTCCCTGAAAAACAAACGACATTAATCCAAATAAATCCAAATGCGTTCAGTATCACTCACTCGTAGTAGTCGTAATAAGAATTTCACTCGTCGAGCTGGTATAGCACCTTTTCGCCCAGTATCAATCATATTCCATACAGTTTGAAAGTGTCGTATATCAGAATAGCTAAGCAAAGCATCTTCTTCGTTCGAATAAAACAAGGAAAAGTTCTCCATGATAATGGCGACAAGAAGATTCAGCACAATGTAAGTAATGATGATGTAGAATGAACAGAAATACAATATCGAGGCGGTTGAATTTCCACAATCACTTTCCCAGAATGATGCACCACGTGTACATCGTGGCGGAACAACCATACAATCATGCATAATCTTGTTCCAATCTTCTCCGGTTACGATACGCATGAGAAGAACAATAGCGTTGGGTACAGTTCGAAAATTTGCATGTCGGCCAAGTTCAGGACCGAATTTGACACAACCGAATAGGATGACACCTGCGAATGCATAGACCAACATCAAGAGAAACATGGCGAGGATAATAAAGAATGATTTGAAAAATGAGACAATAATGGTTAACATCAGCATTTTTAGTGTAGCCTGAAAAAAGAATTTCTGTTTCAAAAAGTATTTTCAACTTCTTTCACGCTTACATGTTTACCAGCAATTGTGAAAAATCGAAGAATAATGACAGTAAATCCGAATGTATTACTAAACTCTTGCTAAAAAATAGAAACCAAACACAAATATGAACGATTATCTTCCCTTTTCTTACCAAATCATTTTTTCCTATTGAAACAATATTCAGTACAATCCAAGCAATTCCTAATATTGTTACTAACAAATCAAATCGATTTCGACGTGATTGCCAATAGCCAACAATGCCTAATGCAATGCATTTCATAACAGCTTCGACCAAAAATAGAAATGTAAATATAGTGGATATGAATGCTGAGATTTGAGTAATTCGTTCTTTGGGTTTCCACGGTTTATAGAGCAATGCGCAATTGAGTAGAACTAAGACTGCAGACGACTTCTTGAACAATTTACTTTGAGTGATATCAAAGACATAAGAACGAAATTTGCTATTCTCTGGCCGAGGAGGAGTACGTAATGGTTGAACGAGTTTTATACGGCCCTTTAAATCTAACCAACGACGTTGATCAACTGTCAGTAGGGCTGTACCCTGAAAAACAATTATGGGAATTACAAAATTACGAGAAGACTAGTGTGAATAATGAAAATACCTTGTTTTCAGAATAATTTGCAATGACGACACCCACGAATAATGTTAAGCCAATAAGTGTGCCAATGAATACAAAAATATGCACAAAAATAGTATGTTGCTAGAATAAGATTTTCTTTTGCTTCAACTGAGATCTAAACTCATATCAAATACTCACAGGTCCCATACGATCCATAATAATATCTCGAATTTCTAGCCACCCTTCCAATGACAAAACTTCGAATAAGGCTAACATAGCACTACCAATATAATCGAAATCAAAATTATGTGGATTAGCCCTAGAGAAAACGCGTGATCAACAACAAACATTCATCTTCGAAATAACATACCAAACTCTTGGTACTAGCATAAGTGGATCAGCTCCACTAACATTCATTTTCGATACGAAAAGTTCTCTCCAGAATGTTCCATGACATAATTTCTACAATGAATGCACACAACGACACATTTTCGATTACCTCATTCTATTCTAATACTTGTTCTTTATAATATGTTCGATCATTACAGCGTGCCAATTGACCACCGATTGTTTGAATACCGTAGATAGCGAATATGAAGATTAACATAACGAGAAGAATTGAAACCTACACACAAGCACTCGATTGATTATTCAGAAGAAAAACATTTTATACCAGTAGAATTTCTTTAAATCCTCGGCAAACTTCATAAACAACTTTTCTCATATCTGGTACGAGAATAATAATTCTCAAAGGTCTTGCCGATCGAAGAAGCATTAGCATCTGAGAAAAACTATTTGCTGGAACATGTCGTGGTAACCAACAGAGAAAGATCAAACTGACAAAAAAGATTGCCACTTCAATAGTACCAGTGACATCGCGACATAACGCTTTCGGTGTAAAGAATAGCCCGTGTGCGAAGATTTTTAATGTTAATTCAACACTCATACAGATGACGAAGATATATTCCGCTATCTAAAGTAAACAACATCAATCAAATCTGAAGATTGACGAAGAGAAACACAATACTTGTAAGAATGGATGATCAACAATTCGATTAAACGGTGTTTCAAATGACATGCTAACAGATGAGATGATAGTCACAATGATCATCAGCCAATCGAGATAGGTGACGAGATCAAGAAATTTACTAGAAGACAGAAAAGTTGTTTTTGGAATCAAAGCCGATTGAAAGTGCACGTACTGTCCTTGTTTATAGCGACTGATTTTCGACTCTTGACCGAGACGATCTTTGGCATTACTATCATAACGAGCTTCGACGACCAGCTGACAAAATTTTCGAAAATTACTTTCGCGAGAGATAGCAAACAGAGGCGTATCGAAGAACGGATGATTCTCGCGAAGATCTTCTTCTTGTTGATTTCTAAATCAGGCAAAGCGACCTAGATTTTATCGATTTTTTATACTTATTCACTTATACCGTTTCAATTCTGCCTGTTGTTGTCGATATTGAAAAACTTTGATATCGTAATCATCTTGCATTCGACCTTGCAATGCACTTATATCACCATTTTCACGTACAGCATGAACAGGCTTAGGCCGGAATCCTGATCGTCGTATAGAATTTCTAGTTCAACCGAATATTTTCAAAAGAAAAACTCATGATGATTCGCACATACTTTCGATCTAGCCGTATTTTATTTTGTTGAACATATGTCGATAATTTATTATCAATAATACCCGCTAAATGCACTTGACTCGCATCTCCACTCAATAAGCGTTGACCATTTACGTTTCTAAACGAAAATGTCGTTTTTCTTCATTCCCGTACTGAAGACCTTACCGGATGATATTGGAGACTGCAATTCGTTTCATACTTTCACCGGTTGGTCGATGTTCAGGTAGATGTAACGTTTTGACAACATGTTTTCGGCTGTACATGTTCATCGAAAGTTCCAATGGAAGTGAATAGATATCATCTTGGTCAAGAAATTGACGCATGAAACTGTCACGAATTTTCGGAATGATAAATTCATGTGGTAAACGTGAAAGTTCAATCATCTGTGGATGATCAGGAAAACGTTCGAAGATACGAAGACGCCATGGTAGTTTTTGTTGAGTTTCCGCACTTGCTTCGCGTGTTTTCAGCTAGAAATTCATCACGATCGAAAAGCTCTTCGAAAGATCGAAAACCTACCTGTTTCACCATTTTGACATCTTCTTCCAATTCAAGATTGTCCAAAATAACGGCCACGAAAAGTGACAAAACAATCTATTCACAACAAAGAAACCAACGTTCTTCTATTTTCTCCTCATATAGACGTAACAACATTTCATCAATACATCTACACACAACGATGATCGTACCAGATTAATTGCAAGATGGTAAACAATAAAATATATAGCAACAAATGGTGCAACATCTTGTATGCTATATAACATTGTGAAGTGCATCACATCAACCCATCCTTTTTGTGTTAAAACTTGAAACATTGCTATTAATGCCTAGAAAAGTCATCAACTGTCTATTCTCGCGTAAATCATAGACTTACTCGAGGAAATGTTTCGAATTGTTTGAGATTTTGAAGAAAACAAAATAATTGCATACTAATCGATGAAGTTATCAAGAGTAAACACATGGTGAACAAAATTAAACTGCCCAATTTCTTCCCTGGTCCGAAGATCTATGAAAGTTTTCAAAAATATGAAGCCAAGTCATTTCAGAAAGTGAGAATTTTACTTTATTTAAAAAGTCTTCGAGCAGTGGACTTGATTTAAGTAGTCGAGCAACACGAAGGACTTGAAAGGATGTAAATGCACTTCGATAGAATGGCGGTAGACAATGCAGAGTTGTTCCCACGGCGAGCATGAACTCAAATTTAAATATCGATCGTTCAATGTAATTTTTAAAGCCAAGTGAGAATATTTTGAAAAGTGCTTCCAAATCGAAGAACAATGTGAATAGAATCTAGAGAACTAGCAAATTTAGTTTTGTTTCAAAATGACCTTCATTCTTACTTCAATCTGATAATAGATCTCGCGATTTCGTCGATCGATCGCTTCATTATGCGTATGCCTAATACTTGCAGTAAAGAACGTATTAGCAAGAACAACAACCATCACTACAGTCGTGAATATCGGTGATTGAACCATTTTCGTACAAAATGCCGGTGCAAAACCTTTCTTCTTGTTCTCATCGATACTCACTAATTTTAAAGTACTATCCTCTGTTTTTTGAAGCACCTAAGAAATATGAAAGTTGCAATCTACAGAATGAAGAGGAACATAGATGGTTGTATACTTTCGTTGCCGCAATATCAGATGGTGCTGCACGTGCACCCCACATTTGTTGGAATTGAACACGAATTTCAGCGAACGTCTCGATAATAACGGCAATAAACACATTCTAAATTACATAAATCAAGCTTTCTTTCCGCTAAAAAAAGAAATAAATCCTTACTCTGACCAACCAAGCAAGAAAAAAGATTAATGTGATAAAATAAAAGAAAGCACGCCATGATGGAAGACTGTCAATTGCACGGTACATCAAAAATACCCAACCTTCCTGACTCGATGATTCATAGACAGAAAAAATACTTGTCGCTATCTCATCGAAACCATTGTAGCCACGTTGATGACGAGAAAGATCGATCTTTTTACAAAGAAAATTTTCCGGACATTGAAATCCATCACGTGTCGGTGAACAATAAGTGTCTGGTATCATCAAGTCATACTTTGTAACATTACTGAGAGAAGAGAAGAAAGAAAAGGATGCCGTCAATAATGAGATTAGTAATTATTACTTCAAATCAGTGCCATTTCGAACACAGTGGAATGTGAGTGCACCGAAAAACTGAACACCTAAGATGCCGTATAAACTCATGAAGAATAGGAAAAACATCGTAACATTGTATATTTGAGAACTCGAACGTCTAGACAAAAGAGAAAAAAAAGGCGAATCCAATAGGAAAGTTAGCTTTTGCCTTTCATTCTTACTGGAGAATAGATTTAATCTGGCTCTTGGGTAATTCAAATTTCAGATATGTTTTTAAGACTTTAATTAGAATAAACGGACGTGGTGCACGAATAATTGTATAATATGTATATCTATTCACAATACCAATTAATTCTAAAGTCTACAAACAGAAAAGTTCGATTAGGACAAAGAATAAATGAAAACAAAGATCGATAGTACTTGTAATGTAATAGAACAATAAATACATAAAACCATAATTGCTTCGAAATGATTCCATCGATCACGAAGATAAGCGGAATCTCCGACGATGATTCCTCGTGCTTTCATTTTGGCAACTGCTTCGATTGTCAATATGATTACACAAACGATATCGATAACGAATGTCACATATCGAAGTGAAGGATGATATTCGAATGTTTTCGGTGTGTTCATACAGGTTGAAATAAAACTTAACAGACCAGTTAAGCGATAAATATATGTAACAACTGGTTTGTTCATCCACTCGAGATTTCCACCCGAAGTGTCTTCTTGATTGTAATCCATTAATGGAACAAAGTCACCGCGGAAACTTTGCTTTCTCATCAATGTTATCATCGATGAAATGGCAGCGCCAGCCGATGAGGCTGCAGCTGCCATTCTATATTTCTATATAATTTCTCTACAAGGGAAAAAACAAAAAATCTCCACTGATTGACGATGAGTAGGATACATAAGACAAGAAAGAGATAATCGACAAACTGAATTACACACGTTCCAATGCAATCACACAATTAGTATACATGTATATGAATATATGTCAAAGGAAATAGATAAAGCTTGACGACAAATCCGCTGACATCCTATTCTTGGAACTAGGGTTCACGAAGTGTTACACATAAATGAAATACATACAGTTATGTATCTATATCGTCTTCTTCTCAAGTCAAATATTATATACTGTCATTGTGATTTTGACAGTCAGAAAAGATGAGAATGAAATGGTCTTTTTTGCTTCATTCACTTTCTATTAGCTTCTTTACAAACAAGAAATTTTATGTATGCAAGATAGTTTTCGTCTTCTTTGTCGATTGACTTTTCCCTTTCCCTCTCTCTCTCTCTCTCTCTCTCTATTTCTTCTTCACAATTCATTCTTCGTCCTTTTCTCCATCTTTCTCTTTAGTCTAATCCTTTGAGACACTATATTTCATAGAATGATGTATGCAAGCACACGGGGGAGAAGTTGAAATGGAATCTTTATACATTGGATGACAGGAAACGAATTATCTTAATACAGCGCAATATGCAGTTTATGCACGTAACGTTTACTAGAAAAGAAAAAAGATCAGGTTCGGAGAATAGATACATCATCGCTCGCGGTTAAGAAAAACAACAAGATTTCATACACCTCAAATGACGTCAGTTCTAATGATGTTTACGAATTATGATATTTGCGTGCTAACACTTATTACCTTCCTACAATAAATAGGTTTTTATTGAGCGAGAGAGAGAGAGAGAGTATACTTACGTGTGCATGAATCGCACGGAATAGAATTCTCAGGTCACTAATATATATATTTTTCTGTCTCTTATCAAACAGATGCACTAATAAATATTCGAAAGTGATCTTTCGTCTCATTACTGTAAGGGTATATTTGCTCTTAAAGGCAGAAGAAGTATTTGAAAAGACTAGACTAGCAATAAAGACTTGTAGATTGGTCGTTTCATACAAATAATTCATAAACATCTATATAATACTGAACGACAGTGGAAAATGTTCCATAAAGAAAAAAACGAAGAGAGAAGGAGAGAGAGAGGGACGAATGAATAATGAAGAGTGTTAATTTTACTTGATACTTCTCTTCGTCTCCTGTTATCCGGAACGTGTTGTTCGCTTAAAAGACGAAGGCGACGAAGAAGGAAAGAGCTGTCGATGAACAACTATTACACGCACATCCATAACACGCAGCAATAACTATCTTCTTAGCGCTGCTTCTCTCTGTGTTCATGATGCTCGTCGCAGAAGCACTACAACCACAAGAGATCTATATGAACGTGCAAGCGCATGTAACAGAACAACGGAATAAGTAAGACCAGGCAGTCTTTCCCTTTAGTACAAGTAGTGGTGGCAATTATGCGACGATAGTATTGAAAGAACAGCGAGAACACGAGACCGACAGAGATTTTATCTGAATAGAAGTAACAAGAGCTGCATGAAGATGTGAAAAGCAAAGAGGAAAATTGAGCCGAAAAAAACACTATCTGTCTCTTGCGACACAACGTTTATATAAATCTTAAGAGAAACTTGATCGAACGAAGCACGATCAATATAGTATAAAATCATACTTTACTACAATAGATTAAGAAGATTTTTTTTTTCTTTCATCTCCTTCGACTGGCAGTGGCTTGGCTGACTGATGCTGAGCTTTCCATCTCACTTCCTTATCTCCTTTCCTTTTATTACTATGCAAAACATTATTTCTACTCTAAATGATATATGATTGTACGCGAATAATTTGAATCAAACACGCTAAAACCGATTGGCTCACTATTGATGCGATTCGTTTTCTCTTTCTTTTTTTTTTCATGCAAATAAAAGCCAATCTTGTTCCAGGAAGTCACTGCTTGTATTGATACTCTGATAGCAGGCATATGCCCAATAGCCATGCAATAATGTTTCAGAGTGCTATTGCTCAACTCAATTCAGCAAAGAAAAACTAATATTAAAAAGAAACTTCTGTCGCGCAGTTGTTTCATTTGTTTCTTTTTATGTGTGTATTATTCATCTGTTCCTATTGTTGAACAAATCATCAATGTTGATTATAGTCGACTTACGTGTCGACAATTAATGCGGCCGAGAAAGAAAAACGAAGGAAATACGCATCGATCATTTTCCTTTTGTCGATAATAGCAACCCGGGAGCTAAGGCTAAGTGTAACAAAAAAAAAAAACAGAATACTTTAAGCCTGCTTAATACTAGATTGAATGGAATGCATCCGGAATTATATTGTTTATTGAAGAATACTAACTAAATAAATTTAGAGACTGATCATGTTCCATTATCGTCATCTTTCGAAGTGTACATTTTTTGGGTATATCTTCTGATGACCTCTACGTGTCTACTAGGGAAAAGACGAACGAATTGAATCGAAGTGTGTATTCTTATTCGACGAAATCGAACATCACACATACAAATCAGTCAGTCTGATACAACAAACTATCTTTTTAGATTCAGATCGATAATTCCAACATGCGATGCATCACAGCCAATCGATCTGTACTCACAAGTTTAGATCAAAATGCGACACTTCCTGATCATTATAATAGTAACGAGACTGCGACAACTAACGATATCGAATGTATGGACATCATTCAATTCGCTGATGGTTGGTATTCGTATCCTGATCTGAATACATTCAGCAGTACTTTACTACTTGATACATTAACGATTCGAGTAATAATCTTCTTTCTCATATGATCTTAATATCGTATTTTACACTCTGAACAGAATGTCAAATCGACAAAAGCAATATCGCCATGGAATGTTAAAGCAGACAATCCAACAATTCTTCCATTGACAGAAATTGGTATGTGTCTCCATACTAAACGTAATGACTTGATTATTGTAGTATTATTTTAATAGCTACTCGACAGCTTGAAGCATTGTTTAATCTATCACAGCTACTTTTCGGGTTAGCACGAGCTGAACAATCGAACTATACATTTCGAGATTTACAATTGGGACAACCAGCTCAACGATTTAGCGAAGCAGGATTTAACAAATTTCGTAAATATTCATTTGATGATATGTATCGATTTCATCGTTTGTTTGTTTTGTTTAGCGAATGGTAACAATAAATCCATTGATTTTTTTCACGTCTTTCAACTTGTTGTGAATGATATTGTTAAATCGGGTGCCATCGACATTGTTTTTCTCATGTACAAAGTAAGTTAGATTGTTTCAGATCTTTATAGAACAAGACATTTTTCTGTAAGGATCCACGTATTCGGTGTGTCAAACAAAAGTGTCTGGATTTATTAAGTAATGTTGCGACGTTGCCCGAAGTCGCTCGCTTAATTCTCGATCGTTATTCGGAATTTCTTATCCAATTAGTACAAGGCATTCGTGATGGGCATTTGATCGAAGAGAAAATTCCTTCATTGTCCGTTCTCTTGCGTCTATGCAAAGTCATTGTTGAAAAGAATCTGTTGAGCGCGTATCAACATTTGATCGATATGCAATTTATCGATATTATCATTGATCTTTTTGAAAATAATGAATACAAATATCTCGAACATGTCGTTTATTTTATCAAATTCGAATCTCTCGCTCTTCAATGTCTTCACATTATGTTACAATGTGCTGAACATGTTGACATGTGGTCAGAAAGTATGTTTTGGGAAGACAATCACAGCTGTATAACGATTCATTGTTTCTAGAAGCGCAAATTCGTCTGGTCAATTACTGTTGCACATTATTACATAAATCTGTGTTAGACGATGAACAGAGAACGCATCGTCATTATCAAAAACGAATAGCATTGAATCATTTGATTTACGCCGAACAACATTCAATTATCCATTCGCTTAGTTATGTAATTTTAACATTTTTAAGTGTTGTTCGATGTCGAAAAGAGATTGGCGCATTTTATCGTGAAAACGAACATTTCAGAGAATTGCTAAGTGCCATGAAACACAAATATGGTCCCCGAACGGAATTCATATCTCGTGATCCAGCCATATCCAATGCATTGAGCCAGGTAGCGACTGTTATGTTCGATCGATATCATCGGAAAAAACGACGAAACCATCATTATCATCATTATCATGATCAACAACAGTTAGAAGAGCATATGAAACAGCACATGTATCTAGACAATGATGTTGACGACGATGAAGATCAGGATGAAAATCGATCATATCGCAAATGTTCAAATTCCTTGTGTCAAATAACAGAAAATGATGTAAATATTTAACTTTCTCCAATTGATCTAGTCGTTTGTATTCTTTCTCTTTCAGCAAGTCAAATTTCAATATTGTCCACATTGCCAAAAACTGTCCTACTGCAGTCAATATTGTCGTGAAGTTCACTGGACGCTCAACCATAATCTATCCTGTCGATCTGCTCAACAATCGAATGAAAAAGACGAGAATTCGATTGTTTTACATCTCTCCGATCGGTTCTCTGAAAGTCTACCACAGGTTTATCATGTGAATAATACCGTGCCGATGTCAAATAACTCGGCATTTGAAACTTTACCCGTTCAGACTTCTCAAGCAATGATTGAAGCAACAGCTGAGATTACGAATGAAACGTGTTATCCATCGTCGACTCCATCATCATCTACAACTGTGAAAAAGAAGTCGTTTAAAACTCTCTTATCACTTCTTCGTGTAGGCGGCAAACGGCGATGAGTCAAAGTTATCTCTCATTTCTTCTTTTAGTAATCTCTACTACGTGCGTGTGCGTTCCATTTTTGTTTTATCTCAATTGAATCTATTTGATTGTTATCACATAGATATTGCCTGATTTTGCTGTGTGTCTTGAATTGAAAACGCGAGAAATTTTTATCAGGGAGAGAAAAAAGTGATTGTGTTTTCTATTTGTACATAGAATGACGATATCATTTGAAAGAGTTGTACGAAAATAAATAGAATATTCGAGGAATTAATAATTATTTTATTGATCATTATGATATTTCACTTGTATCATCAATTGACGAAGAAGTTTTTCCAAGAAACACAGAAATCTAGTATGGATGTAAACGACTGGTAAAAAAGTGTAGATTTGATAGATGTGAATGAATAACTGTGACTTTATTCTTATTGCCTCTTATATTCTAGGCTTCTATTGTAATCTTGTCTAGATGAATTTACATAATATCGCAAATCGAAACAAATGTATGTATATTACAAGATTGTACTAATTGGATCATGATATGCAGATATAGATGAATGTAGATGTGTTTGATTTTCACTTTTTCTTTCCATTGCAGTTGATAAACTTCGACCGACAAAACTCAAATAACGTCCAGCTAATGCAACGAGATCTTGTGCCTAAGGGAAGAGGATTTTCGTGGATTCTATATCGAATGCTAACTTACTCTTTCGACTTGACATTGAAGGATGCGAGGTTGATTTAAGCTGCCATATTTAATATCGATTGAATTTTGATGACGACGAATAGAAACAACGTCATTGTACGAGATTGAAAACAGAGTTTCCTGAGATAAGAGAAAGGTTTTGTTTACAAAAAAAAGAAAGAGACGAAATTTACTCGTGTATCAATATCGAGAAATAAGATTCCATTTTTGTAAATACCAATTAAACATGGTGAACGAATCGATGGATCATCCACAGACTACAACACATATAAGTATGAAGAAAAACGGATCAAAGAAACAGGATAACCAACCTGAACAGCAAAAAACGTCATGCCAAATAGAGGCCATGTTTGAATAATATCTAAATTGAATCTTATAGATCTCGGAAAATATCCAAAGGAAAAGATCAAATACCTAAAAGCTTCATCTTAGCTTCATTTATTGTCATAGTTTCAACTGATGAATAAAGTTTTTCATGTACTGTTGTTGTCCATACTTGGGGACGAACACTTTTTAATTTCAACACCGTAGCTGGAAGAAGATGTTTTACTTCACGCCTGAAAGCATCAAAATCCTGGTTACAGAAAACTGAATCACATTGAAACGTACATTGAAGGTAAACCAATCTTATTCGACGCACGGTATTGAAGAGCAGCCATTAAGGAAATTGATTGCTACAACAGTCGAGAGAAGGATATATTCCTTATAAATAATTCATTGTTCATACCATTAATTCATCAGATAGATGATTATTTTTAATAACAATTATTGTACCTTCAAGTAATTCAGGTATGAGTTGATGATACATAAAATCGACGAACATTTCCGATTTGTTATTGTCATCAAATGTCATGGGAATGGTATACCAAAGCATACGTTTCATAATCAAATGATAATCAACCATATTCGATCGAACACATTCACTCAAAACATCGAACAAATACTCCGTAGGATTGAGTAAACGTGACGATTGATCTATATATGTTCAAAATTTAAAATTGAACAATTCTTTGCTCGAATCATATTTACCTGAAGGACTAATAATAAAAATGGAATATTCATCATGCTCTAAACTATTGGTGATGTTGAATCGTTCGCATATGAGATTTAGACAATCATCAATTACCTAAACGAAACCGAAAATGCACGGCTTAGATTTCATAACGATCTATTACCATCGATGGTGTTGTCAATAGGGTTAATGGATTGCCGCCTGGTAATAAAAACGTTTGACGTTTTCCTCCGTTTCGACCGTTCTAAAAATATTCATCGAGTCTTTTTATGTTTCTCGAAACTCTTGTCTACCGCTGTTAGAAGATCGATTTCCGCTTTACTGGGTGTATTTTTTCGTCCACCGTATTTCAAGGTTTGGTCGTAATGATTCAAACATAGTTGTACTATCAATCGGAAAAGAAAAAAAACACTCATGGCAACATTTGTCGGAAGGATTATATACCCAATTTCTCGTTTTGATTGATATTATCATTGAGGTATTTAACAAAGTATGGTCTTAAATGTGGACTTGGAGTGAAATAATTAAGAATAATGACCAATAACTTCCACCCATATTGAACACTATCATTTTTCGTACTTTTATTCTCAGTTAATTGTTTGATAAGCTGACAAAGAATTTCATCGATTAACGTTCGATGCTTATGCATACTCTATAAATGAAACACTCGTTCACAAATTGAGAAAAAATATGCGATCAATACTTTGAGTATGTACAATAAACAATCGATATCAGTTTGACCACGTGACATCGGATGATCGCCCATAAAACGCATGATTGCTAAGAGAAAGTCAATTGTAATCTACGGAGATGATAGTTTTCCAAATGATTTTACCAAGAAAACATTGTCGAGCAATGCGGATACAATCATTCGATGAATGCTGAAGTAGTGGTGAGTGTATGGGATTCTAAAATCATAATTTACTCTATGTACCGAGAAAACCTCTCAACTTACTTTTGACCATTTGAGTAACTCACTATACTCTTGCCAAGTCCATTCTAATATACAAAATCCGAGAAGGAAAAGTTTAATAACGGTTTTTACCTGAATTTTTCCAACTCTTCTTGGATCGTCTATTGGAAAAGAAGGTCAAATGGTTAGTTGGGCGGTGTCTGATACATTACCGTTTATTTTGAAGTTTGAAGTTTTGTAAAGCAAATTCCATCATGGAATGTCCATTGGGTAATGCTGATATTGTTGGGGAAACAAGATCAGTTTTGGTTGGTTTTGGTGTGTGAGCATCGAATGATGCTGATGGAATTAATTCACTGAATGTTTGACTGCAACTTAGCAAACTTGCTTGACTGGAAGATTTGAAAAGATCACTCGTAGTCGAGATTAAGTTTGGAGAGAAGTTTTCCTGAGAAGTTTTCTTCTAAGAATGAAAGAAATGAGTTTTCGTACAGAATGCTTTCGAAAAGGCGTACGTGGTTGGATGTTCGCGAATGTTTGCCATGGCCAAGGCGTGATTCTTTGAGAAATTTGTCGATTATTTGCTTAATAATTTGAATCTGAAAAGAAGCAGATAGCTGATGAGATGAAATTTAAGCAGAGAATACCCGATGTGAATGAATGGTAATACGTTTTTTCGTCAAGCGTAAATCAATAGTAGAACCGTTTCGAATAGAAGATGTTTGTTGAATAGAATCGAGCAGAAAGGTTTCAAGAACTTGCAATGTGTCACTGGCAGTTTTACTTCGATTTCGTTTAATTAATCGCACACCTGAATGCGATACCCCTAACATTTGTACTTCACCAGAGTGATATTTCGGCATCTAAGAGAGAAGGTAGAGACATAGAAAATATGTTAGAACGATGAAATTCGCGTACGGAAACAGGAAAGAATCGACAGAAATACGTTGGCCATTGACGTGCTTGTTCAATAACGGATTTCTTTGCGGATAGTTTATTGATTAAATCAATATCACCAACGACTACGACACCATGCGAAGCTAAATTCAGAAGAAAGAATATTATGTTTTTCAAGTTTGAAGATGATTTACATAGGTAAGTTTTCATGTTTGTTCGTTCAGCTTCACTGATGCGGATGCAAATTGATGAAAAGGTATCACGTACGATTTGAAGATACAATAATTCGATTAAAATTGGTTGATCGAATGTTTCTGCCGGGGAGAAAACCTTTAGGAAAGAACGGGTTTTTCATTTTTCAGACAAAAAACTTCGACTAACCTCTTTGCGAAGTTTTAATATCCATGTTATGTTATGATACATGAGAAAATGTTGTAATTGTCTCGAAGAATGTTTACTTGTATTTGGGATATCATTTGGAATCGTAATCGTATCTATAAGTTCAGATAAAGATGGCATTTAAACATCAATTGTGAAGGATGACTTTACCAGCCAGGGATGATTCATCCGGATGTTCGAATAATTTTTTCCTCAGTTCGAAATTTTCTTTTCCAATCCTAAAACGCACACCGTAATTAATCATTTCTTTTTCAAACATGACTCGTCTACGAACATGGGTGTCAATGTTTTATGAAAATCCAATCTTGATGAATGATTTCGAGCAACAATTTCATTCGTTGACATATCATCATCACTAACAGCATCTGATAATGGTGATATTAAGTCCAGCAATGTCTTCGTAACAGGTGACTTTTTCTGAGGATCGTTGGTACTTGGAGAAAGGAGTTTTTCGTCGGATTGTACGCGTCGGTCAGTCGGAACTTTCTGTTCTATATTAACGCCCTTCACATAATGCGTACTACTTAGAGGACGTTGATGTTGATCTGGAAGTATGGGAGGAGGATCATGGTTAATGTTGTTAAAATTATTTGTTTGATCTGGTTCGCTTGGAGTAGGTTTAGCGCCATGGATTTCTTCTTGAATACGGCGTTGAACGAGCAGTCGTCTAAATACAGATGAACGAAATAGAAAATAGTTCTTTTTAAGATAAATAAATTGCACCTGTGTTGATTAGCACTATCTATTTCTTCAGCATTGAGTGGGGGTGGCCAACGAATTTTACCGATACGCACTGTTTTAGCACGAAGATTTTTTTGAAATTCAGGAGAACGTCGTGTCAATATATGTGATGGAACTTTAATCGCATGTTTACTAAATACAAACAAATGGAAGTATAGTGATATTAATCAGAATTCTCATTGACTTACTGATTATTGGTTACTGGATAATCTTTCGATCCTTGTTGGAATTGAGTATCGAGTTGTGAGATCGAGAGACGTTCGACACACAGGTTCGGCTTTGATAGCACAGGCGATGAAGGCATCGACGTTGGTTCAATTTCGTTTTCTTCTATAATTGTTGGTGTTTTCTTCGACGATAAAATTGGATTGGATGATACCAATTGTGAAATCGTATTATTCAGACGCACTAAATCAGTAAACATTGTCTACTTTCCGTAGAAGTTCTTCAACATACATGGCATTTTATCAAGTTGGTTAGCTGAATTATCGGTTTCGTTGGATTGTTTTAAGTAGACAGGTAAGTATTTCTTTCCACTAATATCGATAACTGGTACAAACACAGGTCCATTTGATTTCGCCGGTGACGATGATGTTATCGATTGCTTCGAGCTGTTTATTGTTGATGTCGTTGTTGCGAAACAAACATCAGGATTAATTGGAATAAGTTTGATATTCTTTTTATCCTGTGATGGAAGAAAATTCTGTCCGATATCTGTCGACTCCAGGGCGAAGAGATTAGAAAATCATCCGAACGTGCATCTAGAATAAAAAGTGAGAGAAAGAGATTCAGACAAAGCTTATTTGGTTTTCTTCGAATTAAAATGCAATAGATTGGGGACAACAAGAATTCGCAAAATGAGAAGGTTTTTTTACAGATGAACAATCGGCATCGTCAGAATCATAAGTGCAGATCACGTCACAACGACGAGTGCCACTTGGTTGTCGATAGAACACGTCATGTTTCGGTCCGCGAGCATATCTTGCATATTCGCTTGTATCGCTCATGTCGGCACGACTGGAATACCCAATTTGAGGTAACATTAAGGAGTTTTCACTCGTAAATGACATAAAACTCTGCTCTGTCATCAATGCATTGTTGTTGTTATTATTGTTGATGTTAGAGTTTTCATAGCGTTTCTTCTTGCTTTTTGTACGCTTCTTTCTTTCCGATAGATCTTTATCAATCTTGCTTTTTTTCTTGTGATGAGTTTGATCTTGTGCACTAATAGCACGGGGAGCCGATCGAATGGATGATTTTTTATGTGATTGTGTTTTGTGGAGGAAATTCGTCAGGCCACGACGACGTGTTGATTGATCCATTCGACTATTCGATATCATTTGTAAGCGACGTTGATCTATTGTTGATAATAATGCTGTTTTGTTTTTTTTCTTCGCAAGGTTTTTTGGATCAAGTGCACGCTCGAATAGATCATCAAGAAACGCTTCGACGTCAGATTTGTGGCACGGCAATGGAAGATCGGTTATCGTGGCGATTGATTCGGAATCAAATCTGAAAGTCGAAATAGGCCCAACATGATCGAACGAATGTAAACTATCAAGTCTTTACATTGAATTGCCTTGTTTTTTCGCTTGAGGATAACCAGATTTGGGCTTTGTGTTTTTATTTTTGATAAACCTAAAGCAAATCGCTAGCCTATATCAATACTTGATGCTGTAATGCATACTTGGTTCCCGGTCGTGAAATATCTTTTGAATGTGAGGCGCTCTTCTTAATTGGAATCTCTTCTGCTTCATATTCAGTCATATCACCAACAATTCCTCCGTCTGAATATGTGCTTGACAGATGATAATCATCTGGATGTCCATTCTAGAAGTATTTATTGAAAACAAAACGCGAAAAACATGTTGAATTAACATACGAGTTTTGCGGTGTGATGAATCGACGAACCTAAACGATACTCATTGTCGTCATTGCTGAGCGTTTGAATAGTTCTTACCAATCTTTTCGTATTGGTTGAGATTTGTTGGAGCATCTGAACATACAGAGAATTCTCCATAAAATGAATTCGCATTTTCCGGCCCACTATAATCACTAAACAAATTTCAAACAAACTTCATTTGTATACATTCTGACTACATCTGCACACTACGATTATTCATACTCAATGCAAACAAACGAGAAGGACCTCATGCAAATCTGTTCATACACATGCGTAGAAAAAAAATCATAGATACAGTTGCAATCTCTACCTAACTACAAGTGGTGGCGGAGGTAATGGTGATGTTTTATGAAACTTTTGTGTATGATGTTGTTTATTTGGCCGAAAACAACGTAGAGCAGGTATTTTTGACAGAATATGTCCACTACAACCTGCATCGATCATTGAATGTGATGACGATGTGAACGTATTTGCTTTACGAATTGATTCGCTTGGTTCGATAACGGGCAAAGGCGGTGTTGGTTTTAGTATCGTTTTATTCGTCGAAGATTGTTTCCGCTTTTCAATCGATTTTTCATCTTTTTTTATTGGTTCTCTACTCGATCTTGTCGATGAACGTACAGGAGGCAACGGTGGTGTTTTAGGATGCGAAGGAACATTCAATTCACTTTTTCGAATAGGAATTTCGGCTGGGAGATCATCTGTCATTGAGTAGGCACTAGTTGCATCTGTTTTTAATAGATCCTTTGTCGCTGATGCTGGCGGCGGTGGAAACAATGTATGAACATCGGATAATTCGGAAGATGATTCCGAAAAATCCGATTTGTTACTAGTCATCGGTACGTCATGGTAGACAGGTGAGTGACGTTTAGTATATTTTTTTTCGATTGATTGTTGTTGTTCATCACTACTGAAACGTCTTGGATATTTGTATGGCGATGAATGATTGGATGATGAAGTCTGACGACTAGCTTTAGACAAACGACTTGAACGAGAGTTATCGACTTTTAAATACCATTCTTTCGATCTATTAAATGTCAGAGAGGCGATGGTTTTTGTGTTATTGTGAAAAGTAGATTTTCATAGAGAGTCGATTCTGGTTGATTTTTATAAGGAGGAAAATTTACCTGACTGTTGTACGATAATTTCGTCGTCGTGGAGTTTTCGATGATCGATCGCGGCCATCATGAATGAGAAAAAACGATTTGCAAACAGGTGCACACGGTGGAATCTCTAACTCGCCGATTAAATCGAGAATATAATCATGTCCCATTAATTCAATTTCATTTCCATCCTCTTCTAATGAAACTGTCCATCCCGAGCAATAATCTTTGATTATACCACGAGAGGATACTAATTCGTATGCATATTGTTCGCCCGTCATCCATGATTCAACTTCTCCTATCGCTTCAAAATCTATTAAAGAAAAAATGCTTAGCTGTAGACATCGCACAACAAAAGCAAATCGGCTTACGATCAGAGAATTCAGCCTGCAGTGCCATCGGTGATGAACGTTTGTTAGCAGCCCATTCTAACTGGGTCGGTGGATACGTCCTCGGCGCGTCGGCGCCTCCAGCAGCCAATAATTTTCGTTTCGCCAAATCACTATTTGCTGGATTTTCTTCGAAAATAAATCTATAAAAGAAAAGAATAAAATCGAACTACATCTCAGAATGATCACTTACTGGTACAGATGTTTATATAATTTCGATGATGGAGAAAAACAGCTGATGCAATTTAACATTAACAACCAAGCTTTATGCAATCGAATCAGGTCCATATTATTCCAAATCTGATTTAATATCTGAATGAGGATCTCATCACGTAATATTTCATTCATTAAACCCTAAATATTAATTAATCAATCGTTTCATTCAATTCCATATACACTTCGTCTGATACGTACAATTTGAACTATGTAATCACCCAGAGCACGATCCCGTTTTGCTTCGTGTTCTGATGTGTTGACAAAACGTAGAATCTAAATGTATTGCCTGGTAAAGAAACTGTTCTCAATATTTCCTTACTAATTTGAATAATGACAGTGCTAATTGAGTTTGCTGTTGATTGGAAATATTGTTCGTCAATGGTACTTCGATAGGTGTTAACAAACGATCCCATTTGTTTCCAAGCTATTGCAAACATTGACGAAATATTGTATTGATGAAGAAATCGAAATCACTTACATAAGTATGTTCCTGAATATATTTTAAAAACGATGATTTTTCTGTATTGTTCGGTGGTAATGAAAGTTGTTCACTTGGAATGACATGTGTAGATCGTGATGTTTCAATAATATGTTCGTCACTATGTGGTTCTTCCCACGCTAAACAGACGTCAAACATCGATAGAGAGAGTGTGAATGATTAAGAGTGAAGGAATACCATCCAGACGACGAAACACTAAATCTAATTCATTGGGTATTTCCAATAAATTGAACTGCAAAAGATGATAAAGTATTTTTCAGCTGATTTTCAACTAAATCTTACCTGATAATCTTGTGATGTTGTAGTTGTTGTTTGCCTAAATCGAAGCATATTCATCATTCTCCATTCAAATTGATCGATTATCTTACTGTGATGATGAATTTACCGTTGAACTATTTTCTGTAATATTACTCATAGCTGTCGAAGGAGAGAAACACGATGTGACGGAAAGTGATGATTGACCTGATTCACATAGTCGAATACTAAGACTCGTTGATTTCTCACTCGTTGTTTCGAAAGTCACATCTGGACTCATAGATATCATCGCTCGGGCTATTGACGTACCAAGACTTGGTCGTCGCTGAAAACGACCTGTCGCTGGTGAACTGATTGCCTTCATTATCTAATTCAATTGCTTAACTGATGTTCAAAAGACAGCAATGTTCTATATTGTCTTCTATCAAGTAATCCTCGTCTGACATTTTGTTAAATGATTATCATCGATTTGTAATTATGTTTATTGTCGTTCATTGATGTCAATATTTGAATTTGACTTACTTTTTATTATCAAGCCAACGACGATATTGTTTTTGTAAGAGAACAACGGCTCGACGTTGCTTTTCGAATTGTTTCCGTTGAATGTAGCTTTTAATCGCACGTTGAATTGTTGATGCTGCTTTGTTTATCACGAGTGAACGTTCTTTTTCAAGATGATATTCTAATGATTCGCGTAGGAAGATCTGAAAGAAATAGAGAAGATCGTCAGCAGCAGCGAAACGTTTTTCATACTTTTGTTATCCCAATTTGGTATTTTAAAGTAAATTTTGCCGATAAGTTATTGAGAATATGCACGGTCGTTTCTTTTACGTCGATATTACCAGGCGAGTTCGGTATCAGACAACGATATCTAACAAAAACCAAGATTTTCTTCTGACAAACTAAAATCAGTTTGTTCATCATACCGTGTAGCAAATTGTTCGAATGAATATCGTCGGGGAAAACCGAGTTTTCTTATGCGAACAGTTTCCAACATTCCTGTATTCCGTAGTTGCTCCAATACCACAGATAATTCCAGCTTATTCGGTGTTTTATCATTATTTGGTTTGATGCAACGAATGAATGTTGGCTGACAACGAGTCATTGTCTCGATTAGATGCGATAAACTATCGGAAAACTTCGCTGACACCGTTGGCGTTTTCGCTTTCATCGTAATGAAACGACCTGTTTTAAAATGAAAACCGCGATGCGATTCGTAAACATCGCGAATATCGCGAAACATATTCGCGAGAATTTCATTTCGACTTGAAGAGAATAAATCAATAACATCACCACGTAGTAAATCACGATTTTTATCGAGAAATCCACGAACCTATTCCATAAAAATCAACATATGACTGATTTTGAATAACTTTAGGAAAAGTGTTTACGTCGTATTCAACTTCACCCGCATAGTGTCGAATACTAAACGTTGTTTTTAATAAACGTGGCTTTCCATACAAACGATTCGATTCATGAAGACGATGACATTTATGTAAAAATGAATGATCCGTAGCCTAAAGTAGAAATCGTTCAAGTTTATATTCTCGGATTGGATTATCTTACCTTGGGAAAATTGCTTTCGTCATCGAGAATTTGTAAAATACCATTTGGTTTTTTCCCAATCAAATCCAAACAGTCAGTATTATCAGCAAAATCGATCTTCTTCCATGCTAATTTTTCCTTTGCATATTCTTCCTGAACGAATCAATCTCATTCAAACTAATTCACTTCTCAAATTCCAACCTACTTGCTCTAATTTGAAAACATGTCGATTAAAATGAAATTGCAACGCTTCGTTTGCATAATTGATACACAATTGCTCAAAACTATTGATTGAAAAGTTCTCGAAACCGAATATATCCAATATGGCAATACTGTTATCGACAGTATTGTTCACGCGAACGATTTGATTGATACGGGCAACTAACCAACTGAATAATGTTGAGTATAAAGCTTTGGCAATTGCATCACTTCAAATACAAAACAATGATTTCGATTCAATGCGATGAGTTTTCAAAGGAATTACCGTGAATCTAAAGCTTGTTCAAGATTAAAAGGTGAGAGAAGGCGTTCATCACGTGCTTCGGTGACTTTATGAGTTAAATTTTGGAGAAGGCCTTGATCGTTGAGACCAAGTAGATGTGAACACCATTCAATTTCAGTTTTTGAACTTATTTGAATTAGATCGTGACTGGGATCTTCGATATTTCGAGAGAAATAGATATTTCCTAGGTGTAGAATGGCGGCGAGAATTTTGAAAATGGTTTCTTGTTCGTTTTTTGTGAAATTAAGAATCTTCATCGCAGTTAATAAAGATTGAAAATCATTCGCATCAGATTTACTTGATATTGCCATTGAAGCACCCTTGAGGAAAAGAAAACTCGAATGAGGAGATTAGTCAGATGGATCGTGATATTACTTGATTGAGATAAAAATATTTCTCGGGGGTCGTTAAACCGTATTTACGTTTTTCTTCATTATCGAAACCCTCGAGCAGTTCATAGAAAACATGATAATTACGTTCATCAGTTGAATGTGTAACAATACGGCTTTTTTCCAAGAGAAAATCGGATAATTTTGCTCCAACAATCGATTTCCTGAGAAAATTAAAACGTTCATTGGGAATACAGTGATGAAGTGCTTACTGAGAATAATAGATTTCAATGTATTTGCCAAATCGTGAAGAATTATCATTTCGAACGGTTTTCGCATTGCCAAACGATTCGAGGAGTGGGGATGCTTCGAGAATTTGTTCAGTTATCAGTTTATTCTTTCCCGGATTCACCTACAACGACACAGACAATCGTGCTAACTGTCGAATCAAATCAAATGACTTACTGTAGCTAAATAATTCATAATTAATTTTGTACTTTGTGTCTTTCCACCGCCACTTTCACCGCTAAGATTAAAAAGAATCTCTTGCAATCACTAATATGACTAAAAGGAAATGAAATACCTAATCAGAACACACTGATTCATCTTATCTGTCAACATTTTATTATGTGCCAACGATGCTGTTGCAAAAATATGTCTAAAATCGAAGTTATTTGTCACAAGACAACAAAACCAAACGGTATTCAATACATACGCAGGCAATGAATTCATCACGAGAGCATTTTCATATTTTCGTACATAGGTCGTCGAGTACATGTCATGATACATATGATATGGATTGACAGCAACAAGAATACTGCCGATGTATGTCTACAAAACAGTCAATAGAATATGAAGATTCATGTTTTCTTCTCGGATTTTCTTACATAGAATTGTCGATGATCATATCGCACTTTAATATTCCAAAGAATGGACGCTTCGCTTAGATCACTCATGGTGATCATGTCATTGACACCTTCGGATGGTAATGGGATTCGTGGTGTGACACGATTTGTTTCATCATTTGGGAAAGTAAAGGTCTTTCCATTGAGGAGTGACTTGACCGATATTCGAGTGCGCGTAGCGTCGATAATGTCGCCGGCTATTGGATAGCCTACGCCCGAGTCAAACCAAACTGGTGTACCCTACAAAATTCGAAGAGAAAAGAACTCTGAATTCTATTTATTTATTAATTTGGTTTCGTGCTCTTTTTTTGCTTCATAGGCGAATCAATAATTCGAGTGAAATTTAAACAGAAAAGAGGCCTTAAAAGGCATTTTTGTATTCGAAATCTATGTAGAAAAGAAATGAAAGTTAGAATTGATTTTTTCTTCATTCACAAAGCACTTCTTTCGAAGACGAAAAGATTCCGAAAACTTTTCAAAGTATCGAACGATGTATTTATCCCTGCAAACCGTCTGTGGATGCCATGGATACCTTCTGTTTGAATCTATCCATTGCGATCGATGTCGTTCACTGATTCCACATCAAATCAGTGATGAATCGCTAACTGAGCCTAGTTCAAGCAACAATGCGAGCAATGGAATTCATATGAAATCGTTGCAAAGTAGTAAACACGCGTCTGAAATTCTTACTCACTATCAGAGACAACAAGGCAAAATTACAACTGGTCGCGTTCGTTTCCGAGCGTTATGTCCGTTTTGTAACAGTGGAACATATGTTTTACGCTACTATTGCCGACGTGAACGGATCTATTATCATTTACGAGTGCAAAATTTTGGTGAAAATGAGCAGAGTACCTATAGATCAATATCCGAAAGTCAAAATGCGCACAATCGACATCATTTGAAACACGGCCGAAAGGCTAGTTCGATGGGCGAAAGCGCTGATGATTCTTATTCATTAACCGGTTCACTATACCATCAACCACCATCAACGATTCTATACGATCAGAGTGGCATACCAAATGCGAAAGATATTCAAATGGATAATGAAAAAAGTCTCTATGCATTAAATGATTTAGAAGGTGACCTATTTAGTGTGCTGCGTAACGGTCTTTTCTACGATACAATTATACAATGTCAAGATAATGTGAAGCTGCAAGTGCATCGATGTATTCTTGGTAAGATCTGAAATTTGATGTTGTTGTTGTTTTGCTTGTATAGATATTTGTTGTCTAGGTGGGCGATCACCTTGGTTTAGACATCTGCTAGGCGAATACCATGATTCGGATTCTCAAGATGATTATGTTTTACAAATTAGTATCGATGATGTTCAATCCGATGTGATGAATGAAATACTGAATTTTATCTATACCAATCGTTGTTTGATCAGTTTAAAAAATGCATCCGATTTACTAGTAGCTGCTAAACGATTTGAAATTGAAAAACTACGAAAGCAAGTATCCGATTTTCTTCTCACGCGACTGACAATCGAAAATGCCATAGAATTATTAATTAGCGCACATGAGTCAGGCTCCGATTCATTGAAAAATGCGTGCATTCGTTTAATTAATCGTAATGCAGAAAAGATTAAACGCACGGAAAAATGGCGAACATTCAAAGCAGAATATGTTGATTTAGTACCTGAATTATATGAAAGTCGAATAGAACGGTTAGTACCCGTCTCAACCGCATTTTTACCAGATGTATTTTCTGGACCGGCAGTACCGTCTGAAAGTCTGCAAACACTAACGAAATTATATGAGAATCCAGTTAAACGACGTCACGCTTCACCAACTGTAAGAACAATGCCAACCTCAAGAAAGCATTCGGCATCACGTTCTCCTACGCCTACGGCTGACATGCATCATCAAAGTCAAGAGCACGAATCGATTACAATTGGAACGTCAGGGTCATTTGTTCAGCACACAGAGCGCACACTTCCATCTGTGACTGATCGAAATAGTCCTGCGAGAAAGACAGTTGTAAGTAAAACCAAACGTCGTCCTGCTCCAACACCAGCAGCTCCAGCACAAATGCGTACCTTCCATCCATCTGTTAAACCAAATTCAGATGCCGATTTGCAACGTCGTTCAATTCATCAACATGAAAAAAGTACAACTGGTTCTACAAATACTCCAAAACAACAACCACCGACTATTGCTGCATCACAAAAGACACCCCAAACAACAACAACAACAGCTCAACAAAAGGCTCCGCCATCGACACAGCAGAAGGCACAACCACTGCCATCATCGCAAAAGCATCCACCACCAACACAACAAAAAGCAGCGCCCATAGCTCGACAGAAATCTATACCGCCAACACAACCACCACCACCACCATCACTACCACCGCAGCTGCCACACAAATCACCATCACTACTAATTCAAAGATCACCATCTCTTACTTCAGAAAAACCTCTACCATCTACAATTCCAGCAAAGATGTCACGCGGCGTTTCTCCTAGGTATATTATAGAAATTCGAGAAAGTCCTACATTATCCGATCCGGGTGAAGAAGAACGCATCCAATTAACACGAGAAAGAAGTGAGGAAAGTATATATTAAAGTGATTTGATTCGGAAAGCACTTACTCGTTCGAAACATTCCATTGCCATTTATTTTCTTTTGCGTTGTATAATGATCAATAAGAAAACTTCTGAATAAAGGAATAAATATATCTTTTAAAACATAGAAGAAAACGAATGGGCAATGTATAATTAGAAGAGAAATTTTTCACTATTGGCCACATTGTACATAGTATTTCGCTATTCCTATACGAGAAAGGATTAACTGAATGAAGTTAACATAACAAAACGACAATCTCTATCATCAAGAGAAGTAGGTTAATTGTCTGTTTGACTCCATGTCAGATCGTCTTGCAACGTTCTTTCACTCTTTTTTGATGCACACCGTCTCTCTATTTGTCTCGCAGGATATATAAGTGCTCGTCTATGGCAAGCCTGACTGTGATATTTGAGAGAACGTTTTATAGTTGAATTGAAAATGAAATGATGACTTACTATGATTAAATGATTGACTTCTATCAATGTCGCTATCGGAAAGGTATAGATCAAAATTGTTCTAATTCTTTTCTCTTTGTCGTATTTCTCCGAAGATTTAAGTAATGAACGTGTTACTGTCAATCAGTGGTCAATCGTTGATTGCCCTTCTGCTTCTATGTATACATATATGTGTATGCGTTAATCCGTAGTCATCATTCGAACGTGTCTTCAATATATTCCTTCGTTCGCTCGTTCGTTCTCCGCCTCTGCCTCAATGTTGTCTCATCTTCATTCATTTGTTCATTCTTTTTTTTTCTTGTTCGATAGTGTTGCGTTTTTCTACTCTTGTAAATGACCATCCCTCTTCCTAATAACTTTTGTCTACACATCTTCGAACGATTTTATTGACATATGAATTGTAATGATATTTGCTGATTGAACACTGGCAAATGCACATGATGATTATATATTGTTGATTCATTTGTTATGTTGAAGAATTTGTAATTAGTAGTAAATCGAAAAAGAGTGAATATAAAAATGAAATATAAATTGAATTTTGTAATCAAAATGTTGATGGAGATATTGACACAAGAGAATTATTGTTTCTCTTTTATTCTCTGCCATTGGCAAACATGTGCATAACACGTTGACCGAGTTCGAAATTTTACTAACAGTACTGTTGAAGTGCGCGACGAACGATACATTTGAAGAGCTTGCATCATCTATTTCAAATATTGAAGAAGTAGATCGATGATGTTTTGATTGATCAGCAAATAGATAATATGATCTAATATTTTGAATTTCGTCATACGATTAGATCACATTTAACGATCTTTCTATCAATCAATCAGTCAATATGACACGATGTCAATTATACTAATTCTTTCACTGGATAACCTTCGATGATCAAGTTACTTTGACTATTTTGTATCAAGGTTGATATAATTTATGTAAAATGATTGTGTCGAATGAAGTAAAACGACAACAGAGTGGACTTATGGTTTTTTTCTAACAATATTGTGAGAATAATCCGTTGTAATATTTATATCTTACATCTCGATATGAATCGTATGTAGACTTGTCACAGAATTCATGACCATTTCCTTGTTCGCACAATAGTGTGAAAAAAACTGTGAACTACAAAAAACATCAATCAAGCTGCTCATTTTCATTAAAAGATATCAATTTAGCTTATATAAGTCTTCATGAAATTTGGAGTACTCGATATATTCGAAAGAGATAATCCATCAATAATCACCATTTGCAGAATCCGATTCTAAGCAACAACTACTGAGTCATTAATGCAAAATCTCAAGTGCATTAGTGTGTCACAATATTGTGGATTATTTCCAGTTTAGATTAATTAATACGAGATAAGAAAGTAATGATGAAAAAACTAATTTTACTAATATGTGTTAATCGATTTATGCGTGAAAACTTTTCGACCCTCATCAGATAAATAAATCAGCAAAGAAAACAAAAAATAGCGTCATCGTCAGCCATTTTCGCATTTATGTTCTCGATCCTTCTCCTTATTCTTTCTCGTCTGATCTAGCGAGCAGATGCGATGTTTATACGATGACTCGAGCATTACAGGCTTCTCTTGCCCCTCTTTACAGTTGCCCCTTCGACTTCGCCCAGCAATATTGTAATTGTGCAATACTTATACTAAATTTTTTTATAAATATACCTCGTTTTCGTATTTCGTCGTTCAAAACTGTGCATTTTCGCCATTTTAGAAAGATCCTTCTCGTCGGGCAACAAATCAATACCATCTCATTTCAAATTTTGAATATTCTACTAAAAACACCCGACCATGGTAAGATAGAAGATGTACATTAGGCTAATCAGGCATCTATGTGTGTTCAGGTTAACTTTACTGTCGACGAAATTCGGGGCTTGATGGACAAGAAGAAGAACATCCGTAACATGTCCGTCATTGCTCATGTTGATCACGGCAAATCAACATTAACTGATTCACTTGTGTGCAAAGCTGGTATCATTGCTCAACAAAAGGCTGGTGAAATGCGTTTTACTGATACTCGCAAGGATGAACAAGAACGTTGTATTACCATCAAATCAACGTATGTCTCTCCCTTATCACATGTGTTTGTTTCTTGAATTGTCGACGTATTTGTCTTTTGAAGGGCTATTTCACTCTTTTATGAATTACCTGCCAAAGATTTACCATTCATCAAACAAGAACGTGAACAAGATATTTCACACTTCTTAATCAATCTTATCGATTCACCGGGCCACGTTGATTTCTCATCCGAGGTTACTGCTGCTTTACGTGTCACCGATGGTGCTCTCGTCGTCGTCGATTGCGTCTCAGGTAAATAATAAATGACAAATCATGTGGTACAGAAAATGAACTTGACTTGATTGGCATTGTTTAGGTGTGTGCGTACAAACTGAAACAGTACTTCGTCAAGCTATTGCTGAACGTATCAAACCAATCTTATTCATGAATAAAATGGACCGTGCTTTACTCGAATTACAACTTCAACAAGAAGATCTTTTCCAAACCTTTCAACGTATTGTTGAAAACGTCAACGTCATCATTGCTACCTATGGTGATGATAGCGGTCCAATGGGTGAATTACAAGTAAGTTCAAGAACTCCCCGTCATTTCCCATCATGGCCAGTTCATAGGCCAACCAAATGCGTTTCCTTTTCATATGCATACGGTGGTTCAACTGTGCCGAGAGTAGAAGCTTTCCTCATAATCAAGATGTAGATGATTTGCTTGTCATAATACATAAGAGCAAATGTTGGAACAAATCCTTTCCTAAATCAATCGATCTTGTTTTAACGGTGCATGTTTTGTTCTAGGTTGACCCAACAAAAGGTACGGTTGGTTTTGGTGCCGGTCTTCATGGTTGGGCTTTTACACTCAAAGAATTCGCTGAAATGTATGCATCGAAATTCAAAATCGAGGTTGACAAACTTATGAAACGATTGTGGGGTGACAACTTCTTCTCAGCATCCGAAAAGAAATGGTCCAAAACCGGTGGCGAAGGTAAAGCCGTCTTTTGTTCAACGAAAGAACTTTCACAGTCGCTTTTCGTTCAGGTTACGTTCGTGGTTTCTGTCAATTCGTTCTTGATCCAATCTTTAAAGTTTTCCGAGCTATTATGGATTGCAAAAAAGACGAATACACAGCATTACTCGACAAATTGAACATTAAATTACAAGGTGACGATCGAGACAAATTAGAAGAAGGTGGCAAGCCATTATTGAAACTTGTCATGAAACAATGGTTACCAGCTGGTGATGTTCTTTTAACAATGATTGCCATTCACTTACCATCACCCGTCGTTGCACAAAAATACCGTGCTGAACTTCTCTATGAAGGTATGATTGTCACTACTTCTCGCTTGACCGTGCTCTTAATGAACGTCTGTTATTTTTTTAGGTCCACAAGATGATGAAGCCTTTATGGGTATCAAGAACTGCGATTCAAACGCTCCATTGATGATGTACATCTCTAAAATGGTACCGACATCTGATAAAGGTCGTTTCTATGCTTTCGGTCGTGTCTTTTCTGGTGTTGTTCAAACTGGTCAAAAAGCACGTATCATGGGTCCTAACTACGTACCAGGCAAAAAGGAAGATCTCTACGTTAAAAGTATCCAACGGTATGTATTGAACATTGTATTTTGATGTGAAAAGATGATGATACGCGGATTCCCCATCCAAATTTTGTATTGACGGAATATATCCCCAATCTGATTTTCACACAAATGATTCTTCTCGATCAAAGTTCTTCTTTCCTCTATACATATATTCTGTTTTCTTCTATCTAGTACAATTCTTATGATGGGTCGTTACACTGAACCAATTGAAGATGTACCATGCGGTAACATCTGTGGTCTTGTCGGTGTCGATCAATATTTGGTTAAAACCGGTACAATTACCACCTTTGAAAATGCACACAATCTTCGTGTAAGTTATGCATGTTTCGATATAAACGACTATTTTAACAAATCTTCTTTTTAGGTCATGAAATTCAGTGTCAGCCCTGTCGTGCGTGTCGCTGTTGAACCTAAAAATCCAGCTGATTTACCAAAATTAGTCGAAGGTTTAAAACGTCTAGCCAAATCGGATCCTATGGTTCAATGTATCATCGAAGAATCGGGTGAACACATCGTTGCTGGTGCTGGTGAATTACATTTGGAAATTTGCTTGAAAGATCTTGAAGAAGATCACGCTTGCATTCCAATCAAAGTTTCTGATCCAGTCGTTTCATATCGTGAAACTGTTTCTGAAGNTCATATTTTTTTATATACCGTCAAGTTATTTCTCTGTTCGTGTACTATTTTATTTTTTCGAAATTCGAGCAATTTTCCTACTTTGTACACCTGTCATCGGCAAACGCATACAAAATCGAGATCGGCTCAATAATTGTACTCGACTATCCATCACTTTAATGCATTTTTTTGAGCTGAAAACAAGAAGAAAAATAAATAACATCGACCAAAAACCCGAATAACCATATTCCTTTATCTCGAAACGATTTTGAACTTTGCATGTGAATAAGTCACATTGAATAGGATTTTCTCGCTGAAAATCAATTCAATTGTCACAACACATCAATAACAGTTTAAGTATTATGTTTTTCAATGTTGTCGTAAGCAAAATAACTTCAACTGCTTTATAGCAGTTATTTGTGTCAACAAATAGAACAGAGAACAACCTTGTGCTGATTTTACCTTAACTTACGTGTTTTTGAGACAACATTGATATCTTATGTTTAATCAAAACAGCGTCAATTGAAAGAAGAAAACACCTTTTAATATTTGCTAAACATGAAACATACGTTATGTATAACTTCGCATCTCGTTGAAAGCCGGTGAAGTTAAATAAATCGTGACTATAAATTATGCGAAGTCAATATATTAAGTACTTTTTAGGTGCTACTAAATACTGTTTAATCAATGACTAGTTTCTGTGAATTACATGGTATTAATTCACTTCCTAAATCGTCATTGATTAAGCAGTGCACGTATGTATATGACATCATTGCACCAAATGTTTTCGAAGAATATCTCCTTTCTTTTGCCGTCGTCTCTCCACGTCATGACTCAGCGTCATTTTCGCGGAATTTTGTATTGTGCTACAAGCGCATGAGAACGGCAGTAACATTGTCTACTCACATCGAGCTATGACAGACAAGCGGCAGTATACCTCGCCGTATACGCCAAGTAACAAGAAGGTCTCATGCTTGAAACGTTCAAAACATGAGCCGACCGTGATGGAAGACCTACCTACCGAACTCCTCCTTGAAACGTTTAGTTACCTGAACAGTGTGGATGTGATATATTGTTTTACGCCATTGAACCAGCGCTTTCGAATTCTAGTTCATGCGCATCAAAATAAATTCGACTTCAAATCAGTAAGTAAAGCGAAAATGAAGCGTTTCATCCATGAACACAACAGGCTTGCGGCTCTTCAATGGAAGATACTGAGACTGTCTGATGATGAACATACACCTGGACAAATAGCGTTCTTCTTTGAACAATTTCCTTATCAGCAACACACGTCTCAATTGAAATTCTTGTCTTTGATTCATATGAAGCCAAACTATGCACAAAGACTATTACCACAACTAGAAATCTTTACTAGTTTAGTTTCCTTAACACTCGGAAATATATGCGGAAAACAAATAGGGACATTAAATCTACCATTACTTCGAAGCCTTACTATTACTTCGTGTAAATATAACAAATGGATACAAGTAAGTGTGTTTACTGATTAGCTGTGCTTTCGTATTGAAGACTTCTCTTCTAGAGTCTTCAACAATTGAAAAATTTAGACTACAACATCAAACTAGACTGTGTTCACGAACATAGCCTCATATGGCCAACAACACTCGAACATCTAAAAATCTATTTTACGCAGTGGCAAGCGAGCGAACATGTATACGCATCGCTACAATATCTGGCTCAGTTGAAAAGCTTGGCAATCTATGATAATTCCTGGGCAAAATCATATCCCAATGGTAATAGATGGCAGAACTTAATCGAATCGTCATTACCATTGTTGACTAAATTTCAGTTTTGTTTTAAATTTTGGTACGATACTCTCTCATTGACGGATATAAATCAAATCCTTTCAACGTTTACAACGCTGTTTTACCAGAAAAAACGTTGTTTCGTTCAATGTGATACGCATAGCAATCAATTTCACGAGGCAGTTCTTTATTCGTTGCCGTTCGCTTTCGACCAATTCGAATTACACACTGATTCCTTCGCTCGAAGCAAAACAACGCTCAACGATATTCATCTAACACACAAAAACTTCTTTCGAAAAGTGGAAACACTAATTGTGAATGTTAAATGCGACGACGTAAATTCTAACCTACAGAATGATCATGTGCAACATTTAGTCTTAACACGTTCGGATATCTTAGCTGATTGGTTATTTTCGATGGTGTATGTACGTCAATTATCCTTGTGTAATCAGATAGATATGTTATCGAAGGATTTTTTTCATTTGATAAAAAACATGCCATGTCTAGACTCATTGAACACCTCGTTTACGAAATTAACCAACCTTACGGATGAGTGGAAAAGCAAGCTGATTCGCGATCAATTATCTGCCAAGGTTCGTTCTTTAAATTTATCGTTTGATCAAAATCGATCGTATTCCACACTTCATTATGTCGGTTCACACGAAATTCTTTCCATACTGGATGTTTTTGCTGAAAAATGCGAACATCTAACGATACTCATATCTTCCAAGAACATTATTACAGATTCTATACTACCAACGATGAGAAAGCTGCAAAGCTTAACAGTTTATCTGAAAACTGATGATCAATCAATCATTACACACGATTGGCTGACGAAACAAGATATCGTCAAAGATTTAGATTGTTCTTTTACTATAAACAATGACGAATGCACCTTTTGGATCAGTAATCAATAAAACATGTGTAGAGCTTTTTTTTCCTTTCTAAGTTTTCACCTCTTGCCACTGCTCATTAGAACGTTCGCCTTGAGAACTACTCACAAAATTAAACGTAGGGTTGATTCTTGCAAAGAGAATTGATTTTATCATACTCGTTCGCTTGATCTTGATTAGTGCATGTTAAGCATTTTATCATATTAAAAATGATATTAACTTAGAGAAAAAAGCAAGGTTAGTCATTAAGAAAGTCTTTGATCGTTAAATTCAATGGCAATCATCGATTGATTGAACATTTTAAAGATGCAAGTTCGAATGAAAACGTCGAATATGGATCATATTACATGCGATCGTGCAGACAAGAGATGATTTTCTATTCCTATGTATGGGGTCATGACGTGACGTACATGGTGATCGTTGAAAACGAACTGAACATATTCTGGTGCTATTCTTCGATATCATGCGAGCACTATGACCGTACAACTAGTTCAATTTCAATTATCATGATAAAGAGAAGTGCAAACATCTTCGCTCTACTTCTCTCTCGATAAATCATAGTTACAGAGTATGACGTATAGTTTCATTGGTATGCACATTTACTCATTTTTTTCTTTCTTCCTTTTTTCGCTGGTTGCTTATCATCATGTGTTGATGGCATGCATATTCTTTTTTTAACTTCGATCAAGTGTATGTACCTGCATACGCTTTCTTACTCATACGTGGAATGGTGAACGTAAGCAGGTACGTAACTTATTTTCACGCGTCTTAGTCTACTCATTTTGGCCATGTGCTTTTACATCAGTGAAAGTACCGGCAAACTAGGTTTTTTCCGAATTGTTTACTCTCTTTTTTCCTACCCTGTATGATTCATATACGTCAAATATATATAAGAAAGAAAAACGTAAGAAGCAAGTAATCAAAAGCTGCATTGTAAAATCTACCGCGTGTTTTATTGTCTGACAGCCGTTGTAGTTAGTTTCTCGCCATGAGTGAAAAAAAGCGTTTCAAACGGGAACTGACTGTATTTGAAAACCTCCCAAATGAAATCATCATCGACGTTTTTGATTATTTGAATGGTGTTGATACTGTGTATGGATTTGATCGACTTAATTATCGTTTCCAATGCCTATTGAATGATTTCGTGAAGAATTTCGATTTTCAATCTGTCAGTAAAGCAAAACTTGAGGCAGTTATTGCTTTACATGACATGCATCGATGGCGATCACTGTGTCTTTCGAATGAGAGTAATACATGTGGACAAATACAATTCTTCTGTGAATCATATCCATTGGTAGAACATGTTTCTCAATTACAATCGTTAACTATCATAGATATGTCCAAAAACTATCAAGAACGATTTTTCCGTCAAATGAGATCATTTGATAATCTCGTTTCACTATCAGTCGGAAATATTTGTGGAGTGCTTGTCCAATCTATTCGGTTACCATCATTAAAGCAACTTAATTTAACTTCATGCGGACATACTCAATGGATCACGGTAAATAATTATAGCACTTTATCCCATGATTTTTTTCATAATTATTCTAGAATTTCCATTCTCTGGAAAAGTTCCGCTACAAAATCATAAGCAAATGTCATCGTACGATGGGCCTTATATTCCCAACAACATTAGTCCATCTCAAAGTGACATATAACACAGTGGACGAAGAAAATATACTTTTGAGAGCACTATCTCAATTATCACAACTAAGATTGCTGTCTGTATGTAATACTAATCAGCTCAGTCGATTGCCAGACGGAGTGGTTTGGGAAAAACTGATTGTTTCGTCATTACCATTGTTGCACACATTTCAATTTTATTTTCCTTATGAACAAGGAGGTTATCTTGTAAATGGTGATCTAAATCAAACAATTGCATCATTTTCGACTCCGTTTTACTTAGTTGAGAAACGTTGGTTTATCCAATGCGATCGAGATCTGTCGCATCAATGTCGAGGAGCTATATATTCTTTACCGTTTGCCTTCTCAACATTCTATATCAATTCACTAACGCTCGACACAAGTATTTCTACATTACCTCTCGACAATGGAACGAAAACGAGAAACCATTTTTATTCGAAAATTAACACATTGGTGCTCAATGAAAATTGCGAGGTACCATACAATGGTCTAATGCCATCAAATATCGTTCATCTGACTTTAAACAGCACATTATCGTCAAACTGGTTTTATTTCTTACCAGTATTGCGCGATTTACATGTTACACATAACTCAAGTATGACCAAAACTGAATTCGGTCGATTACTTGAATATGCATTGAATCTTCGTTCGTTGACTATTGCTTCGAATAAGTTGAAAGAACTTACTGATAATTATACGGATGAAGCCATATGCAATCGACTATCAGACCAAATCATAAGTTTAACTCTAGATGATCCCAATTCAAATTTATATACTGTGAGCTATGTAAGTGTCCGATCACTTATTGCATTAGTTCGTGTTTTCTCACGAAAATGTCAACATTTATCCTTGGGATTATTTGCCAGTCCTAAAACAACCACACCAATATTATGCCGAATGAAACAACTACGTAGTCTGAGAATTATTTCGTTTATGGATAGCAACTTTGATGATTATATCTCGATATGGCGCGAACAACGATCAAGAAAAGGAATGATAACTTGCAATTTTATGCATACTATAGAATCACAATCTTTTTGTATTTGGTTTGGAAATCGAATGTGATCTATTGTTTGATGCATAGGAACGATTCTTGTCTATATAGCTAGTCAAAGAGTACCTACAGATGTCACTTTCGTTTTATCCAATTGTTTTTTTTCTATCAGAAAGCTATAGAGGAACGATTTCATTGATAATGACGATTGATCTTCAACAGCTGATTATCTTTCATAGCTTAACCTAGACAGAATAGAAATCAAAGATGAACATTAAATAAATAATGAACAAAATTCCATTGAAAGATTTTCTTTCATTTTTTTTAGATGGCGAAGTCTAATCTTCCATTGAGCAATATATTTAACATGGAACAGCAGCAGCAACGCACTGGATGTCAATGGCTACATCGATTGATTAACAGTCGGTCTTACAGAATCTCCATATGTTTGTTTGTCGTCATTCTCAATATAGTTGATATCTGTGTCGATTGGTGGTTTTTCGTGTACAACGGGACAATAAAACGAGTGAGCCGAACGCTGCATTCGCATCAACATAGTTGTCTTGTGTTTCCAGGGATTAGTATTTGGTCCGCCACGTCAGAACACACTTTGGGCAATACGAATATTCTGCATTATAGCCACGTGCACGAGCATACTTGAAATAATTCAAATTATCCGAGATACCTGTCAAAATCGTCCAACATCTTTATTCGGTCAGATAACCAATGGTTTAACCTTGTGGTTTGAAGATGTTCCGTTATTAACACTGAATCTTTTGATTGTTATTTGTCGTGATGGTGAAGTGACTTACATAAGTTTAACGAAAGCCATTATTGGTATTATCGCCTCATTGATTCGATTTTTCTCCGTTCTTTTGAACAAATGGCTCATTCGTCATGATTACCAACGTAAAGACAATTTATCAAAATTTTTCAATACAATATCAACCATTGGCGTTGTATTTGTTTTTATACTTTCAACAGCCATACATATCATTGCCAGTTTACCAATCGATAGTTTCGGACATGTGTACTTAGAAAAGCCATCTGACTTTACACAATTTAAATTTGCTCATCAGAAATACTTTCATAATGTTGGAGTATTTCTTCGTTCGCCAAAATTCTATGAAAAATACATCTATTTGACGGATATGGACAAGATCATTGAAAAAAGTCCACAAATATTCCTTTATACAATCAATCATCAAGAAGATGTGTTCTGCGTAAAACGTACCAATCGAACCTGTTTTCAACAATTGAACGATTCAGATGTTCAAATCTTTGACCGACAATTAAAAACGAAATCAATTGATTATTCCATTGCATTTCAATTTCAACAGCCAGATTCATATTATATCCTTGGAGATATTCATTACAATGTTATTCGTTGTGATGATAAAACTCGTGATGTTTACAGCGACAAATTTGAACTACATTATTTTCGTTTTAAAGACAATATTAACCAAACTAAAACACCTTTAGTCAATAGTCAAGATCAAACTTATCGTTACTATGATATTCATCATGATTTCGAATCGATTGAATATTTATGGCGAACTGGCTTATCTCGCTGTTCATCAACGAGTAGTTATAGTCCACATCGTTCTCAACAGATAACTGTCAATGATTGCACTTAACTAATTCCATTTCTCTTCTCAGATGATATGATAAATACGCAATAATCTCAGGAATGAACCGAATGTCTGTAGTTCTTTTTTTCCTTTAAAAATATTTCATTTATCTTGTCAGATGTTGACATCTATTCCATTTATTCAGTAGAATGTTTGCTTTTTTTATATAATGTTACAATGACTAGAATGGGAATATGTATTATAATTTCAGATAGAGAAATAGAGACGTACATGCACTAACACGGGTTTCTACGGAAATAACAGTAGAGTTATACGATGGAAGCGGATCCAGATGAACTTTTAGTATGGCTTAAGGGAGATGGAGGTGGTGAACGTGATCTACAAATATCGGCATTGGAACAACTTTGTAAGTGAAATCATGTAATACTTCTACTTGTCATCTAATCATGATATCTTTTAGGTATGCTTGTATTGATGTGCGACAATATCGATCGATGTTTCGAACAGTAAGCTTTCTCGATAATTTCAAGTAATCTTTTGATCGTGTATATTTTCAGGTATCAGCCGCGACTTTTCTTGCCGGGTAATTTTTCGCATGTTTTTGTTTTCTCCAATTGCTATATGTTGACTATTTTCTAGCTCTCTGTGATATATTCAGTGATCCATTAGCTCCGACTCGTGTTCTCGAAGTCACTGCACGCGCATTAACGTACTTTCTGGATGTATCGGTTGATTGTGCGAAAAAAATCACTCAACATTCGTCAGCTATACGTTCAATGTGCGCTTGTTTGCAAGTCGTCGACATTGATGATCGTACAAACAAAGATCTAGCTGAACAGATCATCAAAGTGTTCGAACGTTTATGTTCACGAGAAGCATCGAGTATTTATGAGCAAGATGGTCTTCGTTGCGTATTAGATTTTATTAACAATTGGTATTCGGTTATACATAAAGATTCGTTACAATCAGCACTGAATGTTGTTGTCAAATTAATTGGAAAAATCGATCCACAAAATTCACCGACACTCGATCGAACGATCAAATCATTATCAAATTTATTGTTACATGATGACACATTTGTGTCCGATAATGCATTGAGATGTTTTGCAACATTAGCTGATCGGTTTGCAAGGAAAAATGTGGATCCAGAGCCGTTAATGCGTTATTGTTTGAAAGATGTTCTACTTCGATCGTTACATTATGTATCGAAACCAACGGGTAGTGCATTAACGCCGGTTTCATCGACACCGACAGCAGATGCGGCTGGAACAACACATAGTGTATCATTGTCAACATCGAATACACGAGGTGTTACAACGAATCTCTCAGTTGTGACTGGTCTTCTATCGACTCTGTGTCGTGGCAGTGCGAAAGTCACACATGATCTTCTTCGTACCGACCTTCCTGATGCGTTAGAATCAGCATTGTGCGGTGGTGACGAACGATGTGTCTTGGATACTATGCGGTTTCTAGATCTACTTCTAGTTCTTCTTTTCGAAGGTGAGTACCTCTTCCTCTTTCTTTGGACACCGATGAGTTCTTATTATCACTTATGAATATGAACACCTTGAAGATATTTATTTCGCAGTAGACACTCGTTCCAATCAATCTTTGACGATATGAGAGAGCGGAAATGTTAAGTAGCCTTGAACTCAAATGACTCATTTAGGACGCCAAGCTCTTCCACGTCCAGTTGGTACGACGCGTGCTTCAGTTGCATCGAATACAACAGCAACATCAAATATATCGAATCCTACCATATCGACAACCGCTACACCCCCTGAGACAGCCCGACGTTCATCATCTTCATCAGCAACAACAGTGGCGAACAATGGCATCATTCCATCTGATCGTTCTCAACAACAAGTCATTGAATATATTCGTTCACGTGACATCCAAGGTTTTATCAATCATATCGAACAGAATAACATCGATGTCAATTATACGGATAATGTTGGTCAGACAATGCTGAATTGGGTTGCTGCTTTTGGCACACGTGAAATGATTGAATACCTTTGTCGACGTGGCGCTGATGCTAATCGTGGACAACGTTCATCATCTCTACATTATGCGGCTTGTTTCGGGCGGCCATCAATCGTTCGTCTTCTATTAAAATACGGTGGTAATGTTGATTTACGCGATGAAGATGGACGAACAGCGCTGGATAAAGCACGTGAACGGCAAGATGAAGGCCATCAAGAAGTTGTAGAAATTCTTCAATCGGCACACGAATGGACAGATATACGACGACAAGATTCTGCAACGTTAGCAAATTCAAATTCATCGCCGAAAGCTTTTGAACAAACGGCCACAACATCATCGGCGACGGAAGCAGCAGCATCACCATCATCAACAACAACAACAACAAATGAAATCAAAGGTGATGTGGAAATGCAACCTTTATATTTGCAACGTTTATTATCGATCTTTTGTCAACTATATCAAAATACAATGATTTTAACAATCAAACGTAGTACATTACGATTAATCTCGAAATTATTGCATTATGCAACAGTCGATCAGATACGAGAATACCTAATGAAAGGTGAGACGAATATTTCCACGACATTATTCGAATTATTAAGTTCAATTTTGGATACGAATGAAGACGATGATGATACATCCAATCTTGTTCTATTAATAATCAAAAATCTATTTGAAAAAGATAAACAGTTATTTCTCGAACAATTTCAATACCTTGGTTTAATATGGAAAATAACATCATTAGCATTGTCGCACACAGGAGCAGGATCGACTTCATTATCAACAGTCACAAATTCTGACCACCACCAACAACAACAATCATCCTTATCAATTACTATACTTGCTATTGATGCAAAAGAAATTCTTTGTCATCGTCCTTATGTCTGGAATGAATTTAATCTTTTACGTAATCGAGAATGCTTATATATATGGAATGGTTCTATCGCCATCGAATTATCCATGGGTTCCAATGGATGGTTTCGTTTTTTCGCTGATAATTCTCTATCAACAATGTATTCGTCAGGTTAATTTCATGTTCTTGCATAGGTGAATTCTGTTAAATAACTTCGATGAATTTTAGGAAGTCCGGAAACAAATGTAGATACGAATGAGAATCGACATGATTTCATTGACAAACTTCAACGACTTAAACAACAAGTACTTGACGGAATTGGACAAGAGAAAAACGAAGAAGAAGTCAAATCGAATGATGAACAAACACAGCAACACCAACAGATAATGATCGCACGAACGATTTTTACATCAGATACAAGTAATGAGCGAACAATCACCGTCGGAAATTGGACATTTGAATGTAATGGACCAACACAACTTCGCGTACATAATGTAGAAGGCGAACAGATCACTATTCTCGAACAAGGCCAACCAGGCTTTGTCTTTGAATCCAATCGTGGCACACGGCATACGTATCATGCTCAAATGTCATTAGGAAATGATTTTTCTATTCCCTGGTCAACTATTGAAACATTGACTTCTTCATCGTCGCACTCTGACGATTCTCCGACGAATAGTTCACTTGCCAAGGCTGGATCCGTTCCAGTCGGTAAAACTAAACAAGAACAAATGAAACATCGCACAACCGAATTAGCACTACATATTTACAACGATTATCTAAAAAATGTCACAGCTACAAATTACACACGTTCGATATTGAATGACCTAACATCGATCGTCGGCGATTTAAACAATGATTTGAATGTAAAATCATTTCAGAAATTGAAAGAATTTCTACTTGACAAAACCAGTTTATCATTATACGAACTCTCATCATCGGGTCTTGTTGGTAGTTTATTAAAAATCTTTCACAATCTACTCAATCAGACATCGGATGAAACGAACCTTGCAAATGAACGCGCAAAGCTATTCTGTTCAACTTTTCTTGCCGATGATCATCCACATGCATTTCATATTCTTATCAGAAAGTTGATTTCAATTCTTGAATCAATCGAAAAACTACCATTATTTCTCTATGATACACCGTCAAATTATGGATTACAAATATTCTCCAAACGCTTTCGTTTGCAGCTCCACTATCAAAATCAACAACAGATATTCACAGATCGAACAGGAAAGTCATTGAAAATCGAACCATTGGCTACAGTCGGTCAACTGAAAACATTTCTCACCTCAATGGTAAATATTGATTTCTCCTAGGCAATTTTGTTGAACTTTGTCCATTCTCGTAGGTGTCCAAACAATGGTATGATCATCCTCATAGTCAGCTGGAATTTGTAAAACAACTGAGATCCAATGGTCGACAGCAATTTACCTATATGAATGAATTCGATCAAAATGGCATTCTGTATTGGATCGGAACGAACGCAGGAACCGTGTCAAATTATACAAATCTTAGTTTAACTGGGCTTGTCTCAGGTAGTTCATCAAAACAAAGTACTTCGTCTATATTCACACTTCTTTGCAAACTATTTAGTGACTTGTTCGGATGCAAATTGTACATCGCAACAAATATCAGCAATTTTTTCGCACATAACACGTACCAATGATGAAGAAACGAACGATGAAACGAGTCGTGCTTTCAGTTGGATTATGATTGACTTAGGTTTATTCATTCTTCCTACACATTTTACCTTGAGACATGGCACGGGTGGTTTTCCACATTGGACAAAGACGTTTCTATTTCAAATATCGAAAGATGGAATACATTTTATCCCATGCGACATATCGTTGGTTAATGATGCGAATGCATCAGTAGCAACATGGGTCATCAAGAACAATTTAAATGAGAACTCATCAGGTTTTCGATATATTCGTATTCATCAAAAATGTAGTCGACATCCTGTTTGTCTTTCTGGTTTTGAAATCTATGGTCAGGTCATTTCAGCTATAGACATTCGTTCAAGTAAGTTCCGAAAACGTATATTTAGGACAGTAACCATTTCTATCATGCATATAGAACCAGAAACGAACCGTTCTCGTTCAGCTCGTGATGATCTTCGACATCATTCAACAACATATCGTCAAACTCCTCCATATCACCATTCACATTCGACATCATCATCATCATCATCATCAACGAGTAATCGTGCAAGTAAAATGCAATCGCACATCTTGCGACGTTTGGCAAGCATGCGTTCGTCTGGCACGACAACAACAGCGACAGTATCGTCTGGAGGAAACTCATCCGCATCGAACAATTCTTCGAATATTACAGGGTCAGGTTCAACGCCACTGGATCGAATTTTATTTGATCAGATGGTTGACCTTTCATCAATTCCATTGGATTTATCTGCAGGTATTCAATGATATTATAATAATTTTTTATGCTATCGGAATGTCTTTGTTTAAGCACTTGAGTTGGATGATCCTGAACGATTACGAATTGTCATACAAGAAACATTATCACGGCTGACTGGTGAACCAGCATTGAATGACAACACTGTAAGTCGAATATATCGTACATTAATGTTCAAGAGATGAATACTCCTTTGTTGTAGAATCTATTGAATTTAATTTCACAACGTAAAAGTGTTTCGACACCAAATATCAGTAATGACGAACCCGTCTTCTCTGTTTCATCAACTGAACAAGCTTCGAGTGCTGAAAGTCTTGTCTTATCTTCTCGACCAGCAGATCATACTCTCGATGTAAAATTTTCTTTTGGAGAATCATGAATTCTTTCGAATTTGGATATATTTAGCTTATGCAAGGCTTTCGTGATCAAATAGCGCGACAATACGATGCGCTAATGGCTCAAACGCAACTCGAACCAACTATTGAAGAGCCAGCGACATCGTTATGGCTTTCATCTTCTACCGAAGATTTCTTAGCACCCATTCACTCTGATGCAAGAAATGCTGACAACTGGCTTGAACTCGGAGACTACAACGAAGAAACGCGACTTACACCAAAAGGTGAATTTCCAGCTTTTAATTTTGTCTCATTCAGACCTCTATTTCTTAAACTTCAGATAATGCAAAAGATAAACACGGGCATGCATCATTCAATCCATCGAGTGATAATACTCATCCTCATGCACGACTTTTCCCTTCAACTCAAACAACACCAATAACAACTACAACTCATTCTCAACAATCGATCAGTAGCAACACAGAATCAGGTAAGTCAAATGTTATTCTTGTTACGATGATAATCATTGCAATCTCTCTTCAGTTGAATCGATGTACGCAGTAACTGAAGAAAACAAAAAGAATGCAACCAGTGAATGTGCCGAACAGCGTATAATTTTGTACGTATCTTTTCTTTCGTAAACAATCTTGCACTTCCTCCTTTGAACAATAGACTAGAAAATGATATGAATGCAAGTGTTCCAAATTTATCAACAACAAATCCAAATACTGTTTCTCTATCGAATCTTTTAACAACTGCTCAGAGTTCACCAAATTTAACCACGTCAACTACGATCAACATTGCTAATGTCGCAATTATTGACGACGAATCGATGCCGATCGATGAATCACGTAGCCTATCTGATATTCCTTTAGTGGATAAGCAGCAAAAACAAAATGATGAAACAAGTGAGGATGAAGACATGGACGACGAAGAACATTGCCAATTAAAACGTGCGAAATCAGACAGTCAACAAATTCCACCGCCCATGGATCACAATGGTAATAAAAAGAGATCTTAGTGTCGTTGGAATTTTAACTAGTTTTTCTTTTTTAAAAGATGATGAAGAAGAAGATGATGAAGAAGAAGGAGATGAAGAGGAACCCGAACAAGACGAGGTAAGCTTCCCTATTTTATAGAAAGATATTTTGAGAGAAAAGGAAATTAAAACTATTGATCTTTGTAGAATTGTCCGATGTTTTTCGAACAGGTGATCATGCTTCTCTAAGGCTATAATAACTAACTAATACGAATAAAATGTGACTTTCTTTGATAAACAGTGAATCTTCGGAATTCCTTTTTTTTCTAGGAAGAAGAAGAATATGACGAACAATTACAACAACAGATTCATGGTGGACAACAGCCGGTCACACGTCGCAATTGGGATGATGATTTTGTTCTAAAACGACAGTTCTCCGGTAAATTGAATAAATGCTCGGGAATTAGTTGTAAACCTCCGTTTTCTGCTCTGCAGTTTTACTTCCAGCATTTGATGGACGCCCAGGTCGAACAAATATCAATGCTACGCAAGATATTTCAGTACCAACAACGATGGCTCCGAAAGAAGGTGAAGATCTGTTTCCAAAGAATTCTTCTCGGGTAGAATCATTCATTGTAGCTACTTTATCAAAACAAATCTCAACTGCCGATGTATCTGCTGCTTCTAATATGACATTATATCTTCGTGGACCATCACCAACTCTGCCAGGAGTCTGTATCCCTCTTGACTTCAACGATCAAATGAAAATTGATTTGTTTTAGTTAAAAGAAATTGATATTGAATTGAGTGATTCCGATGCCACGATTTTCAAATATATTCAACAATTAATCAAACCGTTTCCATCATCACAAAGATCTGAATGTATTAAACGTATATTTGAGCCAACATACACGTAACTATTCTTTTAATCGATGGCTACTTTTCTCGAGCTAATAGAATTTTTCCTTCTAGAATTGTTTACACTGAGAAATCCAATGACCTATCATCAAAATCAGAAGTAAATAACTCGAATATGCATAATACATTAATCATCTTGAATACGATATTCTGTTTTGTAGAGAAATTCTCCATCGTCTTCCTCTTCTTATCCAACTGATCTTGATATGATTTTTCCGACGCATGAATCTTCAGCCGATCCCAAAGATGTTTGTACAATCGAAGATATTCTTCAACTACTTCGTCAACTATATCACTTACTGATTACTCATATTCAAAGCAATCCTCATCGTTATCATCCAGATGATAATCTTTCATTTGAAAGCTATTTCTATTCAAAGAAACTCAACAACAAACTGCTTCAACAAATTCAAGATTCAATTATCATTGCATCAGCCAGTTTACCATCGTGGACATCCTGGTTAACGCACTCATACAAATTTCTCTATCCATTGGAAACTCGACAATTATACTTTCGTACGACCAGTTTTGGCACATCACGATCAATTGTTTGGCTGCAAGAACGTCGTGACGAATTGATACGTACAGCACGCACCGGTGGACTACTACGTCCATTGGGCGGTTCGACAACAACCGGAACAACGACATTATCATCGTTTCGTGTCACGTCAAATCCGAATGAGAATTCATCGACAGGATCGAGTTTGTTCGCACCAGAATTTCGTTTGGGCCGTTTGAAAATCGATCGTGCCACACCTATTGATCGTGAACATATTCTTCGTGATGCTATGAATCTGTTTCATTATCATGCAAAATCGAAAGCAAAATTAGAAATTCAATTTTTGAATGAAGAAGGTACAGGTGATGGGCCAACATTAGAATTCTACGCCTTAATTGCTAATGAATTACAGCAGCATTCACTTGGCCTATGGTGGAATCATGATGATTGTGAGCATCATGAAACAATCTATGTTAGGAAATTGGAAGGTCTCTTTCCTATTCCATATGATCAAACAAATCCTAAGCTTGATGACGTTTGCAATTATTTTTCCTTGATGGGAATTTATTTCGCAAAATGTTTATTAGATAAGTATTTAATCGATATGCCATTATCCATTGCATTTCTGAAACTCTTGTGTATGAAATCGAAATATGAAGACGATTCACAAATATGGTTCGATGGTATACTAGATATAAACGATTTAATTGATATTGAACCATCACGTGGCAAGTTCTTTCAACAATTATATCAATTGATTGAAAAACGAAATAAAATTATGATTGATACTCAAAAAAGTAGTGAAGAAAAACGAACGCTATGTTCACAATTAAGAATAGAAAACGAACATCATGAACCCGTGAATTTAGAACATTTATGGTTTGTTGATTGTAAATCATCCCGTTAAAATTTCATCTTTGTGCTTTAGTTTGACGTTTGTTTTTTCGCCTCCGTCGAATACCTACGGTTATCAATCGATTGATTTAATACCGAATGGATCACACATTGTAAGAGTATTGAAATGAATGTTTTATTTTCGATAATCTGTACTTACTTAGGATGTAACAATCGATAATGTTGATCAATATGTTAAATCGTCTCTTGAATTTATCGTTCGGGATGGTATTCGCCGACAAATGGACGCATTTCGAAGTAAGATCAGGGATTGTATGCATGAAATACAAATTAATGTTGTACTTTTTTAGATGGGTTTAGTCAAGTCTTTTCAATTGAACATTTACGATGTTTTAATCCACAAGAATTAAAACTTCTTCTCTGTGGAAATCAATGGCCATCGTGGTCACTTGATGACCTTTTGAATTACATTGAGCCTAGTCATGGTTTTACTCGAGAAAGGTTAGTTGAAATCTATCTTAGTTCAATCATTGTTATTATTTTCTTCTAGTCCGGGCTTTATGAAATTTCTCAATGTGATGATGGAACTTGATGGCATGGAGAGAAAATCTGTTGTTCAATTCATTACCGGTTGTTCGTCATTACCACCTGGCGGTTTGTTTTTCTTGGAAAACTCGTTCATTATCTATTTAGATTCTTCATTTAGGTCTCGCTAATCTACGACCACGTCTTGCTGTGGCACGTAAAGTCGAAGCCGATGATAATTCATATCCATCAGTTAATACGTGTTACCATTATCTCAAATTGCCTGATTATTCAAATGAAGATATTCTCAAACTTCGTCTCATGACAGCATGCAAAGAACGCGGATTCTATTTCAATTGAAAACAGCAAATAATGTGTCATAATTCTTTGCGTTTCTTTTTGTACAATCTTTTTCTTCTGTTTTTTCCTTCTCTCAATTGAACCCTTTTCCTGCATACATCATATATGAAATTACGAAAAGTATTGGACCTTTTCCAATATATTTGTGTGTGTGTGTGTGTGTAAATAAAAAATACTAAGCAAATCACTTATAATGAAGAGAAAAGTTTTCATATGAAAATTCGCCTTTGATCACACAGCAGGTTCATTGGTAGACAAAACTTGTTTGTTGAATGCAGCTAACTGAGAAATGTGGTCTATAGGAATGTAAAATAATCGAAAAAAGTATATACCATATTAGTTTCTCTGCTGATTCTGTTGGATCAGTCACTTTGATACATAATGATGAATTTTCGGCTCGTCACTGGTCGTTTAATCGTCGGAAAGAAACAGAATAAAGAACCTGAAAAAATAGGATATACTGATCATTTCGTACAAAATAAACATGAAACATCTGTACTCTATTAAGTTTGTTAGAATTCAATCATCTAAAAGTCATAATGGGGAAAGAATATAATTATCGGGCGATTTGAATTCTGTTCGGATCATCAGTACATGTAAAATAGTCAACAGAACGCGTGAAAGATGTGTCACATACCTGGCTGTAGAACGAAAGAACAAAATTCATTGAATAAAAGCCTGCTGTTTCCTTCTCCATTGTTACAAATACCCCCTGTATACATAAAACAATTTCATTTATGTTTAACGGCCACAATTTTCTATCTGAAAGCTGAAAGCAAGAATAACTCCTTCATAATTTCCATAGAGTTTCATACCGAACCTCTTTCCTCGCCGATCAACTTATTCTGAGCGTTCTCAATATAGAAAACAGTCATCGCATATATCACAAATGCTCTCATCATCTCCTCTTTCAATTCATTAAAAAAAACTCTTGCTTAGAATGCCCTGTCGTTTAAGTAACGAAGCCAAAAGAACCGCAAAGAGAAGGCAATTCAAACGGACCCAATAACAACAAACGAAGATCCAGAGTAAGAAAGAAACAAGTAGCGCTCATCCGTTGGAGTCGCTGACCCTTTTCTGAAATTATCAGAAAACTAATAGATAAACGCTCTCACTTAGATCTCAATCTAATATATGGGTTCGAATTGAAATCAGTTTTATGCTCATTCTTTTATTTTCTGCTTCATTCATGTCAGATTACTTTCAATTCATTCGTCCAAAGACATAAACAAAACGAACACCGTTTATAAAAATTTATTCATCGACTCTCTTCAGACTACTCTGAATAAAAACTCAGTTTATTCTCACTTATTTTATCTCCTCTAAGCAATTCAAATAAAACGCCTAGTTGCTCGTCAGCCTGCCTCCGGTCGGCCACCTAGGGTGTGGATGAGGGTGATACTCACCCAAACTATCTTTGTGTCCGTTAACGCTAAGAAAGCCATCCAGGATGTGCTAGATGCTGTGAAGCCCGAAAATCTGCTCGAAGGTGAGTTGTTTCCAAGTCTGTTCTTGATTTTCGGGAATTAAAGTATCACAAATATGTTGGTCGCAACAGATTAAAAACATTTTCATGTCATAATATAGTGAGAAAGCGGGCGTATTAGTAGAATCACTCACTGTGCTCTATTGTCGGTCTAGGATATAACTACTGAAAGGCTTATTTGATTGTGATAGAATTCCAATGGCGTATTGTTACGTCAGAATCTTACTGGAACTCGAAGATCAGACTGATTGAATATCTGACTCCTGAACTATTGAGAAAATATCGACAATTCTCTGCGTTTTCTTTTTATTTTACAGCTGATACATTTTTTGCAGCATATCTAACTTTCGAATAAAATCCGAAATGTCCCTATTCATTTAAGTCTGTTTTGTGTTTTACATGTGCATTGATTAATCCTTAAAAACCGAAGGGTTTTTTTTTTGAATGCAGGGAATGAAATAATCGTATAAATGGAGGTTCTGGAGTATGAATATGCATATATCATGGTCAAAACCGCTGGGTGATGCTAAAAATGCTTTCCACCCAAACGGTCTGGGTGAAGTATGATTCTGATAAGTTTTCGCTTGGGTGACCATGTGTAACGATAATGATATCGTTCATCTCTTTCTGTTCTTTATCCTCTCACCTCTATATCATACTATCTCCGGGTCATATCTCTCTTTCCTCTTCTCTATATAAGCGCGTGTCTTATTGTGAAAGAGATACATTCTGGTCATGTAGAGTAGTCAATAAACATCGATATCGTGAGAAGCGGTCAGCTACTCAACCAGTTTGTCGTTACACCATGTAGTATAGTTCAGGGCCACCGTGAATTTAATCTCGTGATATTTTGAGGTATCTGCGATTATTGACTGAGCAAAAAATTTACAAGTACCTAGGTTACTATGCTAAAAATGCCTGTAAAACGGTACTTTTTTTACCACGTCACAATGGCTTCTTATAATAGTAAAAAACGTGCAAAGTTGTTTTATATTACAGTTTACGATTGTTTCTCATGATATTACTCAAAATCTGTATTGTATATGCCAAGATATAGAAATATCCGCGCACCCAATTTTGCTTAAAAATAGACTCGCACTCGGCGCTATGTTGAAGTTCGCGAAAACTGTTTTAGCGTGATTTTCCTCCGTCACACATTCATTTTGACTGTCTTTGTTCAGGAAAACAGTAGCTTTCATGAATACAACTTAACTCCTCTGTTCTACCGCGATCAATCCAATGTCCCTTGGAAGGGACATCTCAGCTTTTACGGGTTAAGATCATAAACGATAGTTAAAAGGATGAATCAAAATAAACTATAACCACTGTTTTAAATTATATTTCTTGTGGTGGAATTAAAATCAGTTTGTTTCTACTCACCCTCAAATGTGGTTCTTTAAGAAAAAAAATCACCCAATTCCTTGAATAAATATTGCCTGGAGACTACCGACAAGAAAATGTTGGAAAGAATAAAAACCAAGTTCGTTAATGGCTTCTTACCTGCCTCGCCTGTTTCGAGTATCTTAACCCTTTCCAGCCGGGTGTATCCATATGGATACAATTTTGCCGTAGAGGGGTACGGGATTCTCCAAAAATTCGGGGCTGAAAAATTGATCCTCATAACTAAAGTAACAAGAATATATATAAAGAAAATATTTTGCTTGCTGTTTTCTGGTAGCCGACCGGAAAGGGTTAAAGAGATTTTTATGTTGATGTTTTTTCTTCCTTGCTTTTTTACTGTGAAAAATTTCTCTCAAGATTCAAACAATAATATAAACATTTTTCGTCTCCGCAAAAATACAAAAAGAGAACGACGTCATTCGTTGCCTATATAAAAAAGAAGCGAATTTCTTCTTTTTCACAACAAAACAAAATACTGTGAATTTCAGTTTATTCAATAAATGGACGCACAAAAATCAAAATCAAGTTCCACGACAAGGAAACATGGTAATCAACCGCGACAACGCATGGTTCAAAACTTCCTCTTAGTTTGGGTGGATGCCAACATCGATGAAAAGGACCAAGACTGTCAGAACACTTTGACGCACTTACGAAGTGTTGTCAATGATGTCAATATATACACTCAACCAGATGCTTGCCTTCAATTCCTTAAGAGCATTGGTGACGAAAAAGCTTTCGTCATCACATCGGGATCCTTAGGTCAACACTTGGTTCCCGAGATTCACGGCATTACACAAGTGAATGCCATCTACATCTTCTGTGGCAACAAATCCAGACATGAAAGCTGGGCAAAGAACTGGTCGAAAGTCAAAGGTGTTCACACAAATATCAAAGAAATCTGTGAAGCGCTGACCACGGGTGTTAAACAACATAATCAAGACTCCATCGCCATGAGTTTTGTCACCGTAAGAGGAGAGGGTTCCAATGCCAATCTCAATCAGCTAGAACCCAGTTTTATGTACACGCAAATATTTAAGAAGATTCTCCTCGACATGGAGCATGACAAACAAGCAATCAAAGACCTGGCCAAGTACTGCCGTCAGCGTTTTCAAGGCAACCCCGCAGAGCAAAGTGTTATCGATGAGTTTGAACGTAACTATCGTCCAGGGAAGGCCATTTGGTGGTATACACGCGAGTGTTTTACCTACCAAATGCTTAATCAAGCACTTCGCACTTTGGATGGCGAAGTCATTATTAACATGGGGTTTTTCCTCCATGATTTACACAAACAAATACAACGACTACACCAAGAACAGGTCAGTAATTACAGAGGAAAAACTTTCGTAGTCTACCGTGGACAGGGACTATCCAAGACAGATTTTGACCAGTTATCCAAAACTATAGGTGGTCTTTTATCTTTTAACAACTTCTTATCCACCAGTATCAAACAAGAGAAATCTCTTGAGTTCACCTACAACGCTCTCGGTGATCCCGACAAGGTGTGTGTTCTGTTCGTAATCACAATCGATCCGAATATTGCTACAACTCCATTCGCATCGATTGGAGATTTTAGTCACTTCAAAGACGAAGCAGAGATCCTGTTTTCCATGCACAGCGTGTTTCGAGTCCGTACAATTCGACAAGTGGGTGACAAGAATAAACTTTACCGTGAGGTACAACTTCAGTTAACTGCTGATGACGATCCACAACTGCGTGTGTTAACGGACCGTATTGAAAGTGAAGTTCGAGGTAGTACAGGGTGGAAACGTTTGGGTAAATTATTGCTTACACTCGGACAGCTGGATAAAGCCGAAGAACTGTACACTGTGTTACTGGAACAAACATCTGATAAGAATGACAGAGCACACTATTATCATCAACTTGGCTACTTAAAAGATGATCAAGGTGATTATAAAATGGCTATAGAATACTATGAAAAGGCACTTGAAATTGAAGAAAAAACTCTTCCTTCGAATCACCCTGATTTGGCTACTTCGTACAACAACATCGGTTTGGTGTATGACAACATGGGAGAGTATTCGAAAGCACTTTCATTCTTTGAAAAAGCACTTGAAATTAGAGAAAAAGCTCTTCCTTCAAATCACCCTGATTTGGCTCAATCGTACAACAACATCGGTTTGGTGTACTACAACATGGGAGAGTATTCGAAAGCACTTTCATTCTTTGAAAAAGATCTTGCAATATGCGAAAAAACTCTTCCTTCGAATCACCCTTCGTTGGCTACTTCGTACAACAACATCGGTGGGGTGTATGACAACATGGGAGAGTATTCGAAAGCACTTTCATTCTATGAAAAAGCACTTCAAATCTACCAAAAAACTCTTCCTTCGAATCACCCTTCGCTGGCTACTTCGTACAACAACATCGGTACGGTGTACTACAACACTAAGGACTATTCAAAAGCACTTACTTATTTAGAACGCGCTTTGGACATTTGTCAACGTGCATTACCGGCGAATCACCCTCATATAAAAACTGTAAAAGAAGGTATCGAAAATTGTAAAAGAGCAATGACGAAATAAAAGATTACTGTACTTTTTTTGTTTGAAATAAAAAGTAATGATTAACCCGCGCGCGCGTACAGAGTAGAACTCTGTATAGAGATAGCAATGATGAAACATGGCGGGGACAATCCATCCAAGAAAGGCAATACACATACATACGGACATATTTGTGTTTGACACATTACTCGGTATCAAAAGTGAGGACATACGTGTAATTTGACAGGATTGCTTGTTTGCGTTGTTGAACGAGGCCTCGATTGCTGTTGATACGAATGAACGTAAAGAAAATCGATGTATATTTATATGCATGACTATCCATTGTCTAGAATAGACTGAACACGAACAGGATAGATAGATACAAAAGAGAGAACGTCAGTCCATGTTTTCATTCGTTCTTTCTGCCCGTTGAATGAAAGTGACCGAAGAGAGAAAATGAACGTCGGATAGAGAAAGGACGGATAAGAAAGATATTAGTCAATGTTCTCTTGTCTGAAAGAACTGTTATATAATGACGTCGCTACATATACATATCTGCTTTCGTTCTGATCATACATATATATGACGTCATACAATCATTCGTTCATATTGAGGGAGAGGGCGGGGTGTTGGGTGAAACTATGGGTTGACGTGTGAGCGTGGGTGACCGTTCATTGGTTCATTTTTGGGGTGGGTGTCTGGGTGTGGGTGATTGGAATCGATGATCGGCGGATCTGTTCCCTTAGTGGAGGAATTTATTCCCTCTACTGAAAGGAGGGTAGTGCGTCGAGCTGATATCACCGAAAAAACGAGTTGATGTTCNGATTCTTCATTTAGGTCTCGCTAATCTACGACCACGTCTTGCTGTGGCACGTAAAGTCGAAGCCGATGATAATTCATATCCATCAGTTAATACGTGTTACCATTATCTCAAATTGCCTGATTATTCAAATGAAGATATTCTCAAACTTCGCCTCATGACCGCATGCAAAGAACGCGGATTCTATTTCAATTGAAAACAGCAAATAATGTGTCATAATTCTCTGCGTTTCTTTTGTACAATCTTTTTCTTCTGTTTTTTTCCTTCACTCAATTGAACCCTTTTCCTGCATACATCATATATGAAATTACGAAAAGTATTGGACCTTTTCCAATATATTTGTGTGTGTGTGTGTGTGTGTAAATAAAAAATACTAAGCAAATTACTTATAATAAAGAGAAAGGTTTTCATATGAAAATTCACCTTTGATCACACAATAGGTTCATTGGTAGACATTTCGCTCATTGCTGAGACGAGAGAGAGAGAGGATACTGATTTCTCTTTGGATAAAAACCCGATTGTTGAATGCAGCGAATTGAAAAATGTGGTCTGTGGAAATGTAAAATAATCGAAAAAAGCATATACCATATTAGTTTCTCTACTGATTCTGTTGGATCAGTCACTTTGATACATAATGATGAATTTTCGGCTTGTCACTGGTCGTTTAATCGTCGGAAAGAAACAGAATAAAGAACCTGGAAAAACAGGATATACTGATCATTTCGTACAAAATAAACATGAAACATGTGTACTCTATTAAGTTTGATAGAATTCAATCATCTAAAAGTCATAATGGGGAAAGAATATAATTATCGGGCGATTGGAATTCTGTTCGGATCATCAGTACATGTAAAATAGTCAACAGAACGCGTGAAAGCTGTGTCACATACCTGGCTGTAGAACGAAAGAACAATATTCATTGAATAAAAGCCTGCTGTTTCCTTCTCCATTGTTACAAATACCCCCTGTATACACAAGTAGCGCTCATTCGTTGGATTCGCTGACCCTTTTCTGAAAGAATTGTCCCAGTGCTGACCACATTCAAACACTTTGAAAGAAAACTAAGACACTGCGATTGGTACTAGTCCTCAACTGAACCATAGCATTATGTCATCAGTGTGAAGCTATCACGAAGGAGCTAGCACGAACAAACGATGTGTTAGGTAAAAACTTTTTTACTAAGTATGCCCCCTCCATGAGAACTACACCATTCGATGCAGAATTTAATTCTGCNTTCTTACAAAGAGACAACTCTCTGTGGTGGTTCAAGTATGCTGAACGATATATTTCTAACACTTTAGTATCATACCAGCAAGTTCAATGGGCGGGCATTACTTATAAATTACATCTGTATACTGAAATAAGTCTCATTGTGCACGCATTTGTTATCTTGAACTTGGCCATGGCTATTGTTGGAAATATTAGATCTAAACTGAAAACTCAACAACATTTACCCATTAGAAGATAATACTTTTGAGTGTGAGCTCTCTAATCAGAATAAATGTGGCAGGATATTTTTCGTGTGTTAGGATAGGTTCCTGCAATTACTGAGAAGTAAAGAACATTAATTAATCCAAGCATGTTTGTCTGATTGTAACAATTACAATTTCTTCTCACTATTTTTAGTTGTAGCAGTGGTAATAAAAAGTGACTGTATACTCAGCTAAAAAGTTTCAGTATCGCACGGCGCGATTTTATTTACTGAAAACAAAATGCACATATTTTCTTTCTTTGACCATGGGCACGCTCATCTTCGACTGCTTTATATATTCATATATACAAATCCTGTCGATAGCATTATATCAGACTTCGTGAATAATATTGCTGGTTGTTCCAAATTCTATTGTTTATCTACAACACATACAGACTATTACTACACTGTTGTATTCGTTGTTGGTACTCATTTGTAAACAAACAGAGACTAAATGTGCGCAAATACCACGATTAAAAGCAAGAATATCTGTATTTAGATGATGATCCTTTGCATACTTTCAGTCCACTCGATTTATATGAGTATATTTTGACCAAGTGCTATTAACTCTTTGCAAACAAGCGGGCGATATACATACCATTTCAGATCCACCTCTAAACCTAGTAATACTACATGTATAAATTCAGTCTGCGGTGACTCCAGATAGCCAAAATCCACTTCTGTTCAATGATCATCATCTCGTGCGAGTTTTCAATCAACGATACGTGCAGAGAACTCAAAGACAAGTATCTAAACCAAATGAAATGTACGTTCTCTTACAGTGTAATGTTAAAGAACACTACGAATATATATGTCATATCTTAGCGCACAGACTGTGATGTTGAATTATGCACAGCTGAGCGGTTTCAGCTTTGTCATCATTCAAAAGACAGATCTCAGAGCAAGGGTACAATAAGCTCCTATCATTAAATTTCGTACGACTTCAAACTTCAGAGCGTTTCAAACAGTGTCGAGATGTTCGATGTAAGCAAACCATAAACACAAAGCCCTGTTATCAGAATGATATACAAACGAGCTCGAAAATATATTGCAAAGCTCTTTCCACGATAAAGTACTGCAAAAACACTTCCCTGATATTTTAACATCGATAAGCACCAAGAGTGAATAGTGCTGATCATATTCGACAAAATAACTTGTTTTCAGACTACGCTGATAGTGGGAAATGATTAATCTAACAGAACGATTGGGTGTGCTATTTTTTAATTATTCTCTCTTCACCATGTCATTCTAGTCAGTTTATAGCAGTGTTTCTTTCAAACGCACCGTAGAACTCATACATAACGGAAGAATACTACTCTCTCCAAAAATGAACCACAAAAAGAAATAAATAAAACCTCCTCATCAAACAATCAGTACATTTAGGCTTTGGAATAAAACANGCGTTGAAACCACTACCCTCTACAAAAGATTTTAGGACGATAGAGAAAAATATCTCTTCTGAAAAAAAAGAAAGAAGCCGAAGGTTCGTGACTAAGAAAAAACTAACGTCATATTTGAGTTCTTCGACCTCGATTATCCTTCCATCAATCGTTTTCTAATAAGTATGGTTAGGTTTTCATTGATTTATAAAATGCTGCAATCTGATTGGATTATGCAAACAAACGTTTAGCATTTTAACGACCGTATTTTATACGCTATAACTCTTTTTGTTGCAGAAAAGAGAATTAGAAACGAATTAAAAGTAAACAACGAGTAATCGAGCTTTCAGAATCTGCAGAAATCCGCTAGGAAAAAGATCGGATTTTGTCGGATGCCAGAAATGCTAACAATCTTGGACTTTCGGCGTATTCCCATCGCATCCGCTGGAGTTTACTCGCTCTGAGCAACCATCCTTTAAAGCGTAATTAAGACTGGGAGCCTCAAACTTTACGTTAGCTTCTTCTTGTGCACCTTTCTTTCGAATCTTATTCGATATATGGTCTATCTGAAATGAGATCTTTCCGATCCATTATAAGTATGCGTGAACCTGTTGCTTTTCTGTGCTAAAAAACAGAACATCATGTGACGTACAGTAGGATGTCATTGGTGTTAAACATGGTATAAAGCTAAACGTGATCATTGAATTCGAATAGAAATAGAAAAACAGAGGATATTATGGATAGGTCATTATAATCGACTAGGCAAAAACTACTTTTTTTTTACAAAGACACAAGTGGTTTGGTTTATGAGGTGAAACAAGTCTCTATGGCGTTTCAAGTATGCTGAACGATATAGTTCTAGCATTTTAGTATCAGACCAGCGAGTTCAAGTGGCGGGCACTACTTATAAATTACATATGCATACTGAAATAAGTCTGATTGTGTACGCATTCGTTATCTTGAACTTGGCCATGGCTATTGTTGGAAATATTAGATCTAAACTGAAAACTTAACAACATTTACCATCAGAAGATGATACTTTTGAGCGAGAGCTCTCTAATCAGAACAAATATAGGAGGATATTTTTCATGTGTTAGGATAGATTTCTGCAACTACTGAGAAGAACATGAATTAATCCAAGCATGTTTACCTGAGTTTAACAATGACAATTTCTTCTCACTATTTTTAGTGGTAATAAAAAGTGACTGTATATTCAGCTAAAAAGTTTCAGTATCGCACGGCGCGATTTTATTTGCTGAAAACAAAATGCTCATATTTTCTTTCTTTGACCACGAGCACGCTCATCTTCGACTGCTTTATATATTCATATATACAAATCCTGTCGATAGTATTATATCAGACTCCGTGAATAATATTGCTGGTTGTTGGAAATTCTATTGTTTATCTACAACACATACAGACTATTACTACACGGTTGTATTCGTTGTTGGTACTCATTTGTAAACAAACAGAGACTAAATGTGCGCAAATACCGCGATTAAAAGCAAGAATATCTGTATTTAGATGATGATCCTTTGCATACTTTCAAGTCCACTCGATTTATATGAGTGTATTTTGACCAAGTGCTGTTAACTCCTTGCAAACAGGAGGGCTATATACATACCATTTCAGATCCACCTCTAAACGTAGTAATACTACATGTATAAATTCAGTCTGGGGTGGCTCCAGATAGCCAAAATCCACTTCTGTTCAATGATCATCATCTCGTGCGAGTTTTCAATCACCGATACGTGCATAGAACTCAAAGACAAGTATCTAAACCAAATGAAATGTACGTTCTCTTACAGTGTAATGTTAAAGAACACTACGAATATATATGTAATACTTTAGCGCACAGACTATAATGTTGAATTATGCACAGCTGAGCGGTTTCAGCTTTGTCATCATTCAAAAGATAGATCTCAGACCAAGGGTACAATAGCTCCCTATCATGAAATTTCATACGACCTCAAACTTTTGAGCGTTTCAAACACTGTCGAGATGTTCGATGTAAGCAAACCATAAACACAAAGCCCTGTTATCAGAATGATATACAAACGAGCTCGAAAATATATTGCAAAGCTCTTTCCACGATAAAGTACTGCAAAAATACTTCCCTGATATTTTAACATGGATAAGCACCAAGAGTGAATAGTGCTGATCATATTCGACAAAATAACTTGTTTTCAGACTACGCTGATGGTGGGAAATGATTAATCTAACAGAACGATTGGGTGTGCTATTTTTTAATTATTCTCTCTTCACTATGTCATTCTAGTCAGCTTATAACAGTGTTTCTTTCAAACGCACCGTAGAACTCATACAGAACGGATGAATACTACTCTCTCCAAAAATGAACCACAAAAAGAAATAAAACCTCCTCATCAAACAATCAATACATTTAGGATTTGGAATAAAGCATGCAACAGCTTTCTTATAACGAAGAATCGCTGCCATTCAGTGTACCACGCCCTGATCACTTTGCCATTAGTAGAAATAACATCTGAACTGCATACGTGCTGTACTATCATCGATCCCATTCGTCTACATCTCCAATATACTCGAGCTGTCTACAGTAATGTTGTCTTGTCCATCATACCCTGTCAGAAACAAACTCTAAACCGAGAGGACCACTCATAAACGCACCGCACTATGGCGTCTCTTCTACCAAACACTGCTCCGTTATACCTTCGTAACTAAATCATTCATTTTGACTAATGCACATGCATTTCTCACAGAACAAAAAGCATTAACATTCAGGTAACATTCACTTCTCACAACCACATTCGTTTTCTATGCCTTTATTACTCCCCGATGTCACGATGACCACACAACAAATGATATCTACTAAGTTCTCAATCAAAAAAGATCTGATCAACACAAAGAGTCATCAGATCCACCATCACTTGTTCTCCGATTGAATTCAAAGCCAGATCTATACCATCTTGGCGCTCTAAGAATGAGACAAAACAGAAATTACAAACTTCACCGACCACTGCATCAATTTTACTATATTCCTTCCCAACGCATCTGCGATATGTTGAGCTACTTCGTCATCGATTTGCTTCGAACTGAGGTGAAGTGTGGTGAGTGTCTGTACGTGTGATATAGACTGAGTGCTTCATCTTCTATGAAACGAGATCAATATTACCGTATTCGTTCGCAACGCATTAGCAATGTGTTGTGCTCCTTCAGTACCGATTCGGCTGTCACGGAGGTCAAGTGTCGTGAGTGTCTGTACGTGTGATATAGACTGAGTGCTTCATCTTCTATGAAATGAGATCAACATTACCGTATTCGCTCGCAAGGCGTCCGCAAGGTGTTGTGCTTCTTCAGCACCGATTTCGTTCCCTTCGAGGTCGAGTGTGGTGAGTGTCTGTAGGTGTGATATAGACTGAGTGCTTCATCTTCTATGAAATGAGATCAACATTACCGTATTCGTTCGCAGCGCATTAGCAATGTGTTGTGCTCCTCCAGCACCGATTTGGTTCCAACCGATGTGAAGCGTGATGAGTGTCTGTACGTGTGATATAGATTGAGTGCTTCATCTTNGGGGAATGTCATTAACACCCATCTGGTGGCATTGTGATTGGAAACGACTTGGAAGAAAATTTTATATTTTAATTGATGCAAATCAATGGCCTTCAATTGGAATTACAATGGATGATAAAGATATCACTACGGTTTATAATTTGATTAAACAACAAATGGATTTCAGTCATTCGATGATTTATCAAGAAAAATCATTACCGATCGATTCGAAAAATTCAATTAAAGCATAAAGAGAAAACTTTCGTGGAATAAAATTCGATTTTTTTTTTGTATTTCAAAATCAATTTTCTCACATGAAATTTATTTGAAAAAAATATTTTCGAGATTGTTTGAATTTTTCTCTTATTTATTAAGTTCATGTCGAGTGATTTTATTCAATTCACTTCCTTCTGTTTACCGACAGTTTTACATTCTCACAAAATACTGATGAGAAAAAAATTCTTTTTTAAAATCAGGGCTTGTCTGACTTCATTGTTAAAACAATGTTGTTCGAAAAGTTAATCAAAATAAACATCTATGAAATTCAACGATCTCGTTGTACAGTTGAGAAATTTGATCCATTTCGATGAAATTTCAACCGAAGAATAATAAATAATTTGTGATTTTTCTTTTCGAAGAGAAACAGTGAATCTTTCTCTATTTATCGTTCTTCTTCTTCTTGATTGGAAAGAGAAAAACAAACGTCGAGACAGTAAATACTTCTTATGTATTATATCGATGTTTTTATGCACTTTTCCTCTTATTAGTATTCAACATTGGTCAGAGAGAGAGAGAGAAAACATGCGTGTAAACTAGACTTTACCAAGGTTTTTTTTTTATCCAATTATTCATATGAAAAAAAAGTCTTTTTTTTTAGCCAAAGAAGAATGACATGACAGATTTTTCTTCTCGTCAGATCTGATAAATGAAAAACAAAATAAATGTTTTCATATTTTCAGATATAAACTTGAAGAATAAAACCTCCTTATTTCTCATAATTAAACAATGTCTGTCGAAGTTGGTCAACAAGCACCGGATTTTACACTTTATAATACCGAACAAAAAGAAGTTTCTCTCAAAGATTTAACATCGAAATCAAATGTGGTTGTTTTATTTTTTCCATTAGCATTTACAAGTGTTTGCACAACCGAATTATGTTCAGCTCGAGATGATATTAGCAAATATCAAAAGTTAAATGCAACGATCGTTGCAATTTCAGTTGATTCACTTTTTACTTTAGGAAAATTTCGAGAAGAACAAAAACTTCCATTTGATTTCGATGTTAAATCTTTGAGAGAAACTTCTTTTTGTTCGGTATTATAAAGTGTAAAATCCNGGCAAAAAAATACGATTCACTTTGTGATGATGAACAATTAGGTTTTAAAGGTCTTACAAAACGAAGTGCATTTGTCATTGATAAACAAGGTCAAATCAAATATGCAGAAATACTTAAAGATGCAGGAAAACTTCCTGATTTTGATCAAATCAAACAAACATTAGAAAATTGTAATTAATTCTACAGAAAAAAAAAACTTTCTTTTATCTATTGAATAAACTATCAAAGAAAAGTTTCTTTATTTGAAAAAATGATTTTTACACTTGATATTGTCTTGGAGAAGAAAATCTTGGACTATTTGGAATTAATCTTTGTCGAGGTGTTCCTAATGGTGTCAAAGGATAAATCATTGGAGATGAAGATCGTATTTGTGAAATTGGTTCGGGATCTTTTCCTTGATATTTTGTACAAAGATTTGGTATTGTCCAACAAATCATACATGAAAGACATGATAAAAAAAGAAATGTTAAACCAAAAAGTCCAATGAATAAACCTGCAAGTGCAAATTGAATTCCTTGTTTTTTATTTCGATTTTCTTTTTGAGATAATTCTGGATCTTTTAAATAACGATCAAGAACAGATATTGATGTTAATAAACCAAATAAACAAAAAATCATTGCAACAATTGCATAAGGAAGTAAAACATAAAAAGCACCATGAGTTTGTTCACGTACAGCAATAATTGTAAATGCTCCAACTGCCATTACAAATAAACCAATCCAAATTCCTCGTCCTGAACTTGGCCAAATCGATTGTTCACTTGTTACTATTGTATAAGACATACTACTTAAATCAACACCTGTTATTGCAATTAAACTTAAACCAAGAAAGAATATTAATTGACCAAGACTTTTATTTGATGATAATTTTTGATAATCGGATGAAGATGAAAAAACACATGTGTTATAATAACTAAAACAATAAAAATATTCGATTGTTTATTGAAAAATTCTTCGTGATTTTTTTCTTTTGTTTACACAATTTTGACGATGTGATGAGCTTGAAGAATAAATCGTGGAGTATAATGCATGATCAATATTTTTAATATTTGTTAATGAATTTCAGTTTCTTTTAAATATCATTGATTAATGAAAACTTCCGTTTTTTTGTTATTCATGCGAAACGATAACCATGTGTACCTGATATTAAACTTATCAATACGACAGACACGAAAGAAGAAAAAAAAACAAATTTTTTCCTTCCGTATAAGATTTTTGATATGAAAAAAAAAAAA
>CAJNOJ010000172.1:34698-115114 GCA_905250025.1 Adineta ricciae | reverse complement strand
ATCTAAACCACCACAATTTATTCGATTATTTCATGGATTATGTTTAATTGATACACAACAACAAGATCTTCAATTAGTTAATAATACTCATCAATTAGAATCAACTATTGATGATAATCGTATGTTGAATTTACAATTTATCTTCTAAGAAATTCTTTTGAAATAAATCAAATTTTTATGTAGAATTTGTTCAAATTGTAATTGAATTTCCTGGAAAATATTTGGATAATGGAAAAAGTATTACAATTGGAAAAAGCAATTCAAATGATGAAAAAACTATTTTAGGAAATTATAAAGATCTTTATAATGATTCTTTAGAAACAAAAGATGTTCATATTGAAATTCCAATTGAATTTCTTCAACGAGGAATGACAATTAGTATTGAAAAAGAAAATATTTTTATTAAAAAAACTCTTGATTATCACAAAGAACAATCACATAATTTATCAAATAATCAATTTACTAAACGAGATCATCTTCAAACACAAAGTATTTTTTTATTACTTTGAATTCAAAAGAAAAAATCTTTTTCTTTTATTAAGATTTGATGGAAATAACAATAGAAATTGCACCTGAAATGTTTCATAATGGTCAAACAATAACAATTAGAAAAGAAAATCTTGAAACTATCATTGCAAATTTTCCTTATCGTCGTCAATCAAAAGTGGATATTAACAATTAAAAAACAAAAGCTTTTTTTCTTTTGAACAATTCAATTTAGTTTTTTTAGTTTTGTCTTCGATTTTTCTTGTAAAATAAATTTTCGAAAAATTTCGTGTTGAATGAAATCATTTGATGAATGATTCATACTTTATGCATGATTGATTTCGTCTCTCTTGTTTGTTTTTTCTTCTTATATTTTCAAAAGACTTGGTGACTTTGAAACAAAATCATCGTTAAAATGAAGCGATTTGATCGTTTAGGAAGTGCTGCTTTTGTTACTGTGATCATTACATTAGTTTTTCATCTAATTGCAATGTCATTTCACAATTGGAGAGAGATTACTTGTATTGGTTGTGATGAAAGTTTTAATCAATTTGCATCATGGTCAACAGGAATTACAANCAGAAAATTCAAATGATCCATCGTTTCAAGCAAAAGTTTGTATGCCAAATCAGATGATAATGGTCAATAATCTTCAATATGCATCAGTGTGTCTTGATGTAATTAATACATATGGTGATATCGCATGTAGTATGAAAGATGTTAATAAAAATTATTGTAAATGCGAGTAAAATTTATTTGAAAGAGAAAAAAAAAGTTAAATTAATTGGAATTTTTTTCTTTTTCTTTTCATTAGTTATTTACCTCGAACAAAATTAACTTTAGGAACAACAATAATAACATCATTTGCATTGGGAGCTTTAGTATTTTTATCACATTTAGTTGCTTTTGTTAAAAAAGATTATATTGTCAAATGGTTAATTCCAATGTGTTATGGTCTTTTATGTGTTGCTGTTATATTCATTTTAATAACATTAATATCAGCTGGATCAAATTTAGATGAAGATGCTAATGAACTTCGATTTACTTCGACAATTATTCGAGTGATTTATTATAACGGTAAAATTAAATTGAAAGAAAATCAATAAGAAATTGATTTGTTGTTTAGATTCATCAACTGCAATCAAAATTCAACAGTCAATAAAAACAAATTCAACTGTAACATATCAAACTAAAGTTGGATGGTGTTATGGAATGGAAATTTTAGCTTTTTATTTCTCACTTATTTCATTAGTTCTTTATTTAATTATGTTTTTAATTCGAAAAAGACCTGATGCAATCAAAGCAATTATGTAAAATGAAATAAAAACGGACAAATTCATTTTATGATTATTTTTCATATTTTATTTTTGAAATTAAAAAAAGGATTTTATTGAATATATGAATTGGAAAATAAATTACGTAAATTAAAATAAAAAGTTAATGTTAGATGAAATATAATGTATTTCGATGTACTTCTGTTCAATTCGAAATCGAGGTTCTTTTTGGTTTGTTTATTCACAAATGAATAACCCAGGTCAACAAATCCGATCGGATTCTTGGGAACGGAATTGCATTGGAATCCGACTAGAAAAATCCCGTCGGTTGTTGNCACGATGGATTCAAACAAAACAAAATTCGATTAAATTTATTAATACAAATATTCTTTATGAACAATCATTTAAACAAATTCATCTCATATTTTTTTGTTATTCAACTTCAACATTTGTACATTGGATTTTATTTCATAATAATGATATTCAACAAAAATCACCATGTTCAACACAAATTCAATTAATAGATGATCTATTACGAGATGAATCTCAAATATTAACAAGAAATCAAACTATTAATTCAATAAAACAAAATGAAAAACAACATTCAAATCAATATAATATTACAGTAAGAACAATTCTAAACAGAAACAGAGGGTGTGTGTGAGTTCCCAATCTATTTACATAAAATTTTTCGAACTTTCTTTTTCTATGATAGAAAAGATATTTTTATTTCTTTAGTCAATTGTTGTGATATTTTTCATTATTATATCAATATTTGTTGGTATTTATTATTATCAACAATGGAAAAAGTCCGAAAAGTTTAATATTGATATTGATACGATAATGAGTGAAAGTGAACAATCAATCATCGATTAAATCATCAAAAGTTTAACAAGTACTTTTTTTTCCTTCTTTATAAACCAATTTTCTTTTCGATAAACCCCAAACCCTCGATTAATAAAGATAAAGATTTATTCTTTTATTGATAAAATCTCTTTCATTCGATTGGTTGATAATCTTTAATGAATGATTGATTTCTCTCTTTAGATTATTTTTTGTCATGCTCATCATTTTTCAAATCAATCGACTCAAACCGATGATTATTTTTGACATTTCGTATCTTTTATGAATTATTCATAAATGAACAAGATGAGAAAAGAAGAGAGAAAAAATAACACATTATTATCAACAGTGATTTTCATATAATATTGATCAGCTTATACATGTCAAATGAAAAGATATCGATCAATCATAATATTCATCCAATGAAAAATATGTAGATTCTTCTTTCAATGAAACAAATCATTTCTTTTCTTTCGTATTTAAATACTTATGATTTGATATTCTTTATCAATGTTCGAATAATAACAAAAATAGAGATATGATTTCAATTTGAAAAGAAAATGTTAAGAATGAGAGTCAAGGGTTAACAAAATATGATAAATAAGAGAAAAATATTTGTTTTGTTTTGTAATTAAAGTAATTGATCTGACAGATTCATTTGAATTGTTGATTATCATCATCAATTGACACATTCATATAATAAAATCTTCAATAATAATCATCATTTTTATTTGTTTTTGTTTCTTTTTGTATTTGAATACATTGTTAAATTCCGATTCGCAAGATTAGACCTTGTAGAAAATAAAAAAAAATATATATCGAAAGAGAAAAAAAAGATACTACCACCTACATTCAATTTCTATATAAAACCTAACGATTATTCTCATAAAAAAACTTTTTAGTAGATCATTTTCAAAGAAAAACAAAAAAGATTCTTTTTCCAACATAAACATGGTTGATTTTGATGATATGAAAGAAATGTTTAAATATTGGACAAAAAAATATATGTTTCCAATAGCTTTGGTTATTTTTCAATGTGTATTTATTGTTTTATATGCTGTTCACGCTGATTATGGTTTTGAACATGATAATAATTCTTATGTAACAACATCAAATAGTCCACCACCTGAAGGTGATGTGGATTTTTATTATCCATATTTTCAAGATGTTCATGTGATGATGTTTATTGGTTTTGGATTTTTAATGACATTTTTACGAAGATATTCATTTTCTTCAGTATCATTTAACTTTTTAGTTGCTGCATTTGTCTTAGAATGGGCAATTTTAATTCGTGGTTATGTTTTCGATTGGAATTCTACTGCGAAAACATTTGTTGTTGACGTAAAAAGTCTTCTTCATGCTGATTTCGTTTGTGCATCGGTATTGATTTCCTTTGGTGCTGTACTTGGAAAAACCAATCCTGCTCAATTAGTTATTATGGCTTTGATTGAAGTTGTTATTCAAGTTTGGAATGAATATATTGGTTTAACTTATTTTTGTACATATGATGGTGGAGAGTAAGTTGAAAATTTGTCATTTATTTTTAAATGAAGAGAACTTATGGATTTTTAGATCAATTTATGTTCATGTTTTCGGTGCATATTTTGGTTTAGCTGCTTCATATTCTCTTCAACGTAAAAGAGTTGTAGAATCAGAAAAAGAAAGTTCAAGTTATGCATCAGATATCTTTTCAATGATCGGTACATTATTCTTATTTTGTTTTTGGCCATCGTTCAATGCTGGTGCTGCATATGGAGAAGGAAGAACACGTGCCATTGTTAATACATATGTTAGTATTAGTGCTTCGGTTGTTTTAACATTCGTTGTTTCAGCATTTGTTGGCAAAGGTAAAGAAGAAATTATTCATATTCAAAATGCAACATTAGCTGGAGGTGTGGCTGTTGGAACAGTTTCTGATAAAGAAATTGGGCTTTTTGGTGCTATGATCATTGGAAGTGTTGCAGGAACAATTTCGACATTAGGTTACAAATATCTTCTCGAATCATTAAAGAAAATTCAAATACATGATACATGTGGTGTTCATAATTTACATGGATTACCTGGAGTTTTATCAGGTTTAGCTGGAATAGTTCTTGCTAGTATGCCTTGGAGATCACTTTATCAAGAAAATTTAACTGATCAATGTTTGGGTGGTGGTTTAAATCGATCAGTTCGTGTTCACGCTGGTTATCAATGTGCTGGTCTTGTTTTAACATTAGGTATGTCAATTGTTGGTGGATTACTTACTGGTATATTTCTTCGTTTACCAATCTTTGCTTCACCAGATAATGATTCGTATTTTGATGATAGTCTCAATTGGCATGTGCCAAAAGATTTTGTTGCTGAAGATTCTGCTTTAGGTTCTTTGATAAAAAATATTTTACCTGGACAAANTGATTAAGATTATGAAGACTTTTGGCTTTTTTTAAAGAATTTGAATTGGAAATCGATTGAAATCTTCTTTCGATCAATGGAGAATATTCATTTTCAATTGGTTTATTTATTTCTTTATTAAATATCAATGATTTTGGACGAATCAATCGTGTATTCTTTTCATCTGTTAAATTTTCTACTGATTTTGACTAGAAAAAAAGAAAAAACAAATGAAATTTTAATAAAATAATGAGAAAAATTTGTTTTCAAACCAAATTATTCATTGGTGAAGACATTGACATTCGTGATGGTGTTACAGATTGATGTAAAATTCGTTCATGTGATAACTAAAAATATCAAAGAAAAGAATTTCAATGAAAATAAATATAAAAATGTTAGTTTTGGTCAGTAAATTTGTTGTTATTAAATACAATCAAGCAATATGGACAAATAGAAACATTCGAGCAATAAACATTTAAATGACATGGGTTTTTTTTTACACGAATAATTTTACCTTTTTTTTTTCTTTTCTTTTACTACAATGGAATAGTTTTATATCGATTGGAAGATATTTTAGTTAAACAAACCTTTAAAGTATTTAAATCGTCTTTTAAAATTTGAATATCAAATCGATCTAAATCATTAGAACGAAGAAATTTTCGAATTGAATCGATAATTTCAATCTGAATGAAAGAAATTGAAATTGAAATGAGAAATCAAAAATTCTTCTTTTTTTTTTTACTCGAAATTGTTGATTTTGTTTATTTAAAATTTCCAATAAGACTTTGATAAATTCATCTAATTGTAATTTTTCTTCTAAATAATCTTTTAAATTCTTTTTCATTAAAATTTGATCATTTTCATTGAGAATTTGTTCAATAAAATTCTTTTTAGAATTTATTATTCGATTTGTTCTTATTGGAATTGGACTTTTCAATTGAATATCTTCTTTTGGTTTAGGTAATTTATTAATTTGTCTTAAATGAAATATCATTTCATCAAGATTTCGTAAAATTTGTACAGCATCTGTATGTGTTATATGAAGAAAATCAATTCCATTAACTGATAAAATTTGATCACCAATACAAAGACCACCTTGATCACTTAAAGAACCTTTATCAACACCAGATATGAAAATTCCAAGACCATATTCAGCACCACCACGAATAACTAAACCAAGACGTTTTCCTTTTTCAACTTGAATTCGAATCTAAATTATTTGAAGAAGAAATAAATCGATTAACGTTTTGTTTTTCTGAAATATTTCAACTGAACTGTTCTTTCAAAATATGGTAATTGAGANACCGATTTGATTGTCACGGAGGTCAAGTGTCGTGAGTGTCTGTAGGTGTGAGATAGACTGAGTGCTCCATCTTCTATTAAATGAGATCAATATTACTGTATTGGTTCGCAGCGCATAAGCAATGTGTTGTGCTCCTTCAGCACCGATTTCGTTCCCTTCGAGGTCAAGTGTGGTCAGTGTCTGTAGGTGTGAGATAGACTGAGTGCTTCATCTTCTATGAAATGAGATCAATATTACCGTATTCGCTCGCAAGGCGTCCGCAATGTGTTGTGGCCCTTCAGCACCGATTTGATTGTCACGGAGGTCAAGTGTCGTGAGTGTCTGTAGGTGTGAGATAGACTGAGTGCTCCATCTTCTATTAAATGAGATCAATATTACTGTATTGGTTCGCAGCGCATAAGCAATGTGTTGTGCTCCTTCAGCACCGATTTCGTTGCGCCAGAGGTCAAGTGTGGTGAGTGTCTTTAGGTGTGAGATAGACTGAGTGCTTCACCTTCTATGAAAAGAGATCCACATTACCGTATTCATTCGCAACGCATCCGCGATGTGTTGTGCTCCTTCAGCACTGATTCCGTTCCGACTGACGTTGAGGGTAGTGAGTGTCTGGATTGAGGTAATACATAATGAAAAGCGGATGTAGTAAAGAAAATCTTTGATGGCACTTCTGATGGGATCTATGTGATTTGAAATAGTTAGGTGTGGGGTAGATTTTTAAGGAGGAGTTGGGTGTAGATGTGAATTCTTCGGGTGGATGATGATGCTAGTTGTTGTTGTTCCGGAAAGAAGTGCTGCGTCGAGAATCTAGACAGGAGAGTACCGTGATAGGATGTAATCGGAAAGAGCAGGACATAAGGTTCAATATGTATTGGTGGTAATGAGATTTCTCTTGTCAAGACGCGCTGCAGTGAAATCCAAGTCCTGCTCTTCTGAAATGTAGGAGCTGGACTTGATGTACTCGTGTTGAGAATGAATATTGGCATAGGTGAAGCAACTGTACAATGTTGTTTGCGTGAGTAGATGAGTTCCCTCAGAAATTGTAATTTATGCAATTTTTGGGTGGACTAGTGCAACGCAGAAATGGTAACGCATAAGTAAGCGTTTTGCTCGTTCATGGTCGCGTATCGGTCGAATGGATCCTCCATGTTCATAGAACAAAAGGGAGCGATTGAAGGAATGCTGGATTTCATATGACATCTGGCTGTGATTGTCTCATCCTAGGAAATCGTTTGTGAATTACGAAATTAGTGTGGGATTTCCTATGAGGGAATCTACGACATCAAATACCATTAAGCTTATGTATAGCACAGTCGACAAGAATCTTAGGATACGAAGTAAACTTACTTGATATCGCTGGTAAGTACTCAGGATCTGATTGAGCCGTCGACAAATATTTTGCATTGAACAAAATAGCGTCCGGTCATTTTGATGATCCATAATTCGATAAACTAGTTCGACAGGTAATGTGGAAAATGTGTGCATGTTGTATTTCAATCGGGCAGCAGACCGTACCGTAGAAACCGGAAGCGATGAAAAATATTTAGTTTTGTTCGTTACGAGTAGTAATTCATGGTGATGATGTAGTTATATATATTTTTTGACGAAAACAAATGACGTGTAATCATTTCAACTGGTATGAATTGTTGGCGTGCACAGATAGATGGCATTAGAATACGTATGCGCAGTGAATTCTGTTTTCACAGTTACAATGGTAAATTAAAAAATTGAAAACAGGACATCTTTTATGGCTTTGGCTCCTTTGGAAACCGATTCTATTTTCATGAGAAGGATTTAACATCTCTAAACTAGTTTGTTTTACTAAAAATTGTAATGGAATATGAAAAACTGCAGCTTAGATTAGAGGTCCATTTTGATTATGTATGTTTTGCCTTCGAGAACACTAAATGTTACCCAGTCAGTTTTCACTGATTGTTTTGCAACATTTGACGTTTTTTAGTTAAAAAGAACAGATGATTGTAATAAGTTCGACGATATAGTTTGCTGATAGAGCTTCATCCAGCATCCTCAGTGTTTGTTTCATTTTTTCAAATCTTATTCAATGATAGATAAAACAAAAACAAAAATGATCGTTTCTCAACCTGAAAAAAACAGTCACATGATCTTGTATTTCTTTTTAAAGTCAAAAACTATAAAAAAATTGAGCCACGGTTTACTGCAGAGGTGACGTTAACTAGAACATTTAAAGTTAAGTCAAATTGCTATCCCTAAGCTGCATATCTGGTTTTTGTGTTGAAGGGTGAGTTAGAACATTCACCATCTTTCATATAAATAGAATGACAGCTTCCTCATCGAGATGCTCTAACAATTTGCTGTCAATTCATTTCGATGAATTGATTACCCCATGGTATTTTAATAAATAAGAAAACGTGGAAAACCTTCGAAACACTAAATGTTATTGATTCTCTTAGGAAACAAGACGTTTAGCTTATTGGAAAAGTTAAACCGCTTTTCAATATCCCTAAACAGATGATTTTAACGATAATTATGAAATCTACAAGAACGCTGTAGTATTTTACTTTAAAACATCCATAGCCCTGCTATCAGCTAACTTCCGATTAGTTTCTTACAATATTATAACTGTGATATACAAATGCGAGCAGTTACAGCGAAGGGCAAAAATAGTACTTGATGTATTATTTGGCTGTGGAGGATAGTATTTTATGTGAAGCGTGCTATGTTATATCGGTTTCATAATATTTTACTCTATGCTTTCTGCAATAAATCATGAAACGAATGGAACTACATTGTTCTAGTACTTCAGCATAGGTTTTCCTTTGCTGAAACACAGATTACTCATGTGATTTCCCTGAAAATCTATTTTACTCCTTAATTGATGCGCATTCATAGTCCCTCTTACTAAAATTATTTTCCACGATTTGATTTCACTGGTGACATTAACCCCTTGAGGACGGGATTATTTTTAATAGAGCAAACAAGACTTTACACAATCTGGTGGATGCAAGAGACAATGTGTGCGAAGATAAATAAAAAATAGACGATAAATGATAGCAGTGGACTATGACATAGCGAAAAATTAGAAGTGATGAATATAACTACAAAAAGAAAAAAGATGAAAAAGGTCACTATACGAATGATAGTATAATACATTAACGATATATATATAGCGGCATAGATCATTAAAATATCGTAAATAGTATACGCAAATAAATTGTGAGTTGATTTCAATCCAGACGTATACATACGTCATCCGTTCTCAGGGGGTTAAAAACAGGCAACATGGGATGAATCAAATACATCTTATAAATGAAATTTCATGAATATTGGATATCATGAAATATCAGGTGTTATTACCCGTAGTTTCTCAATTACATATCATGTATATACGTTACCCTTTGACTTTGGAAAGCTTTGCTTTATTGACAATATACTTACAAATACCGTGTTCAATCACGTTATTAAGCTATATGTAGCTGACTGGACGTCATTTGAATATGTTCTTTTTTCTTAGAATAGTTAAAGCTTTTCCATTGGTAAAAAACCTTTTGTATTTGGAATACTACTCCACAGTCAAATAATGTGGAGAAATCATCTGGTAGTAATTCAGTCGAATGAAATCCTTCAATAGCATCATCTTACCTCACTTGAGATTGGAACAACTGATATTACTTATATGTGTTGGCTTGAAAGATCATAATGCATATTTTCCTTTATTGTAAATTAGTTTTCATTGAATGTATTTGCCAATCTGAGTCAAAAATAAACTTAATTGTTTCGTTTGCTACTACCAACAAGTAGCGCTCATCTGTTGGATTCGCTGACCCTGTTCTGAAAGAATTACAAGACTCGGATAAAAACTCTAACGTATATCTCACTCTAATCCGCTTCGAATTAAAGCCACTTTTATGCATATTCTTTTCTTTTGATCCTTTTCTACTTTATTCATGTCAAACTGCTTTCAATTTATTTGTTCAAAGACGCGAGCAAAAGAAACACTGTTTCTAAAGATTTACCAATCGACTCTCTTCCCACTATTTACAATCAAAAATCAATTTACTTACACTTATTTTATCTCTTCTTAGCCACCCAAACAAACGCCTGGTCGCTCGTCGGTCAGCCCCCAGTCAGCCACTCTCGGCTAGCCGTTACATGTCCAACTTTCATTCTTTCATCTAGCTTAAATCCCCTTCAAATTCAATCAAACCATTTCCTTTCATTCCCTGCTAAAGAATCACCAATGTTGTGCCATTGTGACTGTCCAAAACAATATTTGCTAGAGGAAGTATTATTTCGAGTGGTTAGCAGCAGATAATGTTTGTGTAATATAGCTGTTTATATAATTGTAATGTTATCAGTGTACTGATGGGTATGAGCATCCAGCCGGCGGACGCTAATCAGCTATTTGGTTTTTATTCTACATATTGCTGCTTCAAACACTATCGCCCACAAAAAATCTTCCTTGCAAAAAATCGTACTTTTTCTGAAAAAACAGAACAGAATTTTTCTACAGAAAAACTAACACCAGATTCGATATCTTCGACCCCGATTACCATTCGGTCGAGTCTTTCTCAAGAAACAAAAAATTTTTCATTGCCTAATTAATAATTAACTAATTAGCTGTTTGAAGTCTCGAAAAACTGACATCGGATTCGAGATCCGCGACTTTGGTTACCCTTCGGTCAACCCTTACTCGACAACTAAGAAGATTTTCATTCTTTAATTAGTAATTAGCTAATGCGATAATTGGAATTTCGAAAAAGTAACCTCAGATTCGTAATCTTCGACCTCGGTTACCTCATCAGTGGTCAATCTTTGATGATTATAGATAAATTTCATTGATTTATAATATGCTGCAATCTGATTGGATTATGCAAACAAACAAACTTTATGCATTTTCACGACTGTATTTATGTCGCTATAACCCTTTCTTTCAGAAAAGGGAATTATTTTGTTGGAAATACTATCATAATACTCGCTTTCACTTCTCATTAGCAAAAGAATTGTTGACGATAGTGTAGTTTCTGCATTAACTAAATTACGTGTATGTAACTATGTCCACCGGTAATAGATAAGTTTTTATGTAAAGTACTTAGAGTATACACGTGCGACGAGTTGTCCGTGTGCCAAAAGCCACTGCTATTTCACTGTGACTTTTTGTGTTTTCTATCTGATACACGTTTTGCAGTACATCTAATTTTCGGATAAAATCTGAAGTTTCTGCATTATTATTCAATGTGTGTTAGGTAACAGGGAGTACAGTACGAGGAAACTTAAATTTTTTTCTAATTGTTATTCATAGTTTTTGATCAAAACTTATACGAAAACAACTCAAACTCGCGGAGAATCGGTCGTAAGCTTTCCTTGAATTTGTATCGCTAGAGGACGTAGGCATTCAGTGATCACTAATTCATGTATTCTCATTTACTCACTCATCTACTTCCCAATCATAAATCAAATCAAATGGTTTTCACACTTCATTTTTTGTGCACAATATGTTCAATTCATCTCGTTTGGTGAAAGAGAAATAATTCTCAGGTTAAATACGCATTTCGGTGAGATTTGACCTGATTAAGAAAATCTTATTCAGATTAGCAAATGTTGAAGAAAAATATGTATAACTAAGAAATGGGGTAGAATTAGAAGATGATACGTGACAAGTTTCATAGTAATGAAATCTATACTCTCAAGTTCCTCGATTAGTAGAAACAATTTTTGCAATATTTTCGATTGAAAACAGTATTCGTCAGTAAGAATATTGATGAATTAATTTCACCGCAAAAGAATATTCAACTTTATATATTTGTTATCGAAACACTTTGAGAAGTCGAGAGAAATTTTCAGTTTTCAATGTATTTGGAGAAGGATTCGATTTATAATCATATTCAATACGTTCAAATGGAAAGGAAAAGACATTTGTATTTGAAGAAATAATCCATTTAAATGTCCAAAACAACATTTGTACTTCGTATTCTCGCACTGGGTGATTCATTAACAGCCGGTTATTACAATTCAAGGTTTTCTTATCATCCGCATTCAATTCACTTAAAAAACTTATTTTTACCAAAGAATATTTCAAATGAAATAGATGAACAAGGTATTTCTGGTGAACAAGTTATTCCATCAATGATTCAACGATTGGATTCTAAGCCTAGATGGAACAAATGATTTAGCTTCAGGAAAGACACGCGAAGAGATTTTTCATCACGGTTTAAAACTAATGTTTGAAATGGTTCTTAATTGACAAAAAATAACGAGTAAATTGGGTTTGATGACAATTATTGAAAATGGATTTTCTTCATCAGACGATAATGAAGATCAAAACAGACAGATCTTGAATAAATTGATCCGAACTTATTATATTGAAAGTTTCTGAGAGGACAAACAAAGACTTTGTTTAATCGATTTAGACAAAGAGATCTATTTTCATAAAATGAAAGACAGATTATCCATTTGGGATGATTTTGTTCATTTAAATGCAAATGGTTATAACCAAATGGCTCAAATTATCTTCAAAGAAATTTATTTAAAAACAAATTAGAATTCTTCGGTGAAGTTTTTATGATTAAAATAACGAAACTTCGTAATAAAAATGTACTGATTTCATAATAAAGAATCAAACGGAAAAGTTCTTTCATTAAAGTGTCGGGAAAATTAATTAGTAAAACTCTGTGATAGTTTCAAACGATACCAATTACCTTTTGTTTATTTTAATTAAACCATCTGGTTATTGTCAATCTAAGAGATATTATCGAAATATCTAATCAATCGACATTCATACACGTCCTTTTGTCAACAACAGACTTTTTTTCTTTCATTTGGTACTGTGATCTTGGGATAATCCGGATCAATAATCGAAATGTTCTTGAATGACATGACTTTGATTGTGAAAAGACGACTGGAACTTCATACAGTAATTTGAAAGTTAATTGACACGTAAAAAATGGGTTGAAAGAATATTTATCTAATTATATCGAGCATAAATCAGAATAATTATACTAAATACGTCTAAAGTATAAATTTTTCAAGAAAAATAAAATAATGAATCAAGAGGGAATATGTGATGTTCGATTTTCGCGTTTAGTTTATTTGAAAAACACGGTAAATTTGTGTTTTCGTCGATTTGTTGAAAAGAAATTCGAAGAAAATGTGAATCACTTCTGTTGACAGGGAAATGAGTTATTTTTATATTGAATATTAAATTAAAGGAAAAAAGTCGGTATCAAATTATGAATGGTTCGTGGACTTTTCTCTTTGAAGAAAAAGAGATCCCATTTCTCTTCCGGTTATTATCGCTTTTCTCTTCTATTGATTCCATTATCAATAAGATCAGTTGAGGATTTGATCTTTGCCTGTTTTTTTGTCATTCTATCCTTATCGATCATATTGATGATTAACATCACTTCCTTTCATCTGTTAATACTTACTTTTGTCAATATTTTTGGTAATGAGTATTACTCTTCTCTCGATGTCATTTACTTTCGCGTGTATTACAGAAAAAGAACAAAACACGCTATGAAATCAATCTTGGATATTACACAAATATCTTAGACGAGGAAAAAACCCTACGATATTTACAACGGTTGTATCACCCATTATTTTACCTTTTCTGCCAAAGGTAAGTTCGTTCCATGTGTTTCTCCAAACGTTTCACGTGTTGACATAAAGAAAGACAAATCAATCAATTGACTTTCATTGAGAAAGTCCTCATCGTTAGATAAGAAAACAATTCGGTGAGAATATGACTTTTCCCGTCAAATCGGATCTCACGCGGAAAATGAACATGTTTCATTAATTTTCACCTCATGAGAAAAACAAACTCTCTTTGACGAATTGTATTTTCTTATTCTATTGACATTATTAAAACAAAATCACGTCCAGGGCAACTAGAGTTTGTTATTAATTTATTTGTAAGAAGAAAACAAGAGAAGGTTTATTCCCTGGAGATATGTGTGGGTTCAGTGAATCGATTTAATTAGAAAGTTGTTTTATTTCTCGAATCAAATAGATCATCATACTCGGATTTGTGTTTATCGAAATTGATGAATAATCTTACGAGGAAAAGACATGTCAAGAAGTTTTTATTAATGAACGAACAACATGCATTTGTACTTCTTTTCAGATATATCAAAACAATTATTCATTGAGCTTTTGTTATTCATGTGGAAAGACCATTCAGTTCTTTTTTGTTTTTCCTTCGAACGTTTTCGTTAAGAGAAGAAGAAGAAGGAAAAGATATTCAATGATTTGTCTTTTTCTTCAGATAAGATCAGTTCAAAGAGTTTCTTTTCCTTCAATCCGATGATCTCTTGAGTTTTCAGAGTCGTTTCTCACGTCTTTTTACCTCGAATAATTTCAATAAAAGAAAAAGTGTGGAGGAGATCTTCTAAAAAGAATTCGAATGTATTTTTGTTTGTTTTAGATTTCCGATTAAAAAAAAGCGAAGTCTGTTATTCTCTTTGAAAGGGAAAAATGAATCGAAGTGATTCGAATATATCTTTATCTTTAAATATAACTGTTAATTATATTTTAACATGTTTATTCTTCTTAATCGCCATTGTTGGAATAATTGGAAATATTTTGGTCATTTTCTCCGTTGAATTCGATTCTCGGATGAAACGATCGTTAACTAATCGATTGATTGTTCATGTCGCTTGTTGTGATTTGATTATTTTATTATTAAATCTTCCTGATTTGATTCAATTTGTTTCATCAATAAATGGAAATTGGTTTTTGAGTGAATTTTCATGTAAATTAATTCGATCGATACTCGTTTTTGCTCAATATGCATCTGTATTAACAATGTGTGCAATTACAATTGAAAGATTTATTGGAATTGTTTATCCATTACGATCAAAATTCTTAGGTGAAAAGAAACGTTTACGATATGTGACATTTTTAGTTTGGCTCTTTTCATTTGTTTGTGCATCACCGAATTTAATCTATTTACGCGTGATTTCCTATTCATCAACACATCGTTCATGTTCACTTCTATATTCTCGAAATTTCCTAAATAATCAACGATATTATATCATTCATAAAGCACTTGAATCAACAATTTTCTATTTTATTCCCCTTTTTTTACAATTGTATTGTTATAGTCGAATTGCAACGAAATTATTTCATGTGGATCAAACACTTCAATCGTCTTTACCTTTGAATACAATTCCAAATTATCAACGAACACAGGTGAAGATCTTTGTAGAAAATATTTTGAAAATAATCAAATGAATTTCTGATTTAGGAAGATTTAGATGACGAAGATGATGAAATTGTACCAAACAGAGTAACACGAACCGACAGTTATGTTCGTTCACCAATGAATGTTAAATCGAAGAATTTATTACCAAAATTGGTTTCATCATTAGATGTTTCTGAATTATCAATCACAAAGAAATACAATGAAGATAAACATTGGCAGATCTATTCGAATACATTGAAATCTCGTCGGAATGTGATCAAAATGTTAATTGTCGTCATTGTGATTTATTTTATTTCATTTAGTCCTCAAGTTCTTGTTTTTCTTTTATTTCAAACGAATGCAATTCGTCGTGTTCCTCAATTTATTCAAACACCTTATTTTATGGCATTGACAATGCTTTTGATTACGATCAGTTCGGCGTCAAATCCGATTGTTTATGCGATTTTTTGTTTCAAATTTCGACAAAGTTTTCAAAATCTTCTTCGACAGTTTTGTTTTTGGAAACGATTCAAATTAAATTGTCATTTCAATCGTAGACAAACGTCAAATGAAATTAAAACAAAAACTCGTCTTGTTTTAACTTAGAAAAAAGATTTTCTTGTAAATAAAATCACTTCGTCATAAGGAGAACGATGTTCAATTAGGTTTTGTGCAAAGATGAACTTGTCGACTGTTGAGAAAAATCAAAAATCTTCCGTTTTCCCTCGAGAATATCGTAGACACGAAGGACAATATATGGTTTTCGCTTTTGAACTCGATAATTGACATTCATCATGTCGTTTTCTTTGCTGTTGAGCTACTTGAGATTCAATAATCCTTGATAATGATCAGATATTCAATGCAAATCGACTTAGAAATGAATTCATTCGAAAGGATTATGAAAGAGAGAATCTATTGACAAATCTCTGTAGAATTCTGCCCGAAAATACTCAATTTACTTGGTGAAAACAAATCATTGTAGGCACAAATGAATGTTTTCATCACAAATCACTAGTTGGCTGAAGAAAAGAGAATTATCTGGCATAAGACTTCATTGAAAAGTCTTTCTGGTCGACAAACGTGGACTTTAGATTATTTTCATTCTAATTAGCGATATGAATAGTTCGATGAAGGTTGAGAACGTCAGTCTCACAAGGGAAGAACTGTGATAACCCTCCAGACGAGTCTTATTTTTCAAATAATAAAAGAAATCAACTGTAAAGTATTGATGTACTTCTAATTAAACGTGTTCGTTTATGTTTACTTCGTTGATTGTGAAATCTTCCAGGAAAATCTTCTCATAGGTCAAAGAGAAGGCGAGCTCATTACGAAAAACCGTTTTCTCATAGATATTTTTCAAACAATAGAATTGAAATCGTGCTTTTCATGTTGATTAATATTCAGAAAAAACGACTTGACAAAGAATGAAGATGATTTTCATGTAAATTGAATTGCTTAACAAAAAAGTTTCATCGATTCACCGAAAAACACTCGCATTTATGAATCATATGACGTGAAATGATATGACAGTAAAGATAAATGTTGAAGTATTTCATAATATCAATGATATTCATTTCTGCGAATGTTCAAATCATAAAATGAATCATTGTTGGACAAATTAAGAAGAAAAAATGCGCAGATACAACTTATCTTGATTCTTATCTTCTTCCTTTGATAAATTCACCATAGAAAATACCAACGTGCAAAGAAACTTTCTCTTTTGAATCAAAATACCAAAGATTATCGATCAAATTCACAAAACAACTCGACGAAGTCATTTCCGTTTTTCTTTCTTTTTCTTTTTGTTCTTCGAAATCTCAATTGAAGACTTTCTTTTAGAAAAAAAGAACAGAATAAGTGTGCATATGTTTTTCTTTCTCTTCCTTTATTTCATTTAACATCAAAACACATTCACACACACGAGGAATTTTTTTTTTTTTCTTTACCAACCACCAATTTCTTCTTCCTAACGATATTTTAACGACGATCATGTACAATCAATATTCCACATCATCCGAGTTCGTATTTAATAATCAAATTCAATTGTTTTTTATGTCAATCAATTCGTCATTTAGAGATTTTCATAATTTAATTCGTTTACGATTGGTTTGTTGAATAAAGATGATTTATTTGAGTTGACATCTGTTTTTGTGTTTATTTTCCAAGGTAAATCGTCAACAACAACGATATGTTTCACCGAAAAGAAACCGACGAAGACGTGACATTAATGAGAAATATTTCACAAAGTAGAATTTTTAGAGGATTCGTCTGTGATAAACCGAGAAAATTTATTTAGATATTATGAAAATGAACGATCTCGACGGATTTTCAAAGAAATTTTATCGTTATACGAGGACGAACATTACGAAAATCATCGAGTAAGATTGAAAAGAAAAAAGACAATTTCTTTCGAAATTCTTTGTTTTAGTATAAACCAAGATCTTCTTTCACTGAATATTCTCAAGTAATTGTTGATTTTCTTGAATAAAATCGATTGAAATGGAATTTGAACTGTAGACAAACGATTGTCAAGCGTGTCAAGTAGTTGTGACTTATCGAAAAGATTCCAAATCTCAATCGACTAAAACTGATGAAATTGTTATCAAACAAAAAATCAACGAATATGATCGATCGATAATTATCTACAAAGGTTATTTACAAAAAAATGGTAAAACAAATATATTTCATGTTTCTTTCGAAATACTTTCTTTTTCGTTTCTTCGAAAGACACTTTTTCCTTCAAATCTCGACATGTTCGTGAATATCCATTTGATATTAAATTGTACGTCAATGGTTATTTGGAAATACATTTCAAAGATTGTTGTGAATATAAATTCTGTCAAGGCGAAGTTCGAATTGGACATTCGTTTACTGTTGAACGTGTTGACAAAGCAATTTCTTGTCACAGGTAAGCAAAATTGCTTTCAAAATTTGATTTCCTTCGTTTTGTCGGGGTTTAGATGTCGAAGACAAATGCAGCGTGAAGACGTGAGAAGAAGAATCTTTTTTAGAATCTTTGAAAAAGTTTGTTTTGTTCTTCAGAAGAAAAGAAACAAACAATCGGATGTGAAGAAAATTGCATTGAGTGAAGAAAATGAAAGTGAGAATGATGAACAAACACGTGAAACTATTGATGAACGAATGTTTGAACCAACGAACGTATGAAACAAATCTCTTTTCTAAAATTCAAAGAAATTCTATGGAAAACTTTTAGTTTCATTCAGCAGATGAAATTACAAATCATGATGGTATGTTCAATTCATTCTCATTTCACATTTTTTATGCAAAGAAATCTTAGAAAATCCAATCGCACAAAGTCAATCAATCGATAGACAAGAAAATCAACAACAAAAACCAAAAGGTAAATCCCAGGCACGTACACAGAAATTTTCTGAGGGGAATTAGAGCTCCCTTAGATCCTCCACCCTCCTTCTGTATATCCCTGGTAAATCCTCAAACAAAATTTAATTAATCTCTCGTACGATATTCTCTCTTGTTCGTACAATGAAATGTAAAAAGAATGAGATTGATTTATGGATGTTTCTGCACTTTTAAGATACGAATGATTGTATCATCATGGGTTTATTTCGACTCACGGAAAGCGCGCGAGAGTCAATTTGATTCTTCATGTTTTTCGAATTCATTTTTGGAGATTAGAATTCGACAATGAAAAGTTATTTTTCTCTCAATCTGATTTTCTTTTTACAGAAAATTCTCAAGAAGAAGAAGAAGCGCAAACAGAAAATGACAATAGCGGAAATAATCGTGGATTTCTACAAGCCTTATTATCGTTTCTTCGAAATGGTATGTAATTGTTCTTTGATTTCGAATATTTGACTTATGTGACGAAATTTGAAGGTGTTGTTCGACCGAATGTTCAACAACCATTAGCAGATCGATATGAAGGAAATGTTGAAGATTTTGTTGTGATTGTTTTCGGATTAAAGATCGAAGAGAAACAACTTCATCCCATTGCGAATTTTGTCAAAATTTTCAATGAAATTGAAGAAATGAATTCATTTGTTGAAACATTGAAAGTCGAAAGAATTCTTCTGATATCCAATGAAGATTTCTCAGGAAAAGCCTCGAAATTCAGTTCAATTTATCATGAAACTTCTTTGAATGAAGATCTTCTCGAACGAATTCGAAGAGAAAATTCGATCGACAATGAATTATTCACAATGGAATTATCTTCATCAAATTCTTCGTTCGTTTACTCTTATTTATTGAAAGAAACACTTCTACGAAAAGATGAAGAAGCAAATTTAAAGAAAGATTATTTTGATTATTGTCGATTGCATTATAAAGACAATTTTCATCAAATGAAATTTATCGATCAATTGGAAAAAGATTCGTCCGTAGAAAATCTTCATTTTTGGTTTAAAAAAAATTCATTTTTTCGAAAAATGATCAATCGTGCATGTCGAACAAATGAAATCGATATTTTATACAAAATTCGTTGGATTTTACAAGGATTAAATCGTAAAACTTCTCTTTCAAAACCTGTTTATCAACTGAAATATTTAACTTCGGAACAATTCGAACAATTTCAAAATTCTCCTAAAGATTTTCTTTCTTTCGCCAATTTTCTCCTTTGTCAATCAACAAAACCATCAACAATGGAATTTCGATCAAATTATGAAACAGTTCTTTTTACAATTCAATCACAAAATGGAATTGATTTTGGTGAATCTTCAAATGAAATTTTACTTCCATTTGATAATGTTTATCAAATCGAATCGATTGAACAAATATCATTTAATGAAAATATTTATTGGAATATTCATTTAATTTCAATTAATAAAGAAGAAAACAATGAATTTCGAGAATTAATTAAAGAAATGAAAAGCGAAATTGAAAGTCCTGTTAATTTAATTCAATTTGGAAAACTTTTATTAGCAAATGATGATTATTTACATACTGATTATTTTGCAAGATTATTATTTAATGATAATTCTCTTAAAGATAATCCAACATTATTAGCTGGTTTAGCTGCAATTCATCATTTACTTGGAAGTATAGATAATCGAAAAAATAATCATCGTGCAGCTCGTCTTCAATTTCAACAATCATTACAAGTCTTCTTAACTTTTATTCCCGATGATCATCCAATGTTATCAGCAACATATAATAATATTGGAAGTATGTTTTATCAAGATGATGAACATGAACAAGCAATAATTTATCATCAAAAAGCTTTACAATGTCAATTAAAATCTCCTTCACCTGATATTGAAGCAATTGCGACTTATTCAGGAAATATTGGTGCTGTTTATCTTGATGAAAAGAAATATGATCAAGCATTAATCAATTACAAACGTTCACTTCAACTTCTTCTTCAATCGACACCTTCAGGTGAATCTTTATCAATTGCAATGATTTATGATCGTTTAGCATGTATTTATTGGAGAATGGAACAACCAGAAAATGCTCTTCCATTTTATGAAAAATCATTACAATTAGAATTAAAATATTTACCTGATGATAATCATAAAATTTCCGTTTCTTATTTTAATTTGTCAACTGCTTATGCAAAATTAAATCGATTAGATGAAGCAATAAATTGTGCAGAAAAATCGATTGAACAATTACTGAAATCTGTACCAATTGATCATCCAGAAGTCAAAGAAAATACTGAACAATTAGAAGCATTAAGAAGAAAAAAATGGCTTCAAACACTTTATTCATAAAATCATTTCTTCTTTTGATTTTTATTCCAGAATTTATGAAAATATAACTTTATTGTTCTTTTTCTTGAGAAACAAAAGAGATAGACAAATTTCCTATGATATCTTCAAATAAATAAATGTTTTCTTTATTAAACAAAGAGAAAAGTTCAATTGTTGTGATTAATTTCGTTGATTTGTTGTTTCATTTGGTCAATATGTGTTTTAAAATATTGAAGAAATATTTGAATATTTTCCATTGATGATTGATCAATTTTTTCTTCTCGTAAATTCTTTGGAATAAAATCTTTTAAAAGTGCCAATTTCTTTTGCAGAGAATCAATTTGAATTCGATATCTTTCCAATTGTTGATGCATTAAGATTTCAGCATTGGAAACAACTGGAGTATTTTGTTCAACAATGGATAACAAATCATCAAGATGTGACGATAATTCTTGTCGACGAAAATATTCCTAAATCAAAATTCATATTTTATATTTGCATTTGTGTCTCTTTCTCTTCGTAGATTTGTTTACTTGATGATATTGTTCATTGAAAGATTTGATTGAACTTTGTAATTGTTGAAATTTCTCATCTAATTCTTGTTTTGCGATGATTTGAAGTTGTTGAAAATCATTTAAATATCTTTGTTTATTTTGTAATTCAATTTGAACTTTTTCTTGTTTATCGAGATATTCTTCCGAAAAGAATTGAAGAAATTTCAAAAGATTATTTTGAAAATCTCCATTAGAAAGATTTGTTTGTGATGATGAAGATGAAGAAAGAGTTACATGAGGTAATGTTAAATTACGATGTAAAATCGAATGAATACGTTCGACAAATTCAGAATGATTTGCGTTTGATTGATCATTTCTTAATGGTTCAATCAAAGAATCACATTTCATTTCATTTGTTGAAGAATTCAATGAAGAATTCGGACGAAGAAGAATCAATTCCTATGAAAAAATCCCGAAGAATTTCATTTACAATTGAGTTGTTTTTGTTTTCATACTTTTTCTTGATTTTGCGATGTTTTTGTTAAAATCGTTAACCATTGTCCTTTATTAGTCGTTTGAACTAAACCAATTTGTTCAATCGAATGATTCGATTTACATAAATATTGAATTTTCGTTGCTGAAATTTGTTTCTCTTGAATTTCATTGATCCACGAGATTTCAATTGAATAAACATTCGATGATGAATCACAAACATAATAAACATTCGAATTCAACGGATTTCTAATCATTGATTTGATCGTTAAATTCATTTGATCAGTTTTTGGTAAATGAATCGAATCAATTGTAAATAAACAAAACTCATCATTTGATGGATTTAAAAGAACACATTGATTTATTTGACAAATATTCCGTGTTAAAAGAATCAAGACTTTCTCCGAACACGATAAACAAAGAAAATTTGAATGACTATAATTAGAACCATAATTATCGTATGTTGGTGGAAGAATTCGAAGTGGACCGTGAAATTCTCCACAAATTGAATTTTCACTAAAAGAAGAAAATTCATTTTGGAGAAAAGAATTGAAAAACAAACTTTTGAAAGAATTGATTTTGCTCAAATTCAAGAAGATAAATATCTCCATTGTCTTTTAATGCAAAGAGAAGAAGATAGGTGAATTGATCTTGTTTTCGTTTGGCTAAATCTAATTTGACAATGTTTGCTGGTTGACGAAGTGAAATATTTTTTGTTGGAGTTTCATTTTTACGACTTTTCCCTTCATTTCCAACAGAATATGTTTGAATAAATTCAATATGAGAACTTCTCGATAGACGAATTCGATAAAGATGACATTCACTGGATGATGGATAACAATTCACAAGTACAAAATGATGTGGAGATAACCAAAGAAAATCAATCAATTCACATGGATTTGATGGAAGAACATTTAATGGACAAAGACGAGAACCTGATTTTCAAAAGGAAAATTCTCAAAGAAAATTTCAATAAGCAAAAATTACCTTTTGAAGGAGAATTGATTAATTGAGGTAAATACACGAAATAAACGGTGTTGTCAGATATTAAGGCAAGAATCGTTTCATTTGGATTTAAAATTAATTTTTCAATTGCTGTTGACGGAGATGAAGATAAATGAAAACGATCAGGACGATTTTCATGTAAATTGTTTAAATCATTTAATGAATAAACAATTAAACAATGATTTAATGAATCATAACCATATAGAGATGATTCGCCAAATGTAAATACATTGATATTGGGTAATGATAATGGAATACGAAACATATTTGTGAATGATATGAAAATTTCTCTTCAAGACAGATATAATTACAAATAAACACACATCGATTTTCATTAGACGAGATAAGTTTATTTTCAGTTGAGAATAGATGTCGCTTTATCGACATTGAATTTTCATCTTGATCTTCTGACATTTTTGTGTGTCATTTTATCAATATAAGAATTTATCTCTTAATCTCGATCTTATAAAGGTCTTCATGGTTTGTTTTTGTGAATAATTTCAAAGTAAAAATGAAGAATATTGTCAATTCTGATCGTCCATTGTTTTCAAACGATTATGTTACTCTATATTCGGATTATTTTCTGATTAATTTATATTATTTTCCATTTGGAAAGAAGAAAATCTTCTATAAAAATATTCGTTCATGTGAATTTTGTTCAACAGATGATTTAGACATGTTCAGTTATAAATTATGGGGAATGTCATTAACACCGATCTGGTGGCATTGTGATTGGAAGCGACTTGCAAGGAAATTTTATATTTTAATTGATGCAAATCAATGGCCTTCAATTGGAATTACAATGGATGATAAAGATATCGCTACGGTTTACAATTTAATTAAACAACAAATGGATTTCAGTCATTCGATGATTTATCAAGAAAAATCATTACCGATCGATTCGAAAAATTCAATCAAAGCATAAAGAGAAACTTTCGTCAAATAAAATTCAATATTTTTTGGATTTCAAAATAAGTTTTTCTCACATGGAATTTCTCTGAAAAAGATGTTTTCGAGATTGTTTCAATTTTTCCTCGTAATTATTAAGTTCATGTCGGATGATTTTATTTAATTCCCTTCCTGACGTCTACTGACAAGAAAAAGATTAAAAAACCCAGTACTTGTCTGACTTCATTGTTAAAACAATATCGTTCGAAAAGTTAATCAAGACAAATATCTGTGAAATTCAACGATCTCTTTGTACAATTGAGGAATTCGATCGATTCCGATGAAATTTCAACCGAAGAATAATAAATAATTGGTGATTTGTTTTCTTTTCGAAGAGGAAAAGTAAATCTTTCTTTCTTTATCGCTCTTCTTGATTGGAAAGAGAAAAACAAACGTCGAGACAGAAAATACTTCTTATGTATTATATCGATGTTTTTATGCACTTTTCTTCTTATTAGTAGTCAACATAGGTCAGAGGGACGCAGAGAGAAAACATGTGTGTGAACTAAACCTTACCAACGTTTTTTTTAAGTCCAATTATTCATGTGAAAAGAAAATCTTTTTTTAGCCAAAGAAAAATGACACGACAGGTTTTTTCTTCTCGTCAGATCTGACGAATGAAAAAAAAGAATTCTTTTTCCATATTTTCAGATATAAACTTGAAGAATAAAACCTGATTATTTCTCATAATTTAACAATGTCAGTCGAAGTTGGCCAACAAGCACCGGATTTTACACTTTATAACACCGAACAAAAAGAAGTTTCTCTCAAAGATTTAACGTCGAAATCGAATGTGGTTGTTCTATTTTTTCCATTAGCATTTACAGGTGTTTGCACAGCAGAATTATGTTCAGCTCGGGATGATATTAGCAAATATCAAAAGCTAAATGCAACAATTGTGGCCATTTCAGTTGATTCGCTTTTTACTTTAGGAAAATTTCGAGAAGAACAAAAACTTCCATTTGATTTATTATCTGATTTTAACAAAGAAGTTTCAAGAAAATATAATTCACTTTATGAAGATTTTCCTTTATTTGGTTTGAAAGGTGTTACAAAACGAAGTGCATTTGTCATTGACAAACAAGGTCAAATTAAATATGCAGAAATTCTGCCTGATGCTGGAAAAGTTCCAAATTTCGCCAAAATTAAAGAAACATTGGAACAACTTTCAAGTTAATATCCAAATTTAACATAAAACATTCGTTTCCTTTTCGAAAGTCAACATTTTCCTTTCTTCCTTTTATTCAAATAATAAACATTTTCCTTGATTTCATTCATAAAATAATTTCATTTGTCATTCGAAAGAAGAAAAAAAAACAAACTTTCGCTTCATCATTGTGACAAAGAAAAAACCGTGTGACAAATTCTAATCTTTAGTTTGATTGCTGATAAGACAAAAAGAAAAAAGTTTTCTGTACACTTTTTAAAGTCATTTCTTCTTCTTTTTCGCGCAAGTTACGATTATCTGAGGAAAAAATGTCGATTGAAGTTGGTCAACAAGCTCCGGATTTTACTCTTTTCAATACGAAATTAGAGAAGATTTCATTGAAAGAATTGCGAACAAAATCGAATGTTGTAATGTTATTCTTTCCATTGGCATTTACGAATGTTTGTAAAACGGAATTATGTTCGACTCGAGATGAAATTAGTATTTATGAAAATTTAAATGCAACAGTTTTGGGAATATCCGTTGATTCGCCGTTCTGTTTGGCAAAATTTCGAGAAGAAAATGAACTTCCGTTTGATTTGTTATCCGATTTCAATAAAGATGTGGCAAAACAATACGATTCACTTTGTGATGATGAACGATTAGGTTTTAAAGGTCTTACAAAACGAAGTGCATTTGTCATTGATAAACAAGGTCAAATCAAATATGCAGAAATACTCGAAAATGCAGACAAACTTCCTGATTTTGATCAAATCAAACAAACATTAGAAAACTGTAATTAGTTTTACAAAAAAAAACACATTGTTTTGATCTATTAAATAAACTACGAAAGAAAAGTTTCTTTATTTGAAAATGATTTTTACACTCGATATTGTCTCGTAGAAGGAAATCTTGGACTATTTGGAATTAATCTTTGTCGAGGTGTTCCTAATGGTGTCAAAGGATAATTCATCGGAGGTGAAGATTGTATTTGTGAAATTGGTTCTGGATCTCTTCCTTGATATTTTGTACAAAGATTCGGTATTGTCCAACAAATCATACAAGAAAGACACGATAAAAATAGAAATGTTAAACCAAAAAGTCCAATGAATAAACCTGCAAGTGCAAATTGAATTCCTTGTTTTTTATTTCGATTTTCTTTTTGAGATAATTCCGGATCTTTTAAATAATGATCGAGAACAGATATTGATGTTAATAAACCAAATAAACAAAAAATCATCGCAACAATCGCATAAGGAAGTAAAACATAAAATGCACCATGGGTTTGTTCACGTACAGCGATAATTGTAAATGCTCCAACTGCCATTACGAATAAACCAATCCAAATTCCTCGTCCTGAACTTGGCCAAATCGATTGTTCACTTGTTACTATTGTATAAGACATACTACTCAAATCAACACCTGTTATTGCAATTAAACTTAAACCAAGAAAGAATATTAATTGACCAAGACTTTTATTTGATTTCAATTTTTCATAATCGGATGGAGATGAAAAGACACATGTGTTATAATAACTAAAACAATAAAGATATTCGATTATTTTTAGAAATATTCTGTCTGTCTTTTTTTTACACAATTTTGACGATGTGATGAGCTTGAAGAACAAATCGTGGAGTATAATGCATGATCAATACTTTTCAGTTTTATCAATGAATTTCAATTTCTTTTAAATGTCATCGATTGACGAAAACTTCCGTTTTTTCTCATTCATGCGAAACGATAGCCATATGTACTCGAAATGAAACTTAGCACAAAATAGGACAGACGAAAGAGAAAAAAAACATTCTTTCTGTCGAACGTGATTTTGATCATGAAAGATAAATATATCATTAACAACATCGTTTTCTCTTCGAAAACATTAATCATAGTTAAACACGATGTTTTTACTAATAGCACAGACTGATTTTATACGATCGAAATGCAAAATACAAATGAACGAGTCATGTTTTATCAACTATTTAACAAGGATAATCAAATTCTGTTCGTTTAAAAGTGTTTAAAGAGAATCATGAACTTTAATAGAGACAAAATCTCAATGTCAACCTACAACATATGAGATAAACACGGAAATTTCGAATTTTCTTCGAGAATTTGATGTATTGGAAAATTGAAGTTGGAATTCGAAAAAAAGAAAACATATTGATCGATTCTTAAAGTTTGTTATTCTTAGTGAATGGAGGATCATTAAAAAGAAAATCGAAAGAAGAGAAAAGTTAAGTAATATGTAGAACAGCTTGCATTAATGGTGGAAATCGTTCTACAGCATCTGTTGATTGAAATTGTGAACGAAAGAATTGTCTATATTGACTTATCACTGATTGTATACGTGTTATTTCAGTGAATAATCGAGTAAATTGTTGAATTGTTTTTGAATAACCTTGTTTATAGATTAAATAATTCCATGTTAATGTTAAATAATGAGATTGAACACGAAAAACTGTTAAATTTTCTTTTAATAAAGGTTCATTTTCATTCATTGACAAACCTTTGGAGAAAAGTAAAACAATTAAAATCAATTCGATTAAAGTTAAATCTTGTTCTGTAACTGTTGCAAGTGTTTTCATTAAATTTTTAAATGAATCTCTCATTCCACTTGTTCCATAACATAAATGAAAGAATTTTTGACGTTTCAAACGTTCTTCATCATTTAATGTACAAAATGATCCAGTTGTTAAATTAAATTTTAAACATCGTTGAATTAAATATAATGAATGAAGATTATATTTGATTAAAAGAAATCGATCATCAAGATTTAATTGTTCAAATTCATCAATTTGACGAAAATATGAAATTAATTTTAAAATTCTTTCATTGACAATTTCTGACCAATAAATCAAAGCTGAAATACGATCAGACATATTAAATGAAAATGTTTTTGCCTTTTCATTTGAAAATATCGATGAATAATTCGAACGAATATTATCAATTGTTATCCAATCTTCTATAGAAAGATCTTCATGTTTGGAATCAATAAGGAAATTCTAAATAAAACATTAATTATTCGAAAACTTTTACAATATGAATTCGTTTTTATATTTTTCAAATAATTCAGATTAAATGTGAATTTACTTGTGAAATTTCTTGTGAAAAAATATTGGTGATTGGGAGTGTTGATGATGAATGAAATTCATTCGAAAGTAATCGATTTTCTTCTAAACGTTGTCTTCGTTTTTGTTTTTCTTCTTCACTGATTATAAAATCTTTTCTCATTCCTAAATTCAAACATTTTTCCAATCGACAACGTTGACATCGCCGAGCGGATTTAAAATTAACCGAACAATGATTTTCTCCAGTTAAACAACGAAGTTTATTCTTTGAAGAGAAAAGAAAAAGAGAAGATTTTCATAGAGAAATTCATTTTCTTACTGGTTCATATTGGGCATTGCGACGAAAAAAAGCTTTGCATGAAGCACATGTAAGAAGATCATAATTGAAACCAATTGCATAATCTCCACAGATGACACAAACAAGATCTGTTGATTTCTTGAAAATCTTCGCCATTTTCGATCGACTTGTTTGAGGAGAATCGAGAACTCGTTTGTACATTTGATCATTTTTAGAATTCTAAATAAAAGAGAAAAGAATTTGAAGAAAGAAGAGACCAACAAAATGACTACGAACAAGTTCGGTGAGTTGAGCAAAAGTAAAATCAAGAAAATTGTTATTTTCATTTAAATGAATGACACGAGTATCAGGTGTTTTCTTCGAAGATAATTCACTAATAAGATCTTGATTTGATGTGATTATTAACATTCGACTTTCATGAGTCATTGTCTTTGTTTTTGATAAAAAAGACAAAATTTACAACGAAGACGAAACTCTCAAAAGAAATTTTTCCTTTAACAACGTTTTACGATGTTTCTTTTTTTCTTTTGAATTTCAAGATTTTTCTGATAAGAGAAAAACAACGAAAGTCGAGCATAGAGAAACACGCATGTCAATATTGATATGAATCAACACTTGCATGTTGAAACATCATGTTTCATCATTGTACTTTGAGAAAGAAAATGTTTAGGAGATTTATCGGTAAATGAATGCGTTTTATTCCGCAAGAAGAAAGTTTTTATGATTAAATGACAAGACAAAGATAAATTGAGAGAATATTATAAAGAAAAATTACTATCTATCTGATTGATAATCGTTTAGAATTAAAGAAAAACAGTTTGATATTCTTTGAAAACGATTTTCATCAATGATAAGAAGACAAATTTACAAAAGAGATAAACAAATTCAAGATTTTATCGTTTAGATTTGTTCGATCGTTGTTGATCAGATTTAAATCGTTTATAATCCATATCAGTACTGTTTCGAGAATAATTATCTGAACGATCACGCTGAAAAACAAAAGAAAAGAAAAAAACATTTTCAAAAGAAACAAAAATAAGAAAATCTACTTGAGAAAATGTAAAGTGATTGTAATTTGTAGGAAATGGTGGAGAATAAAGATTTGTTCGAGATGTATTTTCAACTGTTATCAATCCATAATTAATTAATGAACCAATCGATTGAACAATTTCATGTATTTGGGAATCAATAAAACCAAATGATGTTAAAGAATTCTTTAAAAGAAAAATCATTTCAATTTTCGAAGAAAAAAAAACAAAAGAAGATTTTTTTACAATAAGAGAATCAACCGTCAAATGATTCGTTCCACCAGCATTTATAATCAATTGAGATAAACGTTGTAAACCACTCAATTGTAAAGATATATATGAAGAAGAATTTATCGACATTAAACCAGGACTTTTTCCATTTAAATTATCTAAACATATCATCAAAATCTTTTTCAATTGACGAGAAAATGAAATCTTACGATCATTAAATGAATTGATTTCGTTCGTAGTTGATGGATAATTCGAACAATTATTTAGAAAATTCTTTTCATTTGAATAATTTACATTGGTAATATTATCATGATGTGGATCTTCTAAGACTTTTTGTAAAACAATTTCTAAAGCTTTGATTCGAGTATTTTCATCACCTAAACCAAAATGGAAATTGTGATATTTCGAAAAGAAATTCATTTTCATTTTCAACCTGTAATTGTCATAACTCTTTCTGAAATATCTGATTTAGGTGTAATTGTGAGTGAAGCTGTTGTATCATGTTTTATATTTTCAATAGTTGTTCCTCCTTTTCCAATAATAACTCCAGCAGTTGCATTGGGAATAAGTAATTTGATTTGACGTGAACGAATTACATCGCCTGGAAATGTTTCTTTGATTTTCTCAGATAAAAATTCATAAACAGATAAAACATTTGGAATCGTTCCAATGACAAGACAAACACGTTCTTGTGTTCCAGGAAAATAATCCTAAATCAAATCAAGATTTGTTTAGAAGAAATAAATCGAATTCAAATCAAATTTTACTCCAGCTTTGGACATTTTCATTTTTGTATTTGTTTCTTTTTGTAATGAAGCGATTCTTTCTCCACCTTTTCCGATGACACTTCCTGTTGTTGTTCCAGGTAGAAGAAATTTGATATGAAGAATATTTTCATATAAACTCTCTTTTTCATCATAATCTTGACGATTCGTTTGATGACGTGATGAACTTGACGATGATGACATTTCAATTTTTTCCTTTTTCTTTTATTAAAAAAAAAGTATCAAAAAAAGAAGAAGAAGAAGAAGAAGAAGCAGCAAAATGGTTTTTCCATTGGTTCAAAAGACACGACATGACATGAGAATTTATGAACAACGTATTCCTCTACCAAGTTTTATTGATTTATTAATTCATAGAGGTCGCTGTGCATCGCGTTCAGTTCGAATTCAGCAGATTTTTATGTCAAACTTGAAAAATTGAATTCAAGTTTGAAGTTACACATGTATGGATGCCTCATAGTCTATCATTTATCATAAGTTGTATCTGATAAAGCAAAAGTCTTTATGAAGAATGATAACATTTGTGCTTTCAGATTGATCGATGGCTGAAAATATTCAAGTATCAGAACACATTCAGTCGATTTGTCTTTGACAAAAATCAATGCAATTAATTATTTATGAAAGTAAAAATGATCTGCTTATGCTGCTCAATGGACATAGAATGTATTGAAAATGTGATATTTATCTTAATTTTGATTTTTATATCCAATTAATAAATGTTTCCATAAACTATATCAACTCATTATTTCCTTTTCAATATATTCATTCATTCATTTTTCATATCGTTTATTTACATAAATATGTTTTAAGAAAAAACTTTGCAAATCTTCATTTGATCTATTTCAACAAGATTATTCAATGTTCTTAATGAGAAAAATTGCTGTTATTTCTATTTAGGATACACATTTACAACTTGCTGTTTTCAATTGTTGTAATTTGTTTCATTTCATTCGATATTTGAGAACTAAATACTTTTCATCTTCTCTGTACGAATACTGTTGATTCTCTTATGAGATGAGACAATCTGACATATTTTGTCCGCAAATGAGAAACGCAATAAATATGCACTTAAAGTGCATTTGTTTTTGTTGAAACTAAAGTTTTTTGTCTCATTAAAATATCTTTAAAGACTGATTGATGCCAGATAAATATACTCCGTTGACATAAACAAAAGCCAAAAATGTTGATTGATTAGAGTAGATCGTGTTTCTGACAAAGCAAAATAGACATTTAGCCTTGTCCAATCCATCAGCACGTACTCTTTTCATACAAAACAATATATCATCGATTTTACATACAAAAATCTCTTTTACTCAAACAAAGCATTTTTCATAAATTAAACAAATTCAAGAAATTTTCCTTGAAAACTTGAATTCTTTGGACAAAAGAGATTTTTCGTCTCATCAAGAATAATCTCTCCTCTCTCTGTTTCTTCCTATTTCTATCAATTATCTTCATAAGAAAAACATCATGTCATCTGTGGTACAAAGTAAGATCATTAGTCGAATCTGTTCTCAACAAAATCTACTCAATTCGATATTTAGATTCTTTTCCAATGAATATTATTTTCGATATTCCTCCTGAATATCTTGAAAATGGGAAAACATTATTAATTGAAAAACATGACGAAATTTATGTTGATGGTTGTCATTTATCTAAACCACCACGATTTATTCGATTACTTCATGGATTATGTTTAATTGATACGCAACAACAAGATCTTCGATTAGTTAATTATACTCATCAATTAGAATCGACTATTAACGATAATCGTAAGTACAATTTATCTTCTAATAAATTGTTTTGAATAAATCAAATTTCATGTAGAATTTGTTCAAATTGTTATTCAATTTCCTGGAAAATATTTCGATAATGGAAAAAGTATTACAATTGGAAAAAGCAATTCAAATGATGAAAAAACAATTTCAGGAAATTATAAAGATCTTTATAATGATTGTTTAGAGAAAAAAGATGTTCATATTGAAATTCCGATTGAATTTCTTCAACGAGGAATCACAATTGTCGTTGAAAAAGAAAATATTTTTATTAAAAAAAGTCTTGATTATCATAAAGAACAATCACATCATTTATCAAATAATCAATTTACTAAACGAGATCATCTTCAAACCAAAAGTATTTCTTATTACTTTGAATTCGAAATGTTTTTGTTTTTCTTTTATTAAGATCTGATGGAAATAACAATAGAAGTTGCACCTGAAATATTTCATAATGGTCAAACAATAACATTTCGAAAAGAAGATTTGGAAACTATCATTGCGAATTTTCCTTATCGTCGTCAATCCAAAGTTGATATCAACAATTAAAAACCCATCATTTTTCTTTTTGAACAATTGAATTTAGTTTTTAGTCTTATCTTCGATTTTCGCGTCAAATAAATTTCGTGTTGGATGAAATCATTTGATGAATGATTCATACTTTACGCATGATTGATTTCGTCGCTCTTGTTTTTGTTTTCTTATATTTCCAAACAAAATCATCGTTAAAATGAAGCGATTTGATCGTTTAGGAAGTGCTGCTTTTGTTACTGTGATCATTACATTAGTTTTTCATCTAATTGCAATGTCATTTACCAATTGGAGAGAAATCACTTGTAATGGTTGTGACAGTTTTAGTCAGTTTGGATCATGGTCAACAGGAATTACAACGCGGTGTTACACAACATCAATGGCATCGATTTTCGATCCTTTGAAAAGTTCAACAGAAAATTCAAATGATCAATCATTTCAAGCAAAAGTTTGTATGCCGAATCAGATGTTAATGGTCAATAATCTTCAATATGCATCAACGTGTCTTGATGTAGTGAATATGTATGGTGATATCGCATGTAGTATGCAAGATGTTAATAACAACTATTGTAAATGCGAGTAAGATTTATTTAAAAGAAAAACAAAAAAGTTCAATTAATTCGAAAAATTTTCTTTTTTCTTTTCATTAGTTATTTACCTCGAACGAAATTAACTTTAGGAACAACAATAATAACATCATTTGCATTGGGAACTTTAGTATTTTTATCACATTTAGTTGCTTTTGTTAAAAAAGATTATATTGTTCAATGGTTAATTCCAACTTGTTATGGTCTTTTATTTGTTGCTGTTATATTCATTTTAATAACATTAATATCAGCTGGATCAGGTTTAGATGAAGATGCTAATGAACTTCGATTTACTTCGACGATTATTCGAGTGATTTATTATAATGGTAAAATAAGATTCAAAGAAAACGAATGAGAAATTGATTTGTTGTTTAGATTCATCAACTGCAATCAAAATTCAACAATCGATTAAAGCAAATTCAACTGTAACATATCAAACTAAAGTTGGATGGTGTTTTGGAATGGAAATTTTAGCTTTTTATTTCTCGCTTATTTCATTAGTTCTTTATTTAATTATGTTTTTAGTTGGAAAAAGACCTGATGCAATCAAACCAATTATGTAAAATGAAACAATAACGGACAATTCATTTGGGATTATTTTCATATTTTATTTTTTTCAAAAATACAAATAAAAACAAATGATTATAACGGGTGCGGCAGAATAAATGACCTTCTCTGTATTTTGCGAATATTTTTCTTATAGTTCGACGTGAATACTTGAGTTTTTCCCAATAGATAGCCCGTGAAATTCTCTACAAATCCTGAGTGAAAGAATTCTTCTAGAGAATCATCTTAAAAGTATACTAAGTCAATCTTATAATGCCGTAAATAAAAAGTTGAAGTTAACGTTAGATGAAATCTAATGTCTTTCTATGTTCTTCTGTACAATTACAAATCGACTTTTGTTGTTGATTTATTCACAAATGAATCATATGTTGAAGTAAAACGAGAAAAGATTTCATTTTCAACTCAATAATAAAAGAGAGAATGGCGCACAATGTTCGTCGTCTCTTTTTTTTCAATGAAATTTCTTTTCGTATTATTTTTTATTCGAATTTCTTTGACAAGGAAATCTTCATCCGAATGTCTATTAACACTTGAAATTGATGGAAAGAAATCTGAATGTTCTCCATTGAATTGTACTCAATTTTCAAATCCGAAACAAATTCTTTCAAGTTCATGTCAAATAAATTCATTAAAATTATTTTTCACAAATCAAGAATATTTTCTTGACTTTCTTGATACTCAATTTCAAAGTGATGTTCTACTTGAAGAATTTTTCATCGAAAATCAAAATCAAAACACAATTCAAGTAAAATATTCGAGAAACATTTTCTGTTTAATTGAAAATTTTAGATTGAAATCGATTTGTACAATTTTCAAGAAAATGATGAACTTTTTTCATCAGATATGTTCACTTATCTTGAAGGAGAAAAGGAAATTATTGAAATATTTCAATTGAAAATTAATCGATGGATTCAAATAAAACAAAATTCGATTCAATTTATTGATCCAAATGTTCTTTATGAACAATCATTTAAACAAATTCATCTCACATTTTTCTGTTATTCAACTTCAACATTTGTCCATTGGATTTTATTTCATAACAATGATATTCAAGAAAAATCACCATGTTCAACACAAATTCAAATTCAATCAATAGATGATCTATTACGAGAAGAATCTCAGATATTCCAAATCAATCAAACTATTATTTCAACAAAACCAAATGAAAAACAACATTCAAATCAATTCAATATTTCAGTAAGAACAATTAGAAATCGAATCAAGGGGCTATGTGAGTGATAAACCAGTAAAAAAGACATCACAGACATGTGATAAATCAGTAATTATGCCGATAGTCACGAACCATGATCGACAGGTTTCCTTATTGACATAAAGAGTGACCGATCAACAGTGCAATTATATCACTGAGTGGCTGGTAGCATCCGATATTGTAATCGACCAAGGTAAAAGATCTATAGCTGTTTAATCCCAGACAAAGAAAAGCGCTGGTGTATTTATATAAATGAACTTAGTCTATCTAGTTTGCTGGGGATGAATCAGTAGCATCTCAAATACCTGGCGTGGCCATACGCGTGTTTTGTATCAGACGTCCCTTGCGCTTCTATGAAGAACCTAATCAAACAACTTACACATTACGTACGCTATAGACCAAACTCAGTATTTCGGAATGATAGTTGCGTCGTGTTTCATATTTGAATCCTATAGGGATTGCGCTGAAAGCTTTCTTTCTTTAGTCAATTCTCGTGATATTCTTCATTATTATATCAATATTTGTTGGTGTTTATTATTATCAACGCTTGCAAAACTCACGAAAACTTAACGTGAATATTGATACCACAATGAGTGAAAGTGAACAATCAATCATCGATTAAAGCATCAAAAGTTTAACAGGTACGTTTTTTGTCTAAACCAATTTTGTTTTGACAAACTCTAACCCTCGATTAATAAAGATAAAGATTTGTCCTTTATTGATAAAATCTCTTTCATTCGATTGGTTGATAATCTTTAATGAATGATTGATTTTTCTCTTTGGATTATTTTTGTCATGCTCATCATTTTTCAAATCAATCTACTCAAACCGTTTATTATTTTTGACATTCGTATCTTTTATGAATAATTCATAAATGAACAAGATGAGAAAAGAGAAACAAAACACATTATTATCAATAGTGATTTTCATATAATATCGATCAGCTTATACATGTCAAACGAAAAGATATCAATCAATCATAATATTCATCCAATGAAAAATATTTATATTCTTCTTTTTCTTCTCTTTTCTTCGTATTTCAATACTTATGAGTTGATATTCTTGATCAATGTTCGAATAATAACAAAAATAGAGATATGACTTCAATTTGAAAAGAAAATGTTAAGAATGAGAGTCAAGGGTTAACAAAATATGATAAATAAGAGAAAAATATTTGTTTTGTTTTGTATCGAAAGTAATTGATCTGACAGATTCATTTGAATTGTTGATTATTATCATCAATTGACACATTCATATAATAAATCTTTAGCAATAATCATCATTTTTGTTTGTTTTTGTATTTGAATACATTGTTAAATTCCGATTCGCAAGACTAGACCTTGTAGAAAATATCGAAAGAGAAAAGAAAGAAAGAAAGAAGGATACTACCACCTACATTCAAATTCTGTATAAAAACTGACGATTATTCTCATAAGAAAACTTTTCAGTAGATCACTTTCAAGAAAAAAGAAAGGCATTCATTTTCAAACATAAACATGGTTGATTTCGATGATATGAAAGAAATGTTAAAATATTGGACAAAAAAATATATGTTTCCAATAGCTTTGGTTATTTTTCAATGTGTATTTATTGTTTTATATGCTGTTCATGCTGATTATGGTTTTGAACATGACCAAAGTTCTTATGTAACAACATCAAATAGTCCACCGCCTGAAGGTGATGTGGATTTTTATTATCCATATTTTCAAGATGTTCATGTGATGATGTTTATTGGTTTTGGATTTTTAATGACATTTTTACGACGATATTCATTTTCTTCGGTATCATTCAACTTTTTAGTTGCTGCATTTGTCTTAGAATGGGCAATTTTAATTCGTGGTTATGTTTTCGATTGGAATTCCACTGCGAAAACATTTGTTGTTGATGTGAAAAGTCTTCTTCATGCTGATTTCGTTTGTGCATCGGTATTGATTTCCTTTGGTGCTGTACTTGGCAAAACCAATCCTGCTCAATTAGTTATTATGGCTTTGATTGAAGTTGTTATACAAGTTTGGAATGAATACATTGGTTTGACTTATTTCTGTACATATGATGGTGGAGAGTGAGTTGAAAATTTTGGATTTGTTTTCAAGAGAAGATATTTTTCATTGATTTTTAGATCAATTTATGTTCATGTTTTCGGTGCATATTTTGGTTTAGCTGCTTCATATTCTCTTCAACGTAAAAAAGTTGTGGAATCAGAAAAAGAAAGTTCAAGTTATGCATCAGATATCTTTTCAATGATCGGTACATTATTCTTATTTTGTTTTTGGCCATCGTTCAATGCTGGTACTGCATATGGAGAAGGAAGAACGCGTGCTATTGTTAATACATATGTCAGTATTAGTGCTTCTGTTGTTTTAACATTCGTTGTCTCAGCACTTGTTGGCAAAGGTAAAGAAGAAATTATTCATATTCAAAATGCAACATTGGCTGGGGGTGTGGCTGTTGGTACAGTTTCCGATAAAGAGATTGGTCTTTTTGGTGCTATGATCATTGGAAGTGTGGCAGGAACAATTTCTACATTAGGTTACAAATATCTTCTCGAATCATTAAAGAAAATTCAAATACACGATACATGTGGTGTTCATAATTTACATGGATTACCTGGAGTTTTATCCGGTTTAGCTGGAATAGTTCTTGCTAGTATGCCTTGGAGATCACTTTATCAAGATAATTTAACTGATCAATGTTTGGGTGGTGGTTTAAATCGATCTGTTCGTGTTCACGCTGGTTATCAATGTGCTGGTCTTGTTTTAACATTAGGTATGTCTATTGTTGGTGGATTACTTACTGGTGTATTTCTTCGTTTACCAATCTTTGCTTCACCAGATAATGATTCTTATTTTGATGATAGTCTCAATTGGCATGTACCAAAAGATTTTGTTGCTGAAGATTCTGCTTTAGGTTCTTTGATAAAAAATATTTTACCTGGACAAATGAGACTTGATGAAACACCTCTTGAACCAACAAATAATCCAAATACAATTGAAGTTATTCAAGAAACTCAACCAACACATCTTATTGGATTAATGAAAGGAACATTAAATCAAAAAACATCTGAAGAAACTCAACCAACAAATCTTATTGCATTGATGAGAGGAACAATCAATCAGCAAATAGACGAAAATCGACCGAGACGTTCAACTTCTGCACGAGATGATTCTTATCCTTCACAAATTCTTCGTTCACAAGAAACACCAGCATCACCTGCTGTGTATGTTCATCGATTATAGACAAAAGAAATTGTTTTTTTTTCAAATTTAGTTTCTGTCGTTTATTTATTCATTTTTTGTTTGAAAGTCTATTTTTTTTGTTAATAGTGATTCGAATAAATATGAAAAGATAATTATTTACTTAAATAACCTTCATGAATGATGTTTTCATTCGAAATTTCTTTTGTTTTCTTTTTCTTCTTCAAGGACATTGTTAATCGTATCTTTTCTACATCGATCTAATTAACATTCCTATTGTTGTTGATGTTTTTTACTCCGAAGACGAAATAAATCGTTTCTTTTGTTTTCGTATTTTCTTTTATTTATTAAACGATGTTTCTTTTCATCTCAATAATAATCATTTATATAGAAAAACAAATAATTTCTTCTCTCTCTCTCTCTCATTTTACTTCATTTTCATTGGTTCGTTTTCAAATATTTTCATCAATCATTGTTCAGACAGAAAGATGAAAAGAAGAATAGACTTTCGACTTGATAAGAAAATGTGTGTTTTTTTAAATCAGTCATTGAGTGCACGATCAAACGACGAAATTTCAGTCGAAAGTCCGAAAAGAAATATTCATATTTGATGATAAAAGCTGAATTTTATCTCAAAAGTTAACCGTTTGAACTGAATAAAACTCTCTTTTTCGATAAGATAACTTATCGAGAAAAACGAATGATCGATATAAATATATCGATGAAATATTTCCTTTTCATACAATATCGATCAATTTCTATCTAAAACAACTGAAATGTCTCTTGAAACAAATATTGAAAGTGTTGAAAATGTAACTTCAACTGATATTCAACATTCAACTGTACACAAAGATAATGTTCAAGTTTCATCAGCTATAAGTCATGACTCAATCAATAAAGTTTCATTAAATGTTGGTTCAGAGAAATTATCGGAATTAATGGATCGTTTATCGACAACACACGCTCAATTAGATGATTATACACAAAAACGAACGAAATTAATCTCAATTGAAACACAAAATATTATCAATAAAATTTTAGAAGAAACGAAAGAAAAACAACGATTACTTTTATTAGAAGCTCAAACAAAATCTGAACAATTTCAATATGAATATCAAAATAGTTTACAAATGAAAATTAATCAATTAAATGAAGAAAAAGCTCAACAATTGGCCTTGTTGGAAAAATCCTTAAATGAACAACAAGAATCGATTTTAATAAATGCAAGAGAAAATATTGATCAATTACAAAAAGAAGCCAATCAAGTAGAATTTTCTTCGTTTTCTTTTCTCATTAATTCTCATTTGGATTTTCTTAGAAAAAAATGAATATTCTTCAAAAAGCACAAGAAATAACAAATGCTCGATTAGAACAAATAACTGAACAAGTTGTTCATATTGGACAAGAAGATTCAGCAAATCGTTTAGCATCACAAACAACAACTGTTATTACAACGCAATCTGTTGCACAAGGACATTCAGAACAAAATCATTTTGTTCAAGGACAAACATACGCACAAATTGCAGCTAATTCCTAAATTTATCATCGTTTTTCGTTGTATTTAATCGAGCAATTCAGATATTTGTCATTAAACAAGCCTTTACATTCTCGTGAAAATCATTTCAAATGACTTTTTTTTATTCAGATGAAATTTGAATATGAGATAAAGAAAAAAATATGTTGAAAAAGAATATATTCTCATCGTTTATCGATTTGTGATATCATTCTCAATGAATATAATCAATATTTCAATAAATTGTGTTGAAAATAGAAAAAGAAAAGTAAATGAATGATTAATAATCATATGGAAAATGTTGATATTTATCTGAGTTTTAATTTGATTAAACAAATAATCAATGTAATTGTCCATGTTAATGAAATAAGAAATCCACCGGCAAATGTGTAACTTGAACTAAAAACAAAAAGGAAAATGAAATTGAAAAGAAAAGAAGATTTTTCATACAAAAATCTTGAATAAGTATATTGACAATTAGTGATAAATAAAAACCAATTGAAATACATTTGTGGTGTACAAATTGTTGTTAAACATAAATGAAATGTATAGAAAAATAAACAAAGACTTGACAAATAACATTTAATTATCAGAAGATTCTTCATTGAATCATTTTCTTCTTCACTTTTTTCAAATAACAAACTAAAATTCATTCAAATCCTTTTTGTTCGTTCAATCATTGATTCTTGAAAATCACGAGTTTTACCTGTTCAAGGAATTCTTCTTTGTTATTAATGAAAGTTTTCTTAGATAAAATAAAATACAAAGCGTAAAAAGAATGACCAATGCAATTTCCCATGGAAGAATTTCAGCATATGACAATGTAAAGATTAGAAAATGAAGAAAACTAAAGATTAATGATGATAAATAATGTTTATAAAATATATCTGAACTTTTTTTCTCATAAAATAACAAAAATATGTAAAGAATCATTGAGATTAGTAGAAAAATCCAATCAATTGATGAAATGAATGTGAAAAGAATTTGAATAAGTAAATGAATTTGTATCGAATTGAGATAAGAATTCATTTGAATGATTTATTTTATCTACAAGATGAAATTTTCACTAAAAATTCAAAGAGATTTTTCAAAGTCAAACACAAAAAAACATTTCGTTCTTTTTCTTTTGTACAAAACTCCAACACAAAATGTTTTTTATTCATTCAATGGTTGAACAACTAATAAATCCATATGTGAACTCGATTTATCTTTAAATGTCGATGCAATGAATAAAGCAGCTTCACGATGTAATAAACCTTTCATTGAATATCCATTTACACCAATGATAACATGACCAACACGAAGACCACTTGAAATATACGCACATCCATCAGGCTTTCAAAGAAAAATAATAAACATTTCATCTCATTTGAAATCATCAAATTAGGAAACAAATGTCGATTAGTTGTGTGTCTTACCTGCATATAAACAATTCTTGGAAGAGGAATTCGATCTTGAAAACCTCCTTCAATGGCAACACCTAATGTTGGACGAATTTTATGAATTGTGATTGGATATGGTGAAGAATAATCCTTTACAAAGACAAATATATTGAACAATTGATCTTTTCCTAAACTTTCGTTTTACTTTGAGAAAATCATCGATTATGTTTATTTGTTGAAGATTTAAATTTCGTTGTGTTTTGTTAAATAATAAAAATTGATCCGATTGATGAAGATTATGAAGACTTTTGGCTTTTCTTAAAGAATTGGAATTGGAAATCGGCTGAAATCTTCTTTCGATCAATGGAGAATATTCAGTTTCAATTGGTTTATTCATTTCGTTATTAAATATCAACGATTTCGGACGAATCAATCGTGTATTCTTTTCATCTGTTAAATTTTCTACTGATTTTGACTAAAAAAACAAACAAATGAAATTCCAATAAAATAACGCGAAAAACTTGTTCTCGAACCAAATGATTCATTGGTGAAGACATTGACATTCGGGACGGTGTCACAGATTGATGTAAAATTCGTTCATGTGATAACTAAAAGTATCAAAGGAATAGATTTCAATGAAAATCAATAGAAAAATGTTAGTTTTAGTCAGTAAATTTGTTGTTGTTAAATACAATCAAGCAATACGGACAAATAGAAAGATTTCGAGCAATACACACTTAAATGACATGTTTTTACAAATAATTTTACCTTTTTTCCTTTTCTTTTTTACTACAATGGAATAGTTTTATATCGATTTGAAGATATTTTAGTTAAACAAACCTTTAAAGTGTTTAAATCGTCTTTTAAAATTTGAATATCAAATCGATCCAAATCATTCGAACGAACAAATTTTCGAATTGAATCGATGATTTCAATCTGAATGAAAGAAATATGAAATGAAATGAGAAATCGAAAAGTTTCTTTTTCTTTTTTTTCTTACTCGAAATTGTTGATTTTGTTTATGTAAAACTTCTAATAATGATTTGACAAATTCATCTAAATACAATTTTTCTTCTAAATAATCTTTTAAATTCTTTTTCATTAAAATTTGATCATTTTCATTGAGAATTTGGTCAATAAAATTCTTTTTCGAATTGATGATTCGATTTGTTCGCATTGGAATTTGACTTTTCAATTGAATTTCTTCTTTTGGTTTAGGTAATTTATTAATTTGTCTCAAATGAAATATCATTTCATCAACATTTCGTAATATTTGCACAGCATCTGTATGTGTTATATGAAGAAAATCAATTCCATTAACAGATAAGATTTGATCACCAATACAAAGACCTCCTTGATCACTTAAAGAACCTTTATCAACACCAGATATGAAAATACCAAGACCATATTCAGCACCACCACGAATAACTAAACCAAGACGTTTTCCTTTTTCAACTTGAATTCGAATCTAAATTATTTGAAGAAGAAATCAATCGATTAACGTTTTGTTTTTCTGAAATATTTCAACTGAACTGTTCTTTCAAAATATGGTAATTGAGAATCAAGAGAAAGATAAGATCCAGGTGGTGGAGATGTTGAACGTTGTTGAACAGGATCATACCAATCGTATAAAGTAGCATCAAGTGAATTTATACGAAGAGTTCGAATTATTATGTCAAGTTCATTTGTTGAATATAAGATCTGAACAAACAAATAAATAATTTGCATTTCGAAATTTTTTAAATCATTCTAAAAGAAATTCTCTCAGTAGAAAGAAAACGAACTTGTAAAGCTTTTGTATAATTGATATTTTGTTGAAAGGAAATTCCATTCACTGATATAATTTGATCTCCTGGTCTTATTCCTTGTAAATACGCTTGTGATGCCCAAACAACTGAAGCTATTTGAATTGGTTGAACATCATTTCCACCTGTAATTGTAAAATCTAATGTTCCATCAAAAGATTTTAAATGAATTCGTTTTGTTAAAAGACGACTTGGTCCAAAATAATATCGTTGATACGATGAAGAAGAAGAAGAAGTATTTTCTTTCAAATGAGAATTTACTGAAGACATTCGTTTTTATTGATCTAAAAAGAATAAAAAGAAAAAGAATCAAAGTGTTTTTAAAAAAAAAAGTCAAATTTTTATTTGGATTTTTTTCTTCCTCTCATAAATTCCATCATCGCTTGAACAAATTCATCAGTTAACCAACGTTGTTTCAATGTTTCGACTTCATCTTTATTGACTCGATGAAGTGTTTCTTTTGTCCATTTTTGTAATAATAATTTACTTGTTAAAAGACTTCCTTTTGGTAATGAAAGAATATGTTGACAAATTTTGTCTTTTTCTTCTTCAAAATTCTTTTCATTAATCACACGTGTAACTAAACCACGTTGTTCAGCTTGTTCTGCTGTCAATTTACGATCGAATAGAAGAACATCTTTAGCATGTAATGAGCCCATTAATGAGGGAAAAATTAATGATGAACAACCTTCAGCTGATTGAGCTGTTCGAGTAAATGGGAGAGAAAATGTTGCAGATGATGAAGCATAGACACCATCGAGTAAACCTAAAGTTGAAACAGATATTCCAACAGCTGGACCATTGATAAACGCAATAACAATTTTGGGAAAATCAATAAATTTGCCAATAAATGTTTCTAACATTGCTTGACCACGTTCGACAGATGCTTTTAAATCAGTTGTTGTTGATGTCTGAAGAACAAAAATGAAATTGAAAATATTTCAATTGACTTTTTAGAAAATCTTACAGCCATTTTGGCAAAATCAGCTAAATCAGTTCCTGATGAATAAAATTTTCCTTTTGCAGCGATTGAAAGTAAAACTAATTCTTTATCTTCTGCAGCTTGATCGAAAATTTCGATAATTTTTTCATACATTGGTCGAGTAATCGCATTGTATTTCTCCGGTCGATTAAGAACAATTTCCCAATGTGTTGGACTTTTCTTAAGTAATTGAATATGTTCAGAACTGGATGAATTGGATTTATCATCAGTTTTCGACATTGATTCCTTTTCATTTTGGGCTTTTGAAGAAGAAACAATTTGTTCAACTGTTTGAACATATTGTTTCTGTGCTTCTTCTTGAGACATTTGTCCTAAATTTGACCAAGCTGTCCATTTGGCACGACCAATAAAATCGGTTAAACCGGGTTTTCCTGTTTTACAAACACCAACTGTTGATTGTTTATACAAAGCATAGAGTTTTAATTTCGTTTCATTTTCAACTTCAACTGATGAAGATTCTAAACGTGATTTGGCTTTGTTGAAATCAGCAGAAATAGTTCCTTCTGTTGATGCATAACGATGAATTAAATTATTGACAATTGATCGTTGAAAAAGTCTTAGAGAAGATTTCATATCTAAACGAAAGAATATGAGATGAAAAAGGTTATCTTTTTAGCATTTGTTATTTAAATAACAAAAATTGATCTTTTACATTCGAATATTCGACTTTCAATCAAATTCATTTCAGATGTTTTCTTCAAAAATGAACGTCAAATGAATGAAAACAAAATTTTTACGAAAGTTTTTTATTCTTTTATTATTTTTGCATTTAAAATTTACGAAAATAAACTTCTTAATAAAATCTTCTTCATCTCGTTATATTTAATTAACATATTTCAAAATCGATTATTTAAAATAAAAGATTAAAAAAACATCCTTGGAAGTTCAAGGTCTAAAGACAATACTCAATTGACTTTCGTATCTCTTCACGAATGCGAAAAAAAAACAAATTATTTTATCATTGGTTTTATCTATATAACAAATAAAAATCAAAGATCGTTGTACGTCTCCTATAATTACTGACATCTACAGAATGATGATCATTCAAATTGAAAATAGTACTATTTAAGTTAGATTTCAATGTATTTCTCATAAATCGATGAATGATATTACAATTGATTGTAGTATGAAAAGTCTCTATAGTCCTTCATAGAAAAAGAAGAAGAAAGAATATTTTGATCTGCGACACTTTTTTTCTCACTTGAAAGTTGATATGCGTGATAATGAAAAACAAATAAATTCTCATACCATTTCGCATAAATCAAAGAATCAGATAAATTATGACATACTTTAATTAGTCTCATGACAGATAAAGATTCTAGATCAAAAGTTGTCATCCATCTTAAGATAATAATGACTAGAAACATTCTTTTTATCTCTTTAATTAAACAATATTGAAGTGTGAATAATATTTCAATTGGTCACTTGTGTTTTTGTTTTATCAAGTAAATGATAGTTTGTCAGAAGTCGATTCATTTCGTTCAAAACATATCTTTTTATTACTAGAAGAAGAAAGGATAAATGTACTAAAGAACAGAAAATATAAAAATAACGAAAAATGGAAGAAATCAAAAATGAGGAGTTCGAAACATCGTTCATTCTCGGATAGATGGATCTTTTTACTGTTCTCATTGACGATTACTATAGCTAACATCATTTTAATGGTAAAATCTCGTTATTAATGAATAGCAATGGTGAATTTTGAATAAACGCATAGTTTGAAATTTAGATAATGAGCTGCATAAAAGGAAAAATACATTATGAAAACTTGTTTCTCTGTAGAAGATCGGTTTTTTCTAAATGCACATAATATTAAGAAGATCATTCATATTGTCATCACTTTTCATTACAAATTGGACTAAAGTGAGTCGACAGATTCGCAGGTAATGGAGCAAACAGTTGTATTTGGTTATTTCGACAATCTTTTCGTTAAATGTTTGATCAAGTTGTTCCAGTCGCTGAATTAGTAGAGAAATGATTTAAACTTCCCCTTATGTGAGATGTGTACCCATATTGTCTTCGTCTAAATGACTGCATTGTAATTTCATCGCAATCTAGACACATAGATTCATAAGTTAATGAAAATACTAAGACAATATCGCTCGTTGATTAAAGAAAAAGAATTCATCTATTTTTTTCGAATTATATTAAAAACGAGCAGATTCTTAAAATTACTATTGGGACAAAAGCAGATTTAAACCACGACAGTGATATCTTTGATACAGAAGAACTTTGTCGTAGTATTGCTTTTGTAGAACTATACTAATAAGTGAAACGGTTTTCTATTTGTAGCGACCTCTATACAACGAAAACTTTTTATTAAAGATAATAATCAATTAGTTCTGATTTCTGAATAATCTTCGCTTATCGTTCAGACGAGATGTTGTCATAAAAGGAAAGAATTCTTCGGAAATAGAGATCAAAAGATTTCGTTGTTCCTTGTCAATTCTCGCTTCACTAAGAAAACGAATATATTGTCTTTTCTGTCTATTCAGTTTTACGATTCATCATCCTATCTTCGTTCATTCTTCTCTTCATTTATTAAACAACAATGTTGATAAAACACATATCTTCCGATTTTTCCTTCGAATAGACATTTTTTTGAAAAAAGATTAGCTTGACAAAGATCAAAGTAAAGGGCAGTGAGGTCAGTTTTATTGAAAAAAATATTTTTGAAAGAGAAGAGAAGGCAAAGCATGCACTCACAGCGTGATGATACAAAGGAACAGTCGATGATAAGAATTGATTTAAATAGCGCAGTGTGTTTAAGTATCGAAACATTTCTTTTGTTTTCTCTTTTAATATTATTTGAAGTTCAACAAATAAAATGTCATCGTCGAACGCATTCGTCACATTAGCCACAAATGATTCTTATGCTCTTGGAGCACTTGTACTTGCTGAATCTATTCGAAAAGTTGGAACAAGTGCAAAACTAGTTGTACTGATATCAAATCATTTATCTGATTTAATCAAGTAAGTTGTTTAAAAATCTTGTTAAGAAATTTTTAAAAAACTAAAGATTTTGTTTAGACAAACATTAGAAACAAGTTTCGATGAATTAGTAATTGTTGAAGAATTAAATTCGAATGATGTGGAACATTTAACTTTATTATCTCGACCAGAACTTGGNCCTAAATTTGACCAAGCTGTCCATTTTGCACGACCAACAAAATCGGTTAAACCGGGTTTTCCTGTTTTACAAACACCAATTGTTGATTGTTTATATAAAGAATAGAGTTTTAATTTTGTTTCATTTTCAACTTCAATTGATGAAGATTCTAAACGTGATTTAGCTTTGTTGAAATCAGTAGAAATGTTTCCTTCTGTTGATGCATAACGATGAATTAAATTATTGACAATTGATCGTTGAAAAAGTCTTAGAGAAGATTTCATATCTAAACGAAAGAATATTAGATGTAAAAGGTTATCTTTTTAACATTTCTTATTTAAAGAACAAAAATTGATCTTTTACATTCAAATATTCGATTTTCAATCAAATTAATTTCAAATGTTTTCTTCAAAAATGAAAATAAATCTTTACGAAAGTTGTTTTTTTAAATTCTTCTTTTATTATTTGCATTTAAAGTTTACTAAAATAAACTTATGAATAGATCTTCTTCATCTCGTTATATTTAATTAACATATTTCAAAATCGATCATTTAAAATAAAACATAAAGAAAAACATCCTTGAAAGTTCAAGGTCCGTAGACAATACTGAATTGACTTTCGTATTTCTTCACGAATGCGAAAAAAAAACAAATTATTTTATCATTGGTTTTATCTGTATAACAAATAAAAATCAAAGATCATCATACGTCTCCTATAGTTACTGACATCTACAGAATGATGATCATATATAGTTATTCAAATTGAAATTAATCAAATAATACATTGGAAAACTTTCTTTTATTATAAAGAACCAATTTTGATATTTAACTTTGATTTTAATGTATTTCTGATAAATCGATGAATGATATTACGATTGATTGTAGTATAACAAATCTCGATTGTCTTGCATAGAAAAATTTATTAGAGAAAAAGAAAGAATTTTGATCTGCGACACTTTTTTTCTCACTTGAAAGTTGATCTGTGTGATAATGAAAAACAAATAAATTCTCATATCATTTCGTATAAATCAAACAATCAGATAAATTATGAAATACTTTAATTAGTCTCATGACAGATAAAGATTCTAGATGAAAAAGTTGTAATCCATCTTAAGATAATGACCAGAAACATTCTTTTTATCTCTTTAATTAAACAATATTGAACTGTGAATGATGTGCGATATGAATTATATTTCTATTGGTCATTTGTATTTTGTTTTATCAAGTAAATGATAGTTTGTTAGAAGTCAATTCATTTCAATCAAAACATATCTTTTTATTAAGAAGAAAAGATAAATGTATTGAAAAACAGAAAATAAAATAAGGAAAAATGGAAAAATTTAAAAATGAGAGGTTCAAAGCATCGTTCATCCTCAGATAGATCGATCTTTTTTACTATTCTCATTGACGATTACTATAGCTGATTTCATTTCAATAACACAATCTCGTTGTTAATGAATATAGTAATGGTGAATAGTGAGTAAATATAGTTTGAAATTTAGATAATGAGCTGCATAAAAATAAAAATACCTTATGAAAACTTGTTTCTCTGTAGAAGATCGGTTTTTTCTAAATGCACTGTTTCAACTATTCTGATAAGATAATACTATAAAGATCATTCATATTGTCATACCTTTTCATTACAAATTGAACTAAGGTGAATCAGCAGATTCGCAGCTCAAGCAGCAAAGAGATGTATTTGGTTGTTTATAGGTAACCTTTTCGTTAAATGTTTGATCAAATTGTTTCAGTCGCTGAATTAGTTGAGAAATCGTTTAAACGGCTACATTGTAATTTCATCGCAATCTAGACATATAGATTCATAAGTTAATGGAAATACTATGACAGTATCGCTAATAGATCAAGAAATACAAATATTTCTCAACTCTAAAGCGTTGATGAAAGAAAAAGAATTCATCAATTTTTTTTCGAATTGTATTAAACGAGCAGATTCTTAATTAACCGAAAATACGTAATAAAACTCTGTTATCAAAAACAACACTTGATGATAGTAGTTAATCCCTAAATGTGTTTTCACTTTTTCTTCTATTGACAACTATCATTTGGATATTTTTAGTTATGTTGGTCAATACCCTATCGATATCGTTCAAACACATAATTTTTCTTCATATGTACAACAGAAGTACCAATTGCATCAACGACCCGTGTTTGAATCAACTGGGAGAATCTGAAAAATCAGTTAGTCAGATTCTTAAAATTACTAATGGGACAAAATCAGATATTAAACCACGATAGATATTTTTGATATAGAAGAACTTTGTCATAGTATTGCTATTTGTAGAACTATAATAAGTGAAATTTTTTTCTATTTGTGGCGACCTCTATACAACGAAAACTTTTTATTAAAGATAATAATGAATTAGTTCTGATTTCTGAATAATCTTCGCTGACCGTTCAGACGAGATGTTGTCATAAAACGAAAGGATTCTTCGGAAATAGAGATCAAAAGATTTCGTTGTTCCTTGTTAATTTTCTTCACTAAGAAAACGAATATATTGTCTTTTCTGTCTATTCAGTTTTACGATTCATCATCCTATCTTCGTTCATTCTTCTCTTCATTTATTTAACGACAATGTTGATAAAACAAATATCTTTCGATTTTTTCCTTCGAAAAGACATTTTTTGAAAAAAAAAGATTAGTTTGACAAAGATCAAAGTAAAGGGCAGTGAGGTCAGTTTTATTGAAAAAATATTTTTGAAAGAGAAGGTAAAGCATGCACTCACAGCGTGATGATACAAAGGAACAGTCGATGATAAGAATTGATTTAAATAGTGCAGTGTGTTTTTAAGTATCGAAACATTTCTTTTGTTTTCTCTTTTGATATTATTTGAAGTTCAACAAATAAGATGTCATCGTCGAATGCATTCGTCACATTAGCCACAAATGATTCTTATGCTCTTGGAGCACTTGTACTTGCTGAATCTATTCGAAAAGTTGGAACAAGTGCAAAACTAGTTGTACTTATATCAAATCATTTATCTGATTTAATCAAGTAAGTTGTTTAAAAGATTGTTAAAAAATAACAAAAACTAAAGATTTTGTTTAGACAAACATTAGAAACAAGTTTCGATGAATTAGTAATTGTTGAAGAATTAAATTCGAATGATGTGGAACATTTAACTTTATTATCTCGACCAGAACTTGGAATAACATTTACAAAAATTAATTGTTGGTTATTAGAACAATANNNNATTATAATTGAAACAATTAATTTGTCATCGAGAGAATATTGAAATTGTTTTAATGGTTTTCCAGTTAATTTTTCAATGATTTCTGAATCCAAATTCCAAAGGCCATCGAAATTTTGTTTATCGATTAAATAACGAACAATGTTTTCGTCATCGTTTGGAAATTTTTCTTCGGACTTCTCGTCTATTTCAAATTCATCGTACGCGCATGCTTTTCGCTTAGCGTAATGCAACCGACTAACATCAGATAGTAAAGGAGAAACACAACACTGTGAAACAGGATAAGAAAAACAAGGGGATAACATCGAATGATGGTGAAGAGGAGTGCTATCGTAGCAAGGATTCAAAGAAGCCCTGCTGTTGAACACATCGAATACGGATGCACCCATAGGAAGTGCGCATTGCATAAACGCACCGTTTGTTGGAGCTATTTTAACTAAATGTTGATCATCAGCTGAAAGTTGAATCGGAACTTCGCGTAAAACCATTTGTTCATTATTTCCGTTTAAACGTTTTTCAATTCCAATAAATGAAGTATGTGGACTAAGAATTTGATATTTTAATGATAAATTGATAATACGTTCTCTCTGTTCTTCTTGTTGTTTGTCAATTGATTGTTGATTTAATTCTCGAAATCTTGTTTGTCTTGATCCTTTTGGGATTGATGGTAATTTAGAGTGTTGTAATTCGAGTATCAAAGCTTTCCCAGCTAAACGACTTATTGTTTGATTTTGAATAATCGCTGGAATTTGAGTTATTGTTGCTTCACTTAATTTTTGTTGATTATTAAATAATTCAATTCGAATCTGATGATCAAATACGATTGTTGGATCATTGATTAATCCATAAATAATTAAACGATCATTTGCATAAACAGGTGGGAGAACTTTTGGTGCAGTCGCGATTTCGATGGGTAAATTCCATTTGATTTCAAGGTTTGTGATCGATGGTTGAAGAGCTTTTTCTAATTGTTGTCCAACATATGTATCAACTTTCGTTGATGGTGGAATAAAACAAAAACGACCATTCGTTGAACGTGCTAAACCTTTGACTAATGAACGACTTGGTGATTGACCTAAACCAAATGAGAATATTCGTGATGATTTCGACATTGAACGACATAAATTCAAAACTTCATCAACATTAGAAATTTCACCATCAGTTAAAAGAAAGATTTGTCGTGAACGACCTTCTTGTGCTGGATGTTCTTCAAGCCATTTCATTGGATTTAACTAAATAAAAGTAAATTTTTAGATTTAAAAAATAAATTTCATTTTTTTTCACTTACTAATTCTGTTCCACCTAAATCAGCTTGCATATTCTCTACTAGCTTTTCTGCTTTTTTCGAATTCTCTTCATTATAAACAACAGTTGCTTGATCAAATAATGGTTTGTAACTCGATCCAAATCGAATAATATTAAAATATGAATTTAATGGGAGACTTTTAAGAAAAAGTACCATTGATTGTCGAGCATAACCAATTTTATTCTCATCTTGCATTGATCCACTACAATCAACAATAAATACAAATTTATTTGTAATTTCGAGATTATTNTTGTTTTATCAATTTGACATTGAAAATCAATTGTATATGGTGTTGTTTGTACATATTCAGAATTTGTTCGAGCTGGTGATGAAATTCCACCTTGTGATGGCTTGTCTCGTGGTGCGATTGTTGTTGGAATAACAAAATGAATTTTGTTTCCGTTATCAATCAGATATAATTCAGTAACATATGAGATTGTTATATGACATTCTTTTCCAGGTAAAAGTGCACCGATATTAATAATGAAATTATCTTGTGACTGTTCATTTTGTTCGAGTAGATATGCACCATGTCCTTGTTGAAGAGCATTATTGTAATCTTGTTGTGCTTGTTTTTTTTCTTTTAATTCAGCTTCTATCTGTCGATCATCAATTTGTGCAATGAATTTGTAAATTGCAGCTTGTTCTTCAATTGGAAAACAATAAACAGCTTCAATCTGAGTTTTCTCATCATTATGAAAGATTTGTTTAATTGTTACATCAGCGGCAAACGAAGAAATCTTTCCTTCGACACGAACCGATTTCAACGGAACGCATTTCGCTTGATCCGAAGAGCTTTGTGTTTTCTCTAAACGACTTTGGATTCGCAACATCGTTGTTCATGCAATAATATCAAATGAATCAATAACTTTTTTGCTTCAGCATTTATATGTAATGAGGCAAACTTGGTGAAATTTCCCAATGAGTCATCGTTGACAAATCTGCAAGTGATGAATCAAAGAATATTCACGATGCAATCCAGACATAGTCAAAAGATAAGAAAATATTACGATAACTGGTTTAAGCAAAACATGATACACAGAAAGAAAGGAAGAGAATAAAGAGTATTTTATCCAATAGAAATTTTCATCATGACTTATAGAAAGTTTTTTGCTAGAAAATGTAATATGGTATACTATCAGACTATAGATGACTCATACTTTATATACGGGTTTTGGTCCCGTTAATGCACTTTGGCATCACAATAATTTTTCTGGAAATTTATGCACTAAAATATTCAGAATTTAATTTGGAATAAAATTATGTGAGGTTCTAGATGTAGGGGATGCGAAAATCCTATAGTCTCGAAAAGGTGTGTGTACCTATCACAATCAATAATGAATCCTGGATCGCAAATGATCTATGGATCTCGAAAAAGAAATCAATCTTATCGTACCCAGTGAAAGATGTGAGATGGCAACCACGTTTATTCGGGCCAGAGAAGGACAAAACAAGTGAATAAAGAGAATCATGCAAAAATGAAAAGAAACAACTCTATATATAGAGCAACAAATAGAGAAAAACGACAGCTGAAAAATAACAGCGTGGTCTAACTACCACAAAAAATGACGGAAAGACATCAAAGAAAGATCATCATGAGGACGTGATGATCAAGAGAAGAAACACATTCCATAGGAAAGAAAAGAAAATGTGTATCACGACAGAAAGGAATGTGAAGAGAGGAAGAAAAGAGACGAACGTAAAGAAACATAAACATATCTATGTATATGTACATAGATATGTGAAACGATAGCGTCGTGTAGTAACAACCCGTGACGCTAACAATGAGATATGTGTTGATGGGGACAGTCTTCTCTAACAAGACTTTTTAGCCCACAAAAATACGATTGTATAGCTCTCTATAATTTTCATGGTGGAGGAGAGCCCAGGTTATTGTGGCACGATCAGTTCCGGCCGGTTAGGATAGTTTTCCGACCATTTCCTTGACGCCGGATTCCGGGCGGAAGTTCAAACGTAGGTTCCAGTCATTTCCTGACCGTTTCCTGCAAACTTCGAGCTGGAAACGATCAGGAACTGATCGGATATTTCCTGTGCAATTCCGGCCGGAATCCGGCGGCAAGGAACCTGCAGGAATCGGCGAAAACTGTGCCGGAATTGGCTCAGATTTCAACGGATGCAGTCGCCGGAATGATCGACCTGGGTTTGGTTATACACAAATAAACACCACACCTAAGTGTTTCATCGTTTATTTGAATAAGTGAAAAGGTTAGTTCACGTTTTATCTTGAGAACGTTTAATAGAAATATGAATATGTGGAGAAAAATTATTCTTTTTCGTAATCGCTAGTTGACCTGACCTCACGAGCGTTGTTCTCATAGGGCCGTAACAAACTGAACAGTCTAACACTGAATTGGCCAACCCGAATCATCTTTCCCAATGTAGATTGAACTTTTGGTCTGTTTGACCTTCTACGCAGAGAAAATCATCCTCATTAGTTTAGACAAACTTAACATCAGTCAGTGTTTACGAGCATGTGTAGAGAAAAGATGCCTGAAGAAAATCTAAACATGAATGATGTTCAGTTAGAAGATGACGAAGAAATAAACGTAAATCGCTCACTGTTTTACTGAAAGAATTTTATTTTTATATCGTTTAGGAAATGGTGTCGACACCAACAAAACATGTTATTCCAATTCAATTATTAGTTGAATATGTGGAATTCTTATGTATGGACGGAGTAAATCCAAGAATCGACTCGTTTGTTACGCCAATTCTAGCGAAGAAAGTGATAGATTTTGTATATCTCCTCAAAGATGGAAGATCATTGTCTGGTGAAGTAAGTCATCCAAAAGTAGCTTTATTTTGTAAATACTCTAAATCTTTAGGAAACAGATACAATCATTCGAAAATGGTTAAAAAACCAGAGTAGTGAAAAGGTGACAGCGGCCTTCAACAACCGAACGAAAACGGTCAATGAAATTATCGATTTACTTCAAAATGTGAGTATTATCTTATTTTCCTCCAATATTTTCTAAGCATTTTACATTTTATTTAGGATTGTCAATTGAACGATTTGATCGTGAAATAACAAGACGTAATAGGTGAAAAACAGCCAAATACTTCGGTCTCATTAAAGATGAATTTTTTTTATGTTCCTTTGAAAGATAAAAGAAAACAAATGAAAATAAAATAAAAAGAATTTCACATTTTATTGATTGCCATTTGAATTTTAATAATTGATGATTTTATTGATCAATTATTAGATGATATCATTGAGCAGTTTTAATATATGATCAAGTTTATTCAATAGTATGTTTTTTGAAATTAATAATTCAAGATTTTGAAACAGGGGGCAGGCGGGGCACGGGCCCACACATATCAGTGTGAAGCTAGCACGAAGGAGCTAGCACAAAGAAACTGTGTGTAAGCTAAAAACTTTTTTCCAGAGTTTGTCCGGTTCATAAAACCTAGTCCATTCGATTCAGAATTAAATTCTGCATCGAATGGTGGTATTTTTATTCACCGGACAAACTTTGGAAAAAAGTTTTTAGCTTACACACAGTTTCTTCGTGCTAGCTTCACACTGGTATGAACGTCTGATTAAATTATGTGCATCACCGGTAGAAAAAAAAGATTGCAGTTTTTCTTAGAAATATTTCTCTTTTATGTGTATACAGTGCATTGTATAACGTTGAACAGAGAAATCCTCTCTTTATTGGAAATGATTTTTGAAATCAGAGTGATGTGAAATAATTCTGCTATCTTCTCTTCTTCGATATTTGTGGAAGCAAAGTTAACTGTAATTTACTTTTAACTCGCATACATTTATTGAAATTTTTCATTTTAACAAAAAAGAAAAAACAAAGCTAGAATAATTCGTATAAGTGAAACAGCATTGAAATATGCTGTTGATTTTTTAAGTCTGTAAATGATAGTATAGTCTAGCAGGTTTTTACTCTCAACGTTTTTTCTTACAACTAGCAACAGCATTACTGGTTCGATAGACTGGTTGTTTACCGTAGCGACCAACCAGATAAACGGGACCAGCTCCGTCTCGGCCATCACTAAAGTTAGCCAGCCACACCGGTGGTGTTACCGACTCGGCTGCTTCACTTTTGAGATGGCCAAAGTGAAGTTGATTGTTGTTCTTCATGCTGTTGATGTACTCGGGACTATAAGCCATAATAATTGCTGTGTAGAGTGCGAAATGTGAAGATTTTGTTGAAAGAAGTGCAAATGGTGAGAAGGAGTGCAGCTTTTCTATCTCTATTTATAGATTCGTCTCACTTGCGCCTAATTATCCCTGCTTTCCTTCTCGTATCAGAACAAATAAACAGTTTAGATTGGCATGGATCAGTTCGCACAGTGTATGGGAAGCAGAGAGTTTATCCGTTTACAATGTTTTTTTTCAATTGTGAGGATGTTTACTTTGAAATGTAATTGGCAGTTTTGAGCTTATCCTTTGAATAACATCTGTTTGACAGACAGCTAAGTTCACTAGGTGATTGTTTATATTTTATTTGAAGGAACGAGCAATGCTCTATTCGAACTTTTCGAAAACGAAGACAAGTACTACAGATCAATGCATGTATGAATTAATGAAATTTCTAAATTCAAGACTACTGTTAAAAGAAAAGAAAAGGAAGAAATATTGTTTGAAAGACTTGAATGAAAATCTAATGGTGATCATCAGCATCTACGGTGACCCATTCAAGATCTACTGAATTGAGGTAAGATAATGTAGATTCAATTTCTTCTTGTTCTTCGAGAAGATCAATTAAGTCAAATTGCTAATCAATATCATTATCTTCGTCATCTTCATAGCCGTATACGTGATAGCGGTCATCATCGTCGTCATATTCTTCTTGTTCTCGTTCTTCTTCGTCGTCGCCGTCGTCGTATTTCGTCCTGTTCTTCTATGTCATCAAGGTCATCATCATTATCATCCGTTGGAGGTGATCTGACCGATGCGAACTATAAGAGTGATGTCATAATCCCACTACACCCGGTATTCATCCAAAAACAACCAATTCACCATGTTAATCTATGGAGTTGTTTTTGTGTATTCAGCTCGATACCCAATATCGAAGGGAAAGGGTATCCTGTAAAGCTGACGAATATGGACGGATCTCATTCAGGCAAGCCGTACGTTAGTATATCGTATATTGTATTGTCTTGTAAAATGCTCAGATCGGTGTGAAGCTAGCACGAACAAACGATGTGTTAGCTAAAAACTTTTTTACTAAGTATGTCCCGTCCATGAAAACTACACCATTCGACTCAGAATTTAATTCTGCATCGAATGGTGGCACTTTAATTCACCGAACAAACTTTGGAAATTCTTCTATCTATATCTTTGTTCGTTTCCTTTAAGTGTATTTATAATTCAGATAGAATTTTTCCAAAGTTTGTTCCGTGAATAAAAGTGACACCATTTGATGCAGAATTAAATTCTAAGTCGAATGGTGTAGTTTTCATGGACGGGACATACTTAGTAAAAAAGTTTCTAGCTAACACATCGTTTGTTCGTGCTAGCTTCACACTGATCATTTATCTTCAAAATTTTGATAATTTCGTTTCGTGATGTTTAGATAAAACAAATCATTGCGGTTGTTTTCTTAAGAAAGTAAAGTATCAAGAGTGAATAATAGATTGTTAAAATCATCTGCCTGGTAAATTGAAAAGAATTACTTTATCTTTTCTTTTGTTAGAATGCGGCGTAATTGTGATAGATATTTTCTTACATTTCCTTCTATTGCTTTGGAACATGTTGCGCTGCGGACGATTTTATATTTTCTTTATTGTGAAATACAATCATTTCATTTCATTGGGCGCATAATAGGCTAACACATCGTCATATTTAGCGTTTATAAAGTGCAAAGGTCAGATCACATTTTATTTTATACAAATGCCTAATAGAAACATGAATATGCTGTCGGGAAATGGTGTCTTCCGTAGCCGATAGCTAACCTTAGGAAAATTGTTCGCATTCGCAGAAAAAAATCTACAATGGCATAGCACGCACTAACTTATCGTCGGTCAGTATTTTTGAAAATGTGTCAAGAAAAAACGGCTGAATGAACAGAACATAAGAACGCCCCAGGGCGATAGTTCCTGGAAGCAGGATTCTGTTTATTTCCGGTGAATACCTGAAGCTGAAGGATATCTATGATCTCCGCGTTGGATACTATGGAAAAATGCCCGGAATCCTGCTGAGGGAACCGGGGACCGTATCAATCAGTTATGGCAGGTTCCTGTCGGTTCCCAAGAAAACCGGGTAAATCTGATGACAGGATATAGTAAGTGGAATACTGCTTCCATGAAATCTCTGGAAGATCCTGGAACTGGCTGGTTCCGGACGGGATTGTTTGCCCTGAGCGATAATGACGATTTAGATGCTGATGAGGAAGTAAACGCAAATTGTTTAAGATTTTCAATGAAACGAATTCTGTTTGATATGATTTAGGTCATGAGGCCAATGATTCATTTCGTAGAACGTGAATTTTTGCTCTATTTTATTGCGCATTTAACTCTAGGTCCTAAAGATATTCAAAACGATTCGTTTATAACACCGTCATTAGCTAAAAAACCGATTGATTTTGTACATCTTCTACAACATGGGGCATCAGTTCGTGACGATGTAAGCTACCAGTAATGTAGTGCTGTTCCTATTGGTCTTTCTGCTCGTTAGAAAGCTGAAGCTTTGGTTCGAAACTGGTATCGGGTGCAATCCAGTGAGACGGTCACTGTACCTTATACAGATCGCACAAAAACATCAGTAAAACCGTACAATTGTTAGAAATGGTAAATTTTATTTGATTTTCGTCACATTTTCGAAGAACTTCATACTATTCTGAAAGGCGAAGAAAGCTGAATTAAAAATAGAAATATTCAAGCACAATCAACATATTCGATTCAGCGAAAGTTTGTTTTTTGTGCTAAACAATAAAATTTTTCCAAAAAATCATTGTCTAACATGTGCCAACTTTAGTTGATGCTGAAATAAATATCTGAGATTGACATGCTATAATTGTTGTTGAACGTTGATCACTTAACTGAATATCAAAACGAATATTACGACCTAAATGCGTATTCGTCTGAGTGAATTTAACTGAACAAACGTCGTCTTGATTGAATTCAATTTGACATAGATATGCTGTTGAACTGACACTTCTCACATTCAATTGTATAGGGTGCTGTTTTAACATCCCATGTCTGTTATGTTAATCTGATACTCGAATCCTATATTGGATTTCTTCAGAATCCGACGAAATTCTATCGGAATCATCGACCTGGGATATTTCGAATTTGTTCCAGTTGTTGAAGAAATTGCACCTTGCGAAGGATTATCACGAGGGACAATAGTTGTTGGAATAACAAAATGAATCGTCTCTCCATGATCAATCAGCTCTAATTCCGTTACATAGGATATGTTATATGACATTTTTTCTTGGTAAAGGCGCACCGATGTCAATGATGAAATCCAGGGAGATAGTCAATAGAAAAGACTACGAAGATTACGATATTTATTTATGGAAAAAATCATGACATACAGGAAGAAGATAAAGAATTTTATCCAATGGAAATTTTCATGATGACTCATCGAAATCTTATTTCTAAAAAATATGATGTTTCTCGAAAATTTCGTCAGGTCGTAATGGAATGATTTGTACAGTTTGTGATGTTTTTGTTTTGATGGTAATTCGGATACCATGAAGTTGAGAACGTTCATCAAACAATGCAACACAATTTATAATTGAACTGTATATATCTTCATGAACAATTAATTCCGTTCGATTTTCTTTTTTCGCCTGTTTTCCCAACGTTTTAATCTTCTGTTTATCCCATATTGAGAAACGAAAACCTGAAAGGTCACATCCAAATATAAATTTTATGAGAGGATCGTCCGTATCGGGATCATTAAAATGATAAATAAAAGCAAAGTATCGAATGTCAGTTGAACAATCATCAGCTGAAACGAAACCGAGAACATTCAATAGAGATAAACGAAATTTATCGATTAATTTCTCTTGTGTTGGCAAAATCAACGGTCGATTTATCTAAAAATACTCGATTTTGCAACTTTTCTTCGTTTCAACAAAAACTGTCTTTACTTGTTCAATGATGAGAGACGAATGTTTCATCTGTGTATCTTCAATTCGAATTCGAAGTCGAAGTGGTTGAGGTAAAAGAGAATGAGCTCGAAAACGATGTTGATTATCAACACCTGGTTGTCCAGTTAATTGAATTTTAAGCGTTAATGAGCAAAGAAAGAGTTTATTTGGATCAAGTTGAATTAGTTGTTCATTATTATTGATTTTGATTTGACAGGGAATCCAAGTAGGTTTTTCTTCATCTTTTGACAAATCTTCGTATTCAGCTGATAAACTCAAAACTGCAATCGATTCTTGAGAGTTTGTATTGTGAAAAAGAAAACGAGATAAAGTGAATGAATTGAAAAATCGATTGTTCGTTGAATAAAGATCCTGATTACATTCAATTTCAGACGATTGATTTCTAAGATGAATAAATGAATCACCTTCATTGGAATAAGTTTGAGAAGTTAAGTTTAATGTCTCATTTTTGATTTCTGGACCTTCACGAATAATCGATGGGGAAGGTGAAGTTGATGAGTGAAATTCTTCATCACTTTCTTCTTCTTCTTCTTCTTCTTTCGAATTTGCTTTGGATTCTGATTCAAACGTTATTGAACTTGAATTTCCAACAACCGAATTGATCTTGTCAAGTAATTCGCGACATTTTGCTTCGAAATTTTCGTCATTGATTTTCGTAAAATTCAAATAAAGAAGATCAGTAATTGTTAAACCTAACCATTGCGATGGCTTCCATTTGTTTGTCTTGTCATTCGATCCAAGAAGACATGGAATAATCGGTTTTTGTAATTGAGATGCATAAGTTAATTCTTTTTTACAATTCATTGATTCCTGATATTCAGGTGTTAAGAAACAAATCAATACACAACAATTTTCAACACCTTCAGCCATACTTAACAAAACAAAGATTTGAAAACGAGAAAAAATCGTTATGTTGCTTTACCTTGAACTGAGATATTCAGTCATTCCTCCATGTGTATCCATCCAAACAGGTATTGATTGAGTTTTGCATAAATAATCGTAAATCTTTGCAACCAAAATTGAACTATTCCATTGATATGAAAACATAATATGTTTTGCTTTTGTCGTCATTTATCAATTCACGTGGATATGAGATTAATGAAAGGGAAGAAGAGAAGAAGAAAAACAAAAATAATCAACAACAACGTGTGGGCGATGCACTAGGTGAATATGACTAAAATACACTATAAATTACATATTCTTACGTGGTCGTACATTTAAGGGATAATATTCTTATCAATATTAATGGTACAAATGAAAATTTCTTCGTGTCATCGATTCAGTGAGAAATATCGATTAATACAAAAGAGATATGACTTATGAGGAGAACAATGAAACTGATTGTTAATTGATTTAAATTTAAAAATTTTATTAAGATGAATGTATGATCTGTTAAGGAATGTATTCTGAGAAAAAAAATCTACGAGAATTGTTAATAAGAGAAACATTCGTTAATCTCGATCTCTAAATGCTTTGATATCAAAATAAATCAAACTCAAAATCGATTTAATCGTTCGATAGTGTTGCATAATTGGATAAACACCAACAATAATAAATGATATCAACAACCAAACGATTCCCAAACAAATCCAAAAAGTGAAAAATGTTTCACTAAATACATATGATGAAACATACATTGGCCATGGCCAAATTAAAGTTAAACATATTGTGATTATAATTGCAATTAAACGAACAAATCGAGAATTGTCTTTTAAATAGGAAATTCCTCGTTCGATTTCTTCAACTGTTGTTTTATTAGGATTTGGAAAATCAACATCAATTAATTGAATTTCTTTCATTGATACGAAATCATAAGGAATTTCATTTGGTTTAATAAAAGTAAATAAAGGAATAAAGATCAGAGGACTTAACAATGCAACAAGATTTCCAATCAACATTGATAAATTTGATCCTGTTGTTTGAATTGTAATTTTTCCAAAAATATATTTTGTTGATAATAACCAAGAACTAATTGAACAAATCAAACCCAATGGTGGAGAAAGACAAGCAGCTAATTTACTTTGTTTATTCCATAAAATAGTCAATGCAACAGGTAGAACAGCACTTGATATAATAATTCCCATTGTTGTGTATAAATAACTCAAACTTATTGAAACATAATATAAACCAATTGATGAAATACTCATAATCAAAGCAAAAATTAATAAAGAAAAATGTGAAACGAAAAATAATCGCTTTCCCGATGCATTTTGATGAAAATAAGTTCGATAAATATCAAATGTTACAATTGATCCAACTGCAATCAATTGTGCAGACATTGCACTTGTACATGCTAAATATATCATAATAAAACTTGCTATACTTCCACTTTTTCCAAGTAAAACAATTGCAGCTGCAGGTAAAGTTAAACCAAATGTGACATCATCGTTACTTAATCGATTTGGATATGTTGGAAACAATGAATTTGTTTCGAGTGTCACAGCAACAAGACCCATAGTTGTACCAGTAAGAAATGGAATAGCAAACCATGCTAAACCACCAAGAATATAACCACGTATGACAGAATTTGGAGAAGAAGCAATTGCTTTATTATAATATCCATTATCAAGAAATACAGTTCCAAAATTTCCAATTAAATTTATAAAGAAAAACATTGCACCATCCCGAGATTTAATCGTTAAATAAGATCCTTGATAATTTCCTTCAATTGGATGAGTTAAACTTGCATTAACAAGTAAATGATACATTTGTGAAAATGAACCTAATAAAGATGATGTTTCATATGTTGTCAACGCGAAAAATAATATGATGAGAATGTTAATTACCGTGTGAATATAATTTGTTAAAAATACTGCTTTTATTCCTCCAACTATCGTATAGATAATTGTTCCTAATGGCAATAAAAAACATGCAGCAATAATAGGCATTCCACATAATGAATGAATAACAGCTGAACCACCTGTTAATAACATTAATGTAACAAGAATATTTGTAAATAAAAAGAATAGAATAAATATCCAATGACCTTCACGACCATATCGTGCACGAATGGCTTCTAAATATGTATGAGCAAATGGTGCTCGACGTTTAAATTCTACAGCCATTATTGAAAATAAAATTATTTGAATTGTTGCACCATTTGCATACCAAAATGCACCTGATATACCATAGGAATAAGTGACAGAACTTGACTGTAAAAGTGTAGCAGCCCATGTCCATGAGGAAACGATTGATGATGATAATAAACCTGATCGAATTTTTCGATTTGCTGTTAAAAATGTTTCACTCGACATTCTATTTTCACCATTGAATCTTTGCAGAAGAAGTGTTATTCCAATTATGAATAAACTAAATACAATTCCAAAACTTAATAATATGATATATCCATCAATTTGTGATAACGGAGTTGTTGTAAACATGATATTTCTTTCTAAAAATCAATCAAATATTTGTTTCTGAAGACTTTCAGTTCAACAAAATACGGACAAATAAGTTTTACAAAGATATGTAAAATGACATGAAATCCGTCATCGTGCATCTCGCAGACGGAAGGAAGTAGATGAACAAAATATATGTTAAAACTAATAAGATCCGGTGCATACTGCACTTTTCGTACTTATCTTGATCCTATGATAGTGAATGTTTCAGGTTACATCGGAAAAGAAACATGAAGACATTAAATATCAAGTTCGACAGTTTCATTATCCCTAGATCCTATCTATTACATACCTTTAAAATTCAATAACTCAAGATCGAGAACTCAAAAATATTTCATCTTTCATTTTTGATAGCTATAATAGTTTCATAAGATCTTCAATCAAAGGTCCGGAAACTTCCAGAACGTTCTAGAAATCCTAATTAAGTACGTGTAGTTTTTGTCTGTTCAAGAAAACTCTAGAATTTTTCATATCTAACCTTTAATCCGACACAGAGAAATACACACACACTCATACAGTGAACATGATGTATATAGATATTTAGTAGTTCTGTTTTCTACGGAGGTTATGACAAGTACTTTCTTCAATATACAAAAGAGAAGTGAATAAACAAGAAAACTAAGGTAACTTATTCAAATACTCTATACGTCAACATACGTCGAATGCTTGTCTGACTTGTCAATGTTTAATCTTTTACTTATATAGTAATTAGATGTCTAAGTTGAATCGAAATGAAGATTTCCCAAAAGAAGTCTTAATTCAAAAGAAAGATAGCATTATAATTATTGATTGTTTTCATTCGAACTCCGATTATATAGGTCAGATAGGCATAGACTATAAAAATAGGGAAGAGACAGAAGAACGTACGAGAAGATACTTTGATCTTATAGGACATTTTTACAGGTATGTAATTACCTTTGAAAATTTCTTTGGTATTTATTAGCAGAAAAAAGTTTCTCCTATAATTAATCTAAAAAGTGGTAGAAAATTTTTAAAGATAATCACCATGATTATATGAAAAAAAGGAAAAGAAGATAAAGTAAAAGTATGCAGATGAACAAATCTCTCGAATTTGATTATTCATTGTGTTCATCACGCACAAATTTTACATGAATTCATTGAAATACGTTATTCGAGTGTAAATGATACGTCTGTCTTAATTTTCATATGTTTTGTCAATGTTTTCAAATAATTTCCAAGAAAATCTCTTTAAATCGAATTTCATTAAAACTTGGAAGAATTCTAAATTAACATTACATTAAGTTACTTAGACCTATCAAATATATTTAATTAAAAAGTATTACTACTGTGGATTACGTTTCTTTGAAACATTCTAAAGACAAAAAAATATTTCACAGTTCTAACGAATGAACTCTTTCGCTCAATTTTGAACATTTTGACAAAAATATGCGACTCGAGTGAGAAACATTTCCTAACGACTCATCAAAAATTATTGAGTACAGCTTCCGGACTCATCAACTTCAGTTGATTTCTTTGAAGAAAGACTCATCTTATTCTCATTTCTTAAAAAAAAAGAAATCATTGTAACCTTTTGATTTTATTAAAAAATCTTTTTTTCCCTAAGGTAATAAATATAAAGAAGAAATGCTTCCAAAAGTGAAAACAGTTGATTGCAAAACTCTGTTACGTCGAATTAATATCTGTTTTTCTCCGTTCACCATCTTTATATTTAATTAATATTTTTCGACGTAAATTATTCTAAACAAAACAAAAAGATATGAAAAGATACAAAAAAAGATCAAATATTTCTCTCTTCTCATCAGAAAGATCACATTTCATCAAATAGATGAAAATAATCTTTTGAAAACAAAAAAATATGACATAATTATTATATTTTCATGTCTTTCATCATCTGTATAAATTATTCATCCAAAAATAGTTTGATTTCACACTAGTTTTTATTTCTTAAAAGAATATTAAATAAACATTCAAAATGAAAATTAATAAGAAGAACTGTTAGAGTAATTAAAACTCAAAGAGAATTCTAAAATAAAATATGATTGATCTTCTATAATTATAATGATCATTTTATCGATATTCTTCGAATTTATTCTTTTTATATATTCTGTATCTTTTCAATTTTAGATAAGAATCTTTTGTTTTTCTTTAAAAAGATCTTATATTAACATCTATGTCATTTGTTCGTTCATCTTTTTCTATTTCAGTCATTAAATTGTTAATATGATCCTATAAATAACATTTGCAAATATTTCAAACAAAAAAACTGTCTTATGATTTTCTTCTCTTCATTATTTTGATCATAACAAACAAAATAACTTTGTAAAAATATGTCGACAATTTCTTTTTTCTTTTTAGAAAGAAATCGAAATTAAAAAATACAATCATTTTGCCTATAGAATGATATCTTATCTTATTAATGAAGATTTATGTCTTAAAAGACATACATAAATGTTATGAGATCTATTTCTTCAATGAAAGATCTGACAAGGTGACAGACAATCCAGTTTTTCATTTCACGTTGATTATATGTCATCAATTTCATCAAATACAAGAACAAGATTTGTTTTTTCAAAGATTTTCTTCAATAAATTAATTAAAATGATTTATTTGAATTAATAATAAAGAAAAGAAAACACACGAACAAAACAAAAAGTTCTTCTTTAAAGAAAATGATTTGAAAAATTTCATTCATAACCAAATTTTCTCTATATCAATATTAATTTCACAATATTTACCCGTAAAAGAATTTGTACAAACACATGTATTTTGTGTTGTAAGACATGTTCCATTATTTTGACAAATATTATTTGTTTCATCACAAAATAAACTTTTTAATTCACATTTAATTCCAGCAAAACCTTTTTGACATAAACATTGTCTGGAAATTGGATCACATGTTCCATCATGTTGACATTCATGTAATAAACAATAGAGTTCGCCAGTTACATTAACACAACTATCAGCTAAACAAACTTGTTCAGGATATTGACATTGTTGATCACCACATTTGACAATTTCATCACAAAATTTTCCACCAAAACGTTGTTCACATCGACAAATTCCATNACAAAAGTATTTGATCACATCAACAGTCTATATGTGATCGCTTTTCTTTGTTTTATAATCGCTAATTAGGAAAGAGAAGAACAAGAGACTAAACAAACTTGCGAACGAAAAACAATGAACATAAGCCGATGACTAACGAAATTGACTTGAACAATCGCAATTTTCATCGGATAAGACATTGACTAACAAGTCAAAACATGCAAAAGAATGTCATTTCGATTAATTCTAATCCTTTGCAATTGTTGCATTTTTTTTGTATAAACAATGATAACAAAAGTATCATTTTCTCGTCTTGATTGTCTAGAAATATGAAACTGTCTCAGATTTTAACAATGTTTTTTTTTGTTATTTTCTAATAGTCAATAAAAAGAAAAAAGAAAATGAACGATATTCAAATTACATCTCAGTCTGTTTTGTGTTTTGTTATCGACTGTTGACGACAAAAGATTGATTTAATAATTCGAAAGAATAAATAAATAAATAGAAGAAAACCGGCAAATAAAGTCAACCAAATATCCAAACTATTTTGAATTAAATATGAAAGTTCATGTTCATGTGTAATTAAATGTGAATAACCTGTGAGAAGCCATTCATCGATAAGTTGTGCTGCTCTTTCGGCTCCTCCTTCGAATAAACTTACTTGATGAAAACGACGAAGACGTTGAACATATTGATCATAATCATCATGAATTAATTTTATTTTCTCCACAATGCCAACGGATGTCACCATGTTTCGATAGAGAAAATGACCGAGTTTTGTTTCTTCAACTTTTGCTGCATTTGTAAATTGATCAGCAAAGCCAGGTAAGATAATCAATGGTACATGTGCATAAATAGCTTCTCCAACACTATTCAAACCTCCATGAGTGATAAACAGATGAACAGAATGATGTGTCAATACACGTTTTTGTTCAATCCAAGGTACGACAAGTACACGTGATAAAACATTGATTTTCGATGAAAGTAAAGATTGAATTTTTATACGAATTGGTTGTTGAGGTATGACGAGAAGAAGACGCATTTGTGATACAAAGTCTAATGTATTAGCAATTTCTTTCCATATTGTTTCATGTAATACGGTTAATGTTCCAAATGTCACTAAAACGACAAATTCATCGGGTTCTTGGGTTTGATCTAACCATATGTATTAACAAGATTTGATTCTTTTTCATTTTCAATCTATACAAATAATCAAAAGAAAATTGATGTCATTTTCATGTATTTAATGAGAAAAAAAAAGATACTTTACTTGATCGGATGTTTGATTTTCAAGAAGAAAACCAATGAAATGATAGTTTGGTGGATATCGATATCGAAATTCAAGTGTAATTGAAGTATAAAAAATAACAGGAAAACGCGACCAATGTTGTGTACAAAGACCAAGTGTTGATCTCGTCACAGTTCGATTTAATTCCATTTGTATTTGATTCAATTGATATTCACGAGATTTTAGATAATATATCATCATTAATGGCATAACAATCGAATTATAAAAACGTTTTAAAAATGAATTTTGTAATTGTTGATATGTTAATGTATCGATTCCTCGTGGTATCCATGATGGTAATGTCAAATCTTCATTTAAATAAGAAACCGAATGTATAACCATTGGAATATGAAGATCATAAGCTAAATCTTGTGCAGCATAAACAAACATATCAACAATCATCATATCATAAGAATTCTTTTGAAGATGATCAAATAGAACATTGTGAATCTGTTTATAATCATTGACAATATTAGAAAATACGACACGATGTAGAAATGCTAAATTCGATTCATCATCTGGTTTTGCGTATGATTTACGTGATTTCGATAAATGACCCATTGAAATAATGGTTACTGGACGATATGATTCGAGTTTCTCACGAATTAATTGAATATTTTCTTCAAATACTGCGAACGAGATTTGATGATGAGATGGAAGATCACGTGCAATGCTTGTTAATGCGCTTATATGTGAATAATTCGGTATACTAACAAACAGAAGACGAGATGGTGGAGCATAAAGCTTCATTGAACAACTTTTCAAGTTTATTAGAATGATTCCGAGCAATAAAAATATTCTAGTCTTCATAATAATTATGATCATAATAAAACAATACCGTCTGATAATTTTTTTCTTTTCCTTTTCCTTTCAAGATCGATAAACATACATTATGAAAAATATCGAATAGGTGTAGAAGTGAAAAAAAAACTATTTTCAATACGCTTGAGTAATTTTATCTTTATCGAATGATATAATGAAAGTCAAATATGATGAGGTTTGAGTGTTTACACTCTTTGAATACGAAGAAATATATTAATCTGAATAGAAAATGAATCATTTTAACCTAAACGAAGATAAATATCAATTTTCAATAGTTTGATTTGAAAAATCTTTTAAAGTGATTTTTCATTCATCAATCTTTCTATAAAATACATTTCTTTAGAAATAACTAAATTAAAAATTGTTTTTTTTTGTTTGTATATTTTTGTAAATGGAAATACAAAATGACTTTGAATTCCAAATATTTAAATGAAAACAACATTGATAACTGTTCAGACATAATAATTTACATATCAATCAGACAATTTCTTGAGAAAGTTTCATATCTGTAAAATATATCTAATACATTTCAATAGTTTCTATAGTTAATGGAAATATTGTGTAGAATAGTAATTGACCTGTTAGACTGTACTTTATAATGTATATAATCATGCTTCAGTAGTTTTTATATATATTTTTTGTATCTACTAGACATAAATACTTTTTAAGGTGTTATTGTTTTTATTTTCTTGAAAAAGAATTCTCTTATGAAAATTGTTCGATTTAATTCTTCTTAACAAAATTAATTAAGTTTGTTAATAGATGAAGTGAGTATTTATTTATTTAACAAAATAAAGTTCAAAGAAAGATTTTGTTGAAATTTTCCAAGATGTCAATTTATTTACAAAAATAAATGATGATATAACATATTTTATTTTAACAAGAAGAATATCATGAAGGAAATATAAATTAGAATAAGAATGTAGATGAATTTGTCTTTTAATTTATTAGAAATATGTATCATATGACCTCAATAATACATTATGTTTCTTTTCGTTCTTTTTACTTTTTTTTTAAAGTAAACTAATAATTAAAGTTGTATTAATATATTGAATATACATATTTCAATCTATCGAAAATCAATCGGAAAAAGATAAAATCATCGACATTTATATTATTGAAGATATGAATGAAGAAAATCTGTTAATTTCAATCGATATTTATTTTGATTTCTTTTTCATTTGTTTTAGATAATTCATAGAAAAATATGTTCATAATGTTGGTTCTCATATTAATTGTCTGTCTTCTAACAATATTTTGGTATTTATCGAAATCTTTTTCAAAAACATCTTATATTTATATGAATATTGAAGAATTTTCTCATTTTTACAAATATAATTCAGATGAAGAAACTGAAGACATCAAACAAACAATAAGAAATGTTATGTTCAACGAATGTTCATATAACAAAACAAATCATGAAAAATCTGATTATGCTTATTTAAATTTATATAAATATATTTGTGAATTTTGTTGTGCAAAATCTTTATTTACAAATCGTTCTGGACCTGTTTGTCCATTTCTACTAAATGCATTAAAACAAGATTCAATTTATTTTTATGATGATATTCATAGTACAAATAAAGAACAATTAATAAAAACTGTGCGAAAATGTCGAGAAGATTTTCTTTCAATTTTAAAACCAACTGAAGTTGAAAATAAAAATTTAATTGTTTATAAANGTCTCGTACAATCCATGAACCATCAGGTTTATAGCCATGTTGAATTAGTTCGTTGGTCAATCTATTCAATTCTTGATAGATTTTGAATGAATCGGGATGCGATCGATCATGAGCGCGGAATGTCTGTTAGAAAAATCCGGTAAAAGTTATCGTAAAATCCTTATTGCTTACATGTATTTCATTATTAACACCAGTCCAAGCACAAGCAACCAATTTCTTTATTGAAGATGATACAATCATAAATCAATAGTAAAAATCTATCGCTTGTGAACTACATGACATGCAAAACGAGTAAAAACTGATATTTTAAATATCCTTTGGATGGAAACCAACATGCACTTGTTAGTCATACAATTTCTAAGCAATCGATAAGACGATGTATTCGTCTGTATCGAGAAGGAAAATCATATTAATAATATGCAAAACATTTATTGTATAGATACCTGAATGTGTTCGCAATTCGATGCAAATATTTTCAAAATGCACATTTTTCATCTATATATAGAAAAATTAGAACAAGAAAATCATTCAAGCGAATATAATGATAAATCACCGTTTATGTTGACATTCTGAAGAAAAAAGAAACGTTATGGAGGAGAAACAACCTTTAATAAAAATATCATCTGATTTGTCTGATGAGAATTTCAATACGAAAGATAATAAGTAAGTTTAAAATTGAAGATCAATGAACATTTTCATTCTTTGTTCATTCAGTTTAACTGATTGGAAAAGACTTTTCAGTCGACAAAAAATTCATCATAAATATGAAAATTTCAATGAACAAACTGAAGAATTATCAAAAACTACGACAAAGAATATTTTTCATTTGGTACATTTTCAATAAATGTCAATTGATTCGTCAGTTTATCTTTTAGTTAAAATATTCGGATCGTTTAACACTTTTTTGTTTATTAATTGGTTTAATTTTAATAATTATTCATGCATTTTGTGTTCTTGCAAATTTAATTTTATTTGGTCAAATTACAGGAATCTTTGCCAATCAATTATTTTCTACTGAATGTTATAATCAACATGAAAATCTTCAAACTTCATTTATACGGGAAAAAGATTGTCCAAAAGGAATTGAACTTCATTCAAATCATTTTAATTAGTAATTCATTTGAAAAGATTTTTCTATCAAAGAACTTTTGTTTTTTTTGTTAGTTTATGTTATATGAATGTAACAATTTCAACACCTTTATCAAGAGAATCTTTTGAAAATCAAGTTATGATTGTGGTTAAATGGTTATTTAGTAAGAAAAACAAAACTTTTGTTGATAAAATATTTAATTTATTTTGATATTAAAATAGTTGTTGGTTTTATTGCTTGGATTTCCAATTCATTAGAATATATTATTTGGATGTTTTCAATTAAGAAACTCATTTCTCGAATAACTATTTTACTTTTTTCAATCGATTCTTCAGCGAGTAAGATCAAAGAAAAAGAAACAATTAATAAAAATAAGTTTTATTTGATAGAATATCACATATTTGGATATGCATTCAATTAATGAATTTAGTTCGAAATTATTCTCGTAAATTCTTTTTTTATTCGATATGTAAATTTTCTTTTGTTTTGTTTTTTAGAAATATTGAGACAATTGAAAAAGGTATTGGTTATGATTTAACAGTTATTCTTGGTTTAATGTTATGTGTTACATTTGGAATTATCATTTCTTTTATTATTAATTGGAAATTATCGTTGATTCTCTCTGTATTTGTTCCATTACTTCTTACCAGTTCAAATGTATTCGCAAAAGTAAAAATTAGATTTTGAAATATATTTTCTTTTTCTTAAAACTTTTTTTTAGATTATTTCAAATGAAACAATCAATGAATTGAGAGCGTATTCTAAAGCTGGACAAATTGTTCAAGAAGTATTCAGTTCAATAAGAACGGTTTTCTCACTTAATGGAAGTCAATTTGAATAACAAAGGTCAATTTACAAAAAACAAAATCAAACATAAATGAAAAAACGATTTTTTTATTTTTATTTCAGATATGACAAAGAATTGAATTCAACTCGATGGAATACAATTCGAAAAGGTGCGGCATTTGGAATCTTTTCTGGATGGTTATCTTTAGGATCTTATGCAATTTATACTGTTGGATTTATCTTTGGATCGATTTTAATGATTCAGAAAAATGAAGAAGAATTAAATTTTATAAAAATTCTTATTGTGAGTTTTTATTGGAGACAAAAAGAAAACAAAATATATATAAGAATTTTCCTTAGATTATCACGATGTTTGCACAATGTGCAAGATATTTTAATTTGATTGGTCCCCTTTTTCAATCATGTTCTGAAGCTCAAGGAGCGGCGATTTCAGTTATTCGATTTATTGATGAAGTTCGTTGAATTCAATGAAAGATTTTTTTTAAAATAAATTCATCTTTTCATTTTAGAATAACAATTAAAATTTCAATGAAAAAGATTTATTAGAAGAAAATTCTTGTGATAAACAATTGATTTCAGGTGATATTCAATTTCACAATGTCAATTTAGTTTATCCTTCACGAAATAATGTCTCAGTTTTACAAAATCTTAATTTAATTGCACATGCAAATCAAATAACTGCTCTCGTTGGTTTAAGTGGATCAGGTTAAATTTTTGTGAAAATTTATTCATTAAATTTCATTTGATTTCAAGGGAAAAGTACGTGTTTATCACTTCTTCTTCGATTTTATGAACGAACATCAGGTGAAATTACAATAAATCATCAACCAATAACAGATTATTCAATAAAACAACTTCGAGAAAACATTGAAATTGTCAGTCAAGAACCTGTATGATATAATATTCTTTTCTTTTCATTCTCTCTATCTATTTTTATTTATTTATTTATTTAAATAGATTTTATTTGGTATGACAATTTATGAAAATATTCGTTTGGGAAGATTAAATGCAACACGAAAAGAAATTGAACAAGCTGCAAAAGAAGCCAATGCACATAATTTCATCATGAAATTACCAGATGTTCGTTTTTTTGAAATTTTTCCTCTGAATTTATCATTGAATTATTATTTAGAAATACGAAACAATGGTTGGTGAACGTGGAATACAATTAAGTGGTGGAGAAAAACAACGTATTGCATTAGCTCGTGCTCTTGTGAAACAACCAAAAATTATCTTATTAGATGAAGCAACAAGTGCACTTGATACTATTAGTGAAAAAATTGTTCAAGAAGCTCTTGATAGAATTTGCAAAAGTAACAAAAATTTACATTGAAAATTTTTTATGTTAAAATGATTTATTTAGATCGAACAACGATTGTTATTGCTCATCGTTTGACTACAATTCAAAATGCTGATTTTATTTATGTTATTGATCAAGGAAATGTATTTGAACAAGGAACACATGAAACATTAATGAGAATTGTTGGAGGAAAATATCAAACAATGATAAAAAATCAACAAATACAAAGTATTAATGAAGACAATCAAATTGATGAAAATTTCAATATGGAAAAAATTGTTGAAGAAGAAGAAAAACAAATATGTATGTTAAAGTTTTTATTGACAAATGATTCTTATCGGTTTTTTGTTTGTTTCTTCTTTGAATAGTGGAACGAAATCGTTTATTAAGTGAAAATGAATTTATTAATAATGTTCAAGTATGAAGAAAATTGAAAATAAAATGTGAAAATAATTTGAAAAATTCATTTTAGTCCGAAAACAAATCATCAAAATCTCAAACATTGTTTCTAAAACTCTTATTAATGAATAAACCCGAATGGATAACTATTTTAATCGGTTGTATTGCATCTATAATTGCAGGTTTATGTCAATCATTATTCGCAATTCTTCTAACAAAGATTATTTATGTAAGAATATTCATTCATTATTTGATTTTGATTTTTATCTTTTTTTTTCTCACATAGACATTTAAATCTTGTCGAAAATCACACATTAGTCATCAAGTTATACTTTCTTCTTTTTCATTATTATTCTTAGGAATATTTTTATTAATCATTCGTTTCTTTCAAGTAATCAAAATTTAGTCTTTTTTTAATGGAATTTTACTCATGAAGTTTGTTTTTAGAGTACAGCATTTGCAATGTCAGGATCAAAATTAACACAACGTATTCGTTCCAAAGCTTTTTCATGTCTTCTTCGTCAAGAAGTCGCTTATTTTGATCGACCTGAAAATAGTTCTGGAGCTATTGGTTCATCATTATCTGCTTTACAAGTCTTTTTTGATTTATTCGATCGAACACCAACTATTGATAATACATCGAGTAAAGGAAAAATATAGGTAAGAAAATGAAAGAAATTTCATTTACGAATCGATTTATTTAGAAAAAATTCCATGGAGAAATTCACTTTGATCAAATTGAATTTGTTTATCCGACTCGACCAACAGCACATGTTCTGAATAAATTTGATTTGATTGTAAAACCAGGTGAGTAAAACTCGTTTTCATTAACGTGAAATTTGTCCTACATTTTTATTCATATGAAGGTCAACGTGTTGCTCTCGTTGGTATGTGTTTTTTAATCATTTAATTTTGTATTATGTCGTTTAAATAAATTAAGGTGCATCGGGATGTGGAAAATCGACAATTATTCAATTATTAGAAAGATTCTACGATACAAATCGAGGTCGAATAGTAAGTTCATTTCTTTTTAATCACATTTTTGAAAGAAAAATTTTCTTTTTTAAATTAGCTTCTAGATAATACAGATATTCGTGAATTAAATCTTCATTGGATACGTTCTCATTTTGGTCTGGTTAGTCAAGAACCAATTCTATTTGATTTAACAATTGTGGAAAATATAACTTATGGATTAGAAAATATTTCAATGGATGAAATTATCAAAGCAACAAAAAAAGCAAATATTCATCAATTTATTCAACAATTACCTCAGGTTTCAGATTTTATTTATCATATTCGATAGGAGTTGTATTTTTTTTTAATCAATTTAGGGTTATAATACAAATGTTGGTATCAAAGGAAGTTTTTTATCAGGTGGAGAAAAACAACGTATTGCCATTGCTCGAGTTCTTCTTCGTCAACCAAAAGTTTTATTGTTAGATGAAGCAACAAGTGCAATGGATTCATATAATGAAGAAGTCATTTTGCATTTTTTTTTTTGATTTTTAACAAATAAAAAATTCTTGTTTATAGATTGTACAAGCAACTCTCGATCAAGCTCAAGGAGAAGATTCAACTCGAACATCGATTATTATTGCTCATCGTCTTTCAACAATTTGTTCATGTGATTTAATTTGTGTACTTAACAAAGGATTTATAGTAGAAAGTGGAACACATTCGAAACTAGATGGGCTGTCAGGCTTCGCCCGACCGCGAAATACGGTGCGCGGAATTTCGTCGATACCTTCATTCTGTTTAGATGAACGAATATTTTATTTCTGCAACCATGTAGTTTGAAGTTAGAACTTCTCTAGTTGACATAGTTGAAAATGAATTGCTCACTAAGACTGTATTTAATGGTAGCAAATTTGATTTGACAGAAGTCATAAAGAAAGTACTCAAATCAAAGCCTCTATGAACTAAAATCTAGAGAAACGTGAGGTCGCCGCATTCATTAATTGTCTTTTCAACTAACCAGAGCGCACTTCTGACAAATCTTTTCGCGCCTACTCGTCTTTTAATTATCTCCACTGCTTAAAAGATCTTCGCCACAGTTTACCACAGAGTCCGTGTTTTATTTTGGGCAAACGGCAACAGTTTATGAAATTCTGAGAAAAAAATATCTCATCTTCACCTAGCTGACTGGTCGACAGCGTTTAACCTACAGTTCAACGACGCCCCGATCCCTTGATCAGCACGTCACTAAAAATGGACTTTGGACGCCTTGTCGAGAAAGAGAAAAGATAATAATAATAATAAAAAGACGCGAAGAAACTCAATAACACGGTGCTAGCGCACCGTATTAATTAATACAACAACGTGGCATTTATTATAATATGCTCAATACTCAAAATAGTTTATCGTAATTATTAATTTATAACGAAGAAATATTCAAAAACAATGATCATCATGTTTTTTAATTGGAATTATTGATTTTGAAACAATTTTCTTTTCTATAAAGATTAATAGTAATACAAAAATATCTTTCTTGTCATCTTTCTGTTCGAATTTCTATGATTATTGATGAGCATATTATCTTAATTAGATAAAGAAAAATATGTATATTTGAAATGAACAAACATCAACTGAATATCTTTGTTATCGATGTGTCTTATATTAAAATATTTATTAGAAAAGAAAATTCATATTGTAGATGAAATTGTGAGTTTCATTGATCAGTTGAAAATCAATTATGACGTAAAATAGAGAAGAAAAGAATTATTAAAAATTGAAATCAAATAAACTCTTGTTAAATTTTTTTTGTTTTTTCATATTATCAATTGATGTAAAAGCTTTTAATCAAGAAAATGTTTTTCATTCATTACTTAATGATTTTATATCAAAGTAAATTATATATAATTCAAAAACACGAATATTTTTTCAAGATATTTCATATCCGATGGAAATAAGAATATCGCTCTTTAAAAAATGAATTCAATTTTAATATTCATAAATCATTAACATAAAAATAAAAGTATGTCATCTTATACTTATTGTCGAGATCGAGAATAACAATAACAATCATATATATATAAGAAAAGAAAATTGAAACAAATATTTAGTTCCAATGATTTGTAAGATAATGTTTTTCTTATTTTTTATCTTTTCTCCTGTATTAATGTATACAAATACTCCAACTGATTATGATTTATATGGAAATAAAATAACAACAAATGATCTATTTTTAATTAATGCAGACAATGTATATTCAACTTGGTATCCTGTGATATTTCCATATACAGATGCATCCAATTGTAATTTAACGTTCAGTGCAATAACATGTCAATTTGTTTATAGCGTTGTCGCAACACCTACGAATAATCTCTCGTTTGTTTATAATTGTATTGATTCTCAAGGAAATAATGTCATCGGTTTTTATACAAGCAATCAAAAATGTGATTTTCAATTAATAGATGAACGAATTGTATCAAATTATTCGACACAAGATAATTTTTTGATTGATTTTAATGGTGATGGGACGGGTGTTTATGGTATTGCAGATGATTTCATATTTTATTATCAATTGTTTCCAACCATTGATTTATTTATTTGGTCAAATACATTAGGAATATCTCCTCGAGGAATGCATATTGGTATAAATCAAGATTATACTGTTGTTGCTGGATATTGTCAAATATCAACATCAGTTGCAAATGAATGTGCATTTCTCATTCGATTGAACACATCATTTTCATGTCCAAATATTACAAATAAATTTAATATTGCAACTGCTATAACTTATTCATGGAGTGATCCTCGTGTAATACGTTTAATTACGAATAGTCGAAGTTATACATCAAAATCAGTAATGTCAGTTAGTATTTGTTGGAAAACAAAACAAGTATTGATTGGAGTTCAATCATTAAATACAGTCTTTTTGTATTCGTTAAACAATACTTATGATTTAATTAGTAGTCGTGATAATGGTGTTGGATATATGGGTTATGGAAAAAGTGTTTCGTGGTTGGATACAAATGGACGTAAAGCTGCGATCTTAGCAAATACTTATACATATACAACTTTTGATTGGATTTCATCATCAGTACATATTTATGATATTGAATCAGATGGATTTTCAGATTCAACGCAACCAATTTATATTTATCCGAATAGTTTACAACCTTTGCAACAATACATGGCTCCATCAATTATTCGTATTGCTTGTTCTCCTTCTGGTAATTTGGGTATTTTAAACCTTTTAGGTGGTGGTGTTGGTATTCTTCGTGCACCACCAAATGAATATCCAAATACAAACACAAGCGGTTGGGCTACAACTAGTGTTCCTTGTTATTCTGGTACTAGTCGAGATTACGATGGAATTGAACTATGTTCTCCTTACTCTTCGTCGTCAATGAATTGTTCGGATGATATTTATTGTCCATACGGAGCTGTCGGACAAGTTTCTTATTCAGAATTTGAATCGATTGAACAAGATCAAGACTATCCTGAATCACCTGAGAACACTGTTTTTGATGATCTTTTAATGCAGAATATGTTCGGTTTAAATCCAACATCAATTCATTGTTTAGTTGTATCTCCAATTACTTGGGTTTTATTTTTTATGATATTTGGTTTAACTATTTCTATTGGAATAATTTTATCAGAAGTCTGTTGTCCTCGTTATCATTCTATTCGAGATAAAATCAAACGAATCTTTAGAAAAATGGATCTGATTGGTGAAGGAGAGGTAATTCGATATTCTATCAGGGCTAATTGAAAGAAGAAATTCATTCTTCTTAATTTTATTTTTATTTAGATGTGGATAGGTGGTTTAACCTCGTCGGCAATTATTGTTCTTGTCATCTCAGCATATCATTTTTCTAATGGTTATCTTCATCAATATCCAATAGAACGAGTTACTACAAACAGTACATTTGCATGTGATGTTACTTTACGTAATGCAAAATTCTCTACTACAGCTCAGAAACGATGGGATCCTGCACGTTCAACAAAAGAAAGTCAAACAGTATTTGATTTACTCAATGCTCAAGCATTCACATTGAATATTGATCTTGTTCAAACAGCATTCAATTGTCAAGACAATTTTTATGTCATACGTGATATTGGTTATAAAACTGTTCGATTACCAATAAAAAATTGTCAATTAAACAAAAATAAAACAATCATGACTTTGGCTATTGCACTTCCAGTTCATGAAATTTCTGTTAAACTTGTTTTGAACGGATTAAAAACTGTTGGGGCCGTCCGAATTGGCGTTAGTGGACCTTCAGCACAAGCTGACAATGAAAGGTAAATAAAAAACAAATTTCTCTTCTTTGTCTTAATAGATTGAAACAGATAAAAATTATTGAGATAAATTACTTTAAAAATTTACAAATTATTTTCAGATTCACAACAATGGAATTGAATTTCGCTTCCACATTTGTCTCCTCATCTTTTGATGAAGTTCTTGCTGAAACAACTACATTTCCAATAACATTGACAAAAATAGTTAATCAAACTGATCCATTATCCAGTGATGGATTCTCGACATTTAGTGCTATTTTTTCTTCTTCATTCAATGTCAATTCTGATATGTTGTTTACTAACGAGACTCGTTATACATTTATTTATCGAACAGCTACTAATATTACTGTGACTATTACAGAAGATAATTTCTATGTTAGTAATTTACAACAACCAATTGCTCGACAGACAGAAGTTATTTTTCATAATCTTCTTTTCACAATTGTTGTATTAGAAGTTTTTGGTTTGGTTTATCTCGTCGTCAAACTCTTTTTGATTCCTGTCTGTCAAAGTATGTCTACTCGTTTGCAAAAAAAGTTGTCAACAAAGAAAATAGATATTGAATCACATAATGATTCAAATGCAATGGTTGTGGAAAAAAAAGTTGTTCAGTAAAATTTGGTTTGTAGATTATTTGACATAAATCTCATTATTACAGAACAATGGAGAACATTCAATATAAATCAATCGATGATAACTAAGTTTTATCTCGGAAGAGACAAATAAAACATATTGTGTTGTAATTTGTTTACTATTCTTAATATATGTATAGTTTCTATTTTCCGCATGTCATCGTATGTACATCATATTCTTCTAACTTATCGTTTCAGTATTATCATCAATATGCTTTTTCAATAAACTCGTACAATCTTCAATATAATTTGCATCCAACTAAGTCCATCTAATATTGATATAGCTAATGTAAAACCAAAAATTCGCTGTAGATTTAATCAAATCGATAAATTTACAGATGTTAGAAAGATACTCTGACAAATATAGAATTTAATAGAACTTCATTTTGAATCATTTCAGAAATAAATACCTCAAATAAAATTCATTAACTGAGACACAACAAAAATCCTTCAAAAACTTTTTTCGAATAATCTCATGAAAATTTTTTCGGGCAAAATATAATTACTGAAGAAGAGAAATATCTTTTCTTTGACATTTCATTTAATCGAACGCGTTTTACACCACGATTGTCTTATATCACTTTGAATTTTTCATATGTTTTCCACGAACACTGAGAACAACTTGTATTCTACAGGAGATACTACATAAGCTCTTCTCAATTTTTGAGTTCGTGGGGAATTTGATTTTACGGCAAATTCGAATTTAATGACATTTTTTGACAAAATTAAATGATCAATATACTTATGCAATGCGCTAAGAAAACGGCTTAACACTTGTTTCATAAGAGAGTTTGTATGCGAAGAAATTTGTGATAGACTATAGTAACCATAGCTGTATTATG
>CAJNOJ010000172.1:12865-34645 GCA_905250025.1 Adineta ricciae | reverse complement strand
TTGTGTTTCGAAGGAAATTCTCCTACTATCACAAATACAAGTTACATTACATTCTGAGAATGAATCTTCAGTTTCAATGTATGATACATTTCCTTGCAGATTTGGAGTTATGAAAAACTTTTACCTAATCTTTGTTCCACTCATAATGAAATTCTCTTATGGGCCGTTGACCTCAGGGCTCAATGTATGTTTAACATCGACCCTATCTCACATGTCCTCACCCTCTCAACCAACTTTCAGTGTCAAAACACCCTCCCAAACCATGTTTTATGAAGTTTTGAGCGTTTTTGGAAAAAATGTTTTTTTGACCTTTGACCTTCGACCTGCGACAGACACACACACATACAAACGAATTTCCGTTTTTTGGCCACTTTTTTTCGACATGACCCTCCTTTCAGTCGAGGGAACAATTGATGGTTCATAATGATCAAATTATCTATCATAGATTTTATTTCTTCAATAGGCTCATTGAATTTTTTTGCTTCTTCAAATAATCGGTAATGAGAATTTGCTTGATTCTTTGCCGATAAATTATGTTTACTAGCTACTAAATGATGAATATTTTTAAAAAAATTGTCTTGAAGATCCATTTTCATAACATAATTGATCTATATCATCGAATATTTTGATTTTTTCAATAGCTTGTATTTGATTATGAAGAATTTCATCAAATATCTTCTTTTTATTGTCAAATGTTAAATCTATACATTGTTCTCCTTGATATAAATCTTCAAAATCGCTTAGCACTTCTGCGCATGTTCTGTGATCTATAATTTCAAGACGAATTTTTTTCTCCCAGAATTTGCTTACTTTGATCTTCTTCATCTTTTATGAAACTTTTCTCTTCATTTAAATACCGATCTTCACGTCTTGTTCCTTTATCTAGTCGATGAATTCCTTCCGATTAATATGAACATTCTTACTTAATATTTCAATAATTCCATCTCATGATAATGATTCATTACTCAATGTTGAATTAGAATTTATAATAACTTCTTTTTCAATTTGATTTCGAGCATTATTATAGATTGATGAGAGATTTTCTTGAGGGTGTGAGTGAGAGTATACAAGTGAAACTAAGTCTATTCCTATTTCTATCTGGATAGGGATTGTAGTGTGTTGCGAATTAGGCAGCTACTCGTTTGGAACAATTATTGATTGATTTTGAAAATAATTATCGTAAAACGAATGATTCTCATAACAAATATAAGAATTTGCATGCTGTCAATCTAGAAATGCTTTCATATCAGTTCTCTCATAAATGAAATAAATATTCGTAAATAAAATAGAAATAGTTGGAAAATAAAACATTGGTGGACATTCACTTTCAATTATTCCAATGTGTTACGGGATGAACCCACATAGTCCACTCTGGGCCTTTTCTCTCTCTCTCTCTCTCACTATCTATCTAGTCTTCTCTCATCGTTGTATTCACTCATCATAGGAATAGGATATCACATGATATGTATCATCTAGTCCATTCTCTTTGTCTTCCCCTTCGATGTAAAATAAAGAAGATAAAATCCAACGATATTTTGTGTACAAAATCTTTTTTGTTTTCAGTGTGGGATGATGAATGATTACCCTGTTATCATTGTTCTCTTTCACTCGAAACTTCACTCTAATTGTACTGTTTGCCACTGTTCTACTTAAATTGGTGTCGATGAGCGTTGACTAGGAGTTCGTGGGGAATTTGATTTTACGGCAAATTCGAATTTAATGACATTTTTCGACAAAATTAAATGATCAATATACTTATGCATTGCGCTAAGAAAACGGCTTAACACTTGTTTCATAAGAGAGTTTGTATGCGAAGAAATTTGTGATAGACTATAGTAACCGTAGCTGTATTATGATCTTTGTGGTCTTGGTGGTTTTGGTGGTCTTGGTGGTCTGTGAGATATGATATTTTTTGTAATTCTGTAAAACTCGTGATTTAGATATGGATATATAAAGAGTTGAATTTATACTGACAAAGACATCGAGCAAGTTCTATGACGGTAATGTAAGGAAGATTTGCAAGGGAAGATATGTCGCCTGACATCAGTAAGTAACGTTCGTCATTGCGACTCACTTAACCCTCGACTGTGTACAAAAGAATTAGTTTTTTGTATAAATCGCAATACGATATATTACGCGCATCTCTCCAAAAGATCACCAAGACCACCAAAACCACCAAGACCACCAAGGCCACAAAGACCACATAGCCCCCTATAGTAGTGATGTCAGTTAATATTAGTTTTTCACAAATTCATTTGCTTTTAACATAAATGATTTTGCTACGAAATCATATTCCCCACCATATGCAATTTTTCCTCTTTCTTGTTTATGGTTAATACACAAAAAAGAAACGAAAATACGAAGATTATATAAATCTTACAACAGAAAGTCATTTATTATTCTTAACACGAACGTCGATTAGGGAAGACAAAAGATTTTCCCATATGCTTTTTATATATTCTGTTTTATCGACAACAGTCCAAATCAATTACGATGCCTTTTGTATTCAAAATTACGACTATATGGTAAGTCTCTTCGTTTTTCGCATTTCTTTTTCTTAATGATTCATTTAAAGATCGTTTTGCTTTTTCATTCCTTGTATAAAAGATTATGTTTTATGTATCTATTTAAACTGAGATATACGAGTAACATTTGCGTTCGCTTCACTTCCAAAACGAGATTCAATTCACCAAAGAAAAAGTCATTGATAGAAAATGGTTTATCTTACAGAGTTTCTTTGAATATTATACTTTTTCTTCCTTTATATCAACATATGATCAAGTGTTCCCACATAGATAATAACCTATCACGACTGAATTAATAGAAGATGAGAAGTACACCACACATTTATCAGAAATGACAAAGAATTTCATATGATGAGTTAACAAAAAAGAAAATAATGTTTTCTATATAGACATTGTGTTTAATGAACATGGAATATATTACAATAGAGTTTTGAGTAATTGACGTTGTTTGCGCCATTGGTCAAGTCTTCACTTCTTTTGAACCCAGGTTATTATGACACGGTCGGTTCTGGCCGGTTAGGTACGTTTTCCGACTATTTCCTAGTCGCCGGAATGATCGATCTGGGAAGAGGTGGTGAATTAGAATCGTCGGATCGGTTCAAACGAAATTCTCGCTCGTAATCGATCTTTGCTAGTAATTCCAAAATTTTCTTTTCTTATGACTCCACCCGTTCGGCTAAAGTCTTTAGATCATTGGTCAACTTGACAATGAGCGATTCTTTAACTTCCAGTTGATCATCTAACTGTTTCACTTTGGCCCGCAGTGACTCGTTTTCGTCGAAGAGATCATCACCTGGCTTTTGTTCTAAAGGAGAATAAAATAATGGAAAACTGCAGTTTTGTTTAAAATCCTCACTGTTAGATCCGTTTTACCGACGTAAGAAACTTTATTGTTTAATAACGAATAACAAATGTTGTTAAGAAAAAGAGGCACACCCACATTACGCAACTGTAGTCCGTATTTATCTATATCTGACCGACGGATATTTCCGATATGATTATCTTGAAAAATACCTGTACTATCACTTGCATATGTGAGTCATAGGAAAAGATCAATAGAATATACATCGAGGTCAGAAGAACGGACGAAACATATGTATACGTATAAGAGAACGAAAGAAAACACACTGAATAATTCCTTATGGAATGTGACATAGAATATTCCATAACACATACTTCATCTTCTTCCTCTAAGACTTTGTTATGTATTATATAACTGGCTTTTTGGGATTCAGAATACGAGCATCTTAAAACTAACGATACCTGTTTATAGCACATTTAAACTGTGTTGAACACTGGATAAACAAAAGGGAATGAAATAAAAGCGATTGTCCTCTCTCTCTCATAAATTATATCTGAATTATGTCTCCGTCATTCCTAGTTCAATTTCGACAGTCTCTTCTTCAACTTCTTACACGACAATTGATCACAGATGTCGTTATTGACACACGGTTTTGTTCACCGCGCAGTATTTATCTTCAACTTTATCTTATATGCACTACACTGTGTGAGACTGTGAATGGGAAAGTGGATGGGTTAAATATTGTTCTCTTACCTAGAGCTCTTTTGATTTTGAAGATTAATCTGTATGCTGTAATTTTCTCAGTCAAGTCTGATTTGTATGCCCTGAGATGGTCTAATCGATGTGCAAAGTAGACCTTTTTTCTCGATACGAAAAATATAAAGAAATATGATCAATGTAATGCCTTAGAGCTTTGAACGCCCGAAAATCATCAGTAGAGATGGGAAAAGAAACGATGACCAATGGTGCCGTCACATCCCCTTCAGTGACTTTATGGTCAGTTTTTCGCTGTATAACGTTCTTCAAGTGAAATTTAGCTGAGAAATGCTTTTTTAAATATAGAATTGTGCTTGCGATGTATTCTATACAATGATTCTGAATATAAAATCTTAGTTTGTCGAAGATCAAGTTATTAGAATTTGAAAGTTAGGATCCATCTTTGCCTGTACAGCATCCATTAGGTGAATTCACGATGCAAGGAGTTTTCAGAAACCGATATGCAACTTTTCTCTACACTAAACAATTAAAATGATGTAAAAATAAAGACGATTATAATGAATCAAATGCGACTACATAATTTTTTTATGTACCTGAACGGTGCTATCCAGTAATTGTGTGTTCTTGCTGTCAATATTGGTCTACGAACTTGTTTCGTACTTTTTCTTTATCAGTGATCCATCCATTGCTCTTTTTTCTCTTTATTTAAAGGAAAGAACTGTGTAATACTTTAACGTTTGTATTTGCACTTTAATTGAGATGTACAATTCACATTTCTATTCGCTTCACTTCCAAAACAAGAATCAATTCATTAGAGGAAATGTCATTGACGTCAATTTCTTTTCGTTTTTCATGATCAAGTTAAAGTCGACCAAATATTCTCTTTTTAAAATCAATATTTGATCAAGTATTCTCATATAGATAATAACTTCACAAACGAATTAGTACAGGATGAGAAAGAAGCCACATATTTATTGAAATTGACTTTTTTCATATAAAAGAAAAAGGAAAGAAAAGAATATCTATCACGTTATTTCTCCTTCGTAAGAAGAAGACAAAAAATACATCATATTGATCATACAGGTAAGATATTTGACTGCATTATTCCCTCGACTGAAAGGTATATTTTTTTTTATCTTTTCTTTCAGTTGACAGCTATGCTTGATCGATTTTAATTCTACTGTTAATGCAAAATCGATAGCCCGTATTTCTCTAGTCAAACGCAATACAAGTTCAAATTATGGTAAAAGAAAAAGAAAACGCTTGTGACAAGTTTTCGAGAAAATAAATCGACTTTTTTAGTTTCGTGATAAAAAACCAGCTGCACGAGATAATTTGGAAGCATTGAAAAATGAAATTGAATTGGTATGTTTCGAAATATTCTCAAGAAATATCAAAGTGACTTTCGTCTTTTGAAGGACGAACATAAAATTTCCATTGGTGAGGTTTATCGAAGATATGGAACAAGTCCTGCAATGGTAAAACATTTCATTTGGATTTATTTGATGTTGACATTGTTTTTTTTCTTTGTAGGGCCTTACAGAAGAACGAGCAGCAGTGCTTCTTGAACGGGATGGTCCAAATGATTTAACACCAGCTCGAACAACTCCTGAAATAGTTCGTTTAGCCAAAAATATGTTCGGTGGTTTTGCGATGCTTCTCTGGGTTGGCGCTTTTCTTTGTTTTATTGCACATTTTTTGGAATTGTATACATTAGAAGATCCGCAATATGATAATGTTTGTATTTTAACTCTTAATTTTCTTTTCTTCAAGTAAACATCTCTGTTTAGATGTATTTAGGAATTGCCCTAGCAAGCGTAATTATTATTACGGGATTCTTTTCATATCATCAACAAGCGAAAAGTTCGAAAATTATGGAATCGTTCAAATATTTAGTTCCACAAGCAGGTTTCTATCGAGATTGAGTGAAATTTGAATTGACCTTTTCGTTTTAACAAAGCTTGTGTTGTTCGACATGGAAGATCGAGAAACATTAATCCTGAAGATATCGTTGTCGGAGGTAAAAGATTGAAGTTTTCAATGAAAAGATCATTGAAAAATAATTTTATTTTAGATATTGTGGAAGTTCATCGTGGCAATCGAATTCCAGCTGATATTCGAATAATTCGTGCGCATGGTCTCAAAGTTGATAATTCTTCGTTAACTGGAGAATCTGAACCACAATCACGTGGAACTGAATATACAAATGAAGATCCTTTAGAAACAAGAAATTTAGCTTTTTTTGGAACATTTGCTGTCGAAGGTTTGATTGGTATTCATTAAAGCTTTTATCTTGGATTCTATTTAGGTTCATGCATTGGTGTTGTTATTCGTACTGGTGACAAAACATTCATTGGAAGAATTGCAAATTTAACTGCGGGTTTGATTGAGAAGAAAATCTTCGAAATTTTATTTAAAGAATTTCGTTTGTAGGTGTTGAATCGGGTAAAACTCCAATTGCAACTGAAATCAATCATTTCATTCGTATCATAACGATCATTGCCGTTGTTGTTGGTGTGATCTTTTGTATCTGTTCTCTTTCACTTGGCTATACATACGTTGAAGCCGTCGTTTTTCTTATCAGTGTGATCGTCGCTCAAGTTCCTGAAGGTTCGAACTTTTATTTTCGATTTCTCCAACAAATTTTGTTTTCTTTTATTTTTAGGTCTTCTAGCCACTGTTACTGTGAGTCATTTTCTTTGAGAGAAGATTAGGTTATCGTTTGTAATTTAAAGGTTTGTTTAACATTAACAGCACAACGAATGGCACGGAAAAATTGTTTTGTAAGAAATTTGGAAGGAATCGAAACTCTTGGGTCAACAACAATCATTTGTTCAGATAAAACAGGAACATTGACACAAAATCAAATGACTGTTGCTCATATGTGGTTTGATAACCATATTATTGATGCAGATGTCGAAGCTTTTCAATCGAGTAAACGAATTTGAATATTGAAAGCTGTGAATTCAATATGTTCATTTGATTTAGAATCAAATTATACAAGATTTTCTCATTGTTGGAAAGCGTTAACACGTTGTGCAATGTTATGTAATACAGCAATATTTAAAGATGATCCAGACAATCTTACTAAACCAATTTTACAACGACAAAGTGAAGGTGATGCAAGTGAAACAGCCATTCTGAAATGTATGGAAGCAACTGTAAGTAATTTTTTGTAAAGAATTAGATCGTATTTGAAAGAAATATTGATGAATTTTAGGTCGGAAGTGTGTCAACATATCGAACAATAAATCCAAAGATTTGTGAAGTTCAATTTTCTTCATCAAATCGTTATCAATTTTCAATTCATTCGACAAATGATAATGATGATCGATATTTACTTGTTATGAAAGGTGCACCAGAAAAAATCCTCAAAAATTGCTCAACAATATTTGTTGATGGCTCGGAAATCGGTTTTAATGATTATTGGAAAAAAGAATATGAAAAAGCATTCAAAGAATTAAGTAAAAATGATTTCATTTGTAAAAGAATAATCAAGACAACTTTTTTTTTATTTTAGGTAATCTTGGCGAACGTGTTTTAGCATTTGCTGATTATCGTTTACCATTAAATCAATATCCTCGAGACTTTCCATTCGATTGTGATACAATTAATTTTCATGTTAATCCATATTATGAAAATTTCAATTTTCCAACTACTGGTCTCAGATTTTTAGGTTTAATTTCTTTAATTGATCCACCACGCGTAAACGTTGCACAAGCTGTAAGTAAATGTCGATCGGCTGGTATTCGAATTTTGATGGTTACAGGTGATCATCCATTAACTGCAGCTGCGATTGCTCGAGCCACAGGAATTATTACAGATCAAAGTCCAACAGAGAAACTGTTAGAAAATATCAATGATACAACAACAAAAGCGTGTGTTATTCATGGAAATGCACTGAAAAATTTAACTAAAGATCAATTAGATGAAGTTATCAAATCTCATGAAGAAGTGGTCTTTGCACGGACAAGTCCTCAGCAAAAGTTGATTATTGTGGAAAGTTGTCAGAGGTTAGGAGAAATTGTTGCTGTGACTGGCGATGGAGTGAATGATTCACCAGCATTGAAAAAAGCGGATATTGGAATTGCAATGGGAATTACAGGATCAGATGTGAGTAAACAAGCATCAGATATGATTCTATTGGATGATAATTTTGCATCGATCATCACCGGAATTGAAGAAGGAAGATTAATTTTTGATAATCTGAAAAAATCTATTTGTTACACATTATCATCGAAAATTCCCGAATTAGCTCCATTTTTGTTTTATATGATCGCTGAAATTCCTTTACCATTAGGCATGTACTTCATTTTTGTGTTCAAACTTACACTTCAGTTTTCTTTTCTTTTTAGGAACAATTGCAATTTTATGTATTGATTTGGGTACGGATATGTTTCCTGCTATTTCATTAGCCTACGAAAGAGCGGAATCAGATATTATGCAACGTCCACCAAGAGACGCCAAACGTGAACATTTAGCTACAGATCGATTAATTTGGATGAGTTATGGGCAATTAGGAATGATTCAAGCGGGTGGAGGATTCTTTGTTTATACAGTTGTTATGGCAGAAAATGGATTTCTACCTTCAAGATTATTAGGATTACGAAAATCATGGGATTCAAGAGCGGTTAATGATTTAGAAGATTCTTATGGACAAGAATGGGTTTGATTTCACTTTCTTTTCTTCTATAGTAAATAATTTCTTTGATTTTTCTTCAGTCTTATGAACAACGTAAAGCATTGGAAGATACATGTCACACAGCTTTCTTTGTTACTGTTGTTATTGTTCAATGGACTGTTCTGTTATGTTGTAAATCTCGGCGAAATTCTCTTTTTCATCAAGGAATGTCGTATGTTATTCGAATTATCTAAATAAAATTCTTCTTATAGAAAATCTTTTTTTTTAGAAATCAAGTATTAAATATGAGTATTATTTTTGAAACTGTTTTAGCAATTATCATTTCATATACTCCATATGTTAATCGTGGTCTCATGATGTATCCTTTAAAGTATATTGTTTTTTTTTCTTTTGAGAAAATTTTCAATTGTTAAGATATTTTTTAGATTACATTGGTGGTTCTTACCATTACCATTCACTTTACTTGTTTTTGTTTATGATGAATGGAGAAAATTATTAATTCGAAAATTTCCGGGATCATTTATTGATCAAGAAACTTCTTATTAAGACATTTTAATGTGTTTAGAATGCTTCGTTTTTTAGATTAATAAATCATAGTTAGAGTATTCATATTTTTCACGTTTCAAAACAAACTAACTTCCAAGAATATGAAAATCTTTTATTCTTCTCAATTCCCGAAGTTTTATCATTTGATGAAACAAAAAAATGACGTTATTTACTTAAATACTCTTATCGTATATTGACCAACGATATAAAGATAATTCATATTTATCATTCCTTTGATCATTTCCAATGACCTCGGTTAGTCTACATGTGTGTATTTTCATTCGCAAAAAAAAATATCTTTTAATGTGTATTGTAACACATGTTTTCCATATAAATAAAAGATAAATTAACATTTTCATTGAAAACACTCTTATGATTCATCGGATTCTTTTTCTCTTTCTTTTTCTTTCTCGTCGAGTATATAACGCATTTACATTTTGATCTAAAACAAAACAGAGCAACAAGTTTGTTTTTTTTTTCTTCATCCACATATCTCAAACAAGTTTGTATTGATACTTTTGTTGAATGTCGAAATAGAAATTACGAATCGAGCTTTTCTATTGATCCGTTTTTTACGATAGAACGATAATGACCTTGACTGTCACGTGAAAAATATCGTGTGGCACAACAATCCACGTTAGATTTGTTTATTAGCTATCATCGAGAAAAAAGAAAGGCTTAATACATTTTTTCATTAGTTTATGTCAAGAACGACTTTTGATGTCAAATAATCTGGTATTTTTCGTACCTTATCATACAAATTATGCTCACGTAGAATTGATTCTCTCGTTTGCTTCATTTGCTGATGTTTATATATTTGTTTATAAATGGAATCCAGCTCAACGATTATTGCAAAATTATTTTTCGAAATTCAAAAATATATTCGTCTACGAATTCGCCGTTGATACAATTCTTCGCGAAGCTCTTCATCAACAAGAAAAACAACATGAAATAATCATTCTTCTCACTGCTTCAATTAATTATTCATTTGGACAATTACAATATGATTTCTTTCGTATGATACAAAATCATATTCCATGGATAATCGATGTCTATTCAACAGGTCATTGTATGTATGGATGTCAGAGTTGTGCTCATCAAAATTCACATCGATTACCAATTACATTTACGAATTACATTCGTACAAAACATTCCACAGTGAATCAAAGGCATGAAATTCTTATTTGTCCAAGTTTTTCATCAGAACAAGCACCTTTTAGTCTCTTATCAAATTCTGAAATTATTCAACTTATTTTATCATTTCCATTTGAATACGCAATCAAACTACATCCTTTGACATATCCATCGAATGATAATTCTGATAATCCTTTATTTAATTTGAGTGATTTAGAACGAAAACACGCGAATGAATTATTCAATTCGAAAAATATCATTTCAGTTCAACAAACAAATACATTAAGTTTAATTGAACAATGTCGTGTTCTTATTTGTGATTTCGACTCTTCCATTCCATTTGAAGCTTTATATTTCAATGATGGAAAATATCTTTTTGTCTATGAAACAGCTGAACAACAACTTAAGCAAGATGATCGAAGAAAGTATTTTCATACATTCAGCAGTGCACACCAATTGACAAACTTATTCGAATCTTATTTTAAAGGAGAACTTCTATGTAAAATAAAAGATTCTCATAAATTCTTCTTAGAAAAATATGAAGAACCTGATGGAAAGGAAATTGAACGATTAGCACGAATACGAAATTGGAAAAGACCGAAAAATCCAGATAATCTTGATGCGAAAGTTGATATGGAAAAAATTAAACAAGAGATACAAAATCAATTCTCGTCAACAATTCTAATCAATCTTCTTGTACTTGGTGAACATACCGTAAAAGAAATCCGGCAAATCTATTATGATGATTTGCACAATGCATTTGGTTCTTTATTTGAAAATGTTGATCAACTATAGTACACGTTCAGACTAAAAGGTTTATTATTTATTTCTTCTGTTTTTTGTTTGTTTCTTTTCAATTGATATATATAATACAAAACCGAAATTGTTTTCTATGAGTCAATTACTCTGTTGTATCATTATCTCAATGATAAAATCACTGTATTTACAAATGATTGAAAATACTACAAAATTAAATCCAACCGATACATAGCAAACATGGAAACAAAAGAGAAAAACAAAGACCATCGGAAAACACCTGCACCACTGACGCTGCCCATTGTATTGCTTCATTTTGTCGACGAAATCTTCGCTTTATCCACTGAAAAACAAATTCATCGCTGCGAACACATCAGAGAATATCTACAAAATTACTTCTAATTAATTTTTCTATTTTAGATTTCGCTTGGTCAATGCCCAGGTCGAACAACCCCATACTCGGATCCAATATAGGATTTTATCAGATCCTACAGGAATTCGACGGATCCGAAGCATGGATTTCCTGGATTTTCTAGGGGTCATCATAGAACATAGCTAAAAAGATCGCTCATAAAATTTGCAACAACCGATGGAATTTTTCTAGTCGGATTCCAATGCAATTCCGTTTCCAGGAATCCGATCAGATTTTTTGACCTGGGTGATGTTGAGCAACTGAACGGATTGAGTCAGGTGATCGTCAACTAAATAAAGAATATATTTTTAATCTGTTACGCAGAAAGAAAGATAACTTACAGCTATGTGCTAGTCTCTGGTAGATCAATCTCTTGACCTTGTTCATATCAAGATGAATAGTTGATACCCTTAACAAAACAGAAAGCGCACGTACACCAGTGTCATTAGTCGAATGAGGTAACTGGAAACTTCGTTTGAACTTCCGGCGGCAAGGAAGTCGTCGGAAAGTGAACTGAACCGGTCGGAACCGACCGAGCCACAATAATCTGGGAATGTTTCCAACACGTTAACATCGGATAACAGGTCTAAATTTAACTTTTAGAGTTGACACTCAATCAAGACTAACACGCCACATACCTTCAAAACGGCGTTCTTTGACTTAGATTCGGATGCGTTCCGTATAGTACTGGATCAGTTCGTTGGATGATGCGGTGTTTTGGATAAGCATATTCAAGACCTAAAAACGACAATCATATTGATATGAACTATTAATTTCAAAACTTCTCACTGTGATTTTCTCGTTTGATGCCATTTCTTCAGTCTTGACGATGGTGGATATGTCTATAGGGCGGTGACAGCGCGGATAACACAAACGAGTGTTTACTGGTAAAAGTCGATTATGTTAGTGGCTTATATGAATTCCTCGACTATTTATACGTCTGGAAAGATGCATAGCGGTCGGACAAACAAATATAAAGGACTCGACCGGCCGGAACAACCGTCATATATGCAATTGCGTCGCGCGTCGTAAAGAAGATAAAAATCAAAAGGTGGCTGGACGAAGCGGTTCCTCCGTTCAAGTATATGGATGATTTGTCTTAGATGTTGGTTTCAACTAGTGATATCTAATAGTGACCGGCTTTGTATGTATTGGCGTGTACAAACATTATCTCTTTTGAAAACAATGACGATAAGCCATGAAATTCTATTCGTCTATCTTATTCTCTCACTATTGCCAGCATCGCCAATAAACCATTTTCTTCGAATATCTTTCTACTTCGTGCGAATACAAAATCTTTCTATTTACTAAAACAAATAACAGACGATAACATGTGGCTGCCAATAGCATTATTTCGTGGAAAATTTGTACCTCGCTTTCTCTTCGGATTTTCGACGGTGTTCCTTCCTTGCAACAATTTTAAATGACAGACAAATGTACTCCAGGAATGCATTCTCTAAAACTCAGATCTGTAACTAAAAAGAAAGATTGATTGACTTTTGTATTTCTACGTCCGAGCTTTTCAAAGCTTGTGATGAAATTATTCTCTGAATTCAAGTTGCATAATTTTAGGTCTATTTCGTAGAGAACATCATGATAGTAAACTTTTGCTTCTTTCCACACATAATAGAAGTTGCATAGATTTCTGGTATGAGTCAAAGATGAACAACTTTGGCGTAGACTAGGATTAAATCGGTAATAGTGATTTGAGGGTATTGGATGATATTTTGAATACTATCCACATACGTTTTCAACGATAATGAGAAATAATAAAATATTACTAATATACATGCATTTTATTGAGAGCGAAAAAGGAAATTTGTTACAAAATGATTCAATGATAAATAGTCGATCGAATATTACATACCATTTCGATGACAAATATTCTCCCAATGAAAAAAACCTTGCATACATCGAGAAAAAGAAAAAAAACCTTCGCGCTACGCCGCCAACGTGGTGTCTCATGGGCATTTGTTTTTCATAGTCGATATCATTACAAAGTGATGAGCTACTACGACGATTACTACGACGATTGTTTATCTGATGACGATGACTATGATGTCTACTATCATAACTACAGTGTAGATTATGCAAATCAATTGTTAAATGGTCATCATGCTATTACATCATGTTTACCACGACAGCGTCGAAAACATCATCGACATACGCCACGGTTGGTTCGAGTGGCAACGTTAGATCAAATGCCAATTACCAATCGACCTCAAGTTGTTCCTGCGTTACACAGTCAACCTAAATATGGAATTAATCAACAGATTCCAGTTCCACCATTGAATCTGACTTCACGTTTACCAACATTGGAAGCCACCAATGAAGAAATGGAACGAAGAATATCAAGGAGACCTGAGCCTATATCAGAGGTCGATATATCTCTGTTCATATTTACTTGAAGCGCTTTCATTGTTCTAGGTAGTTGAAGAGCACGATGGTCCGCCAATTATTACTGCTAATAATATCATTAATGCGACGACGACTACACAGGACGATACGCATCGACCTTTAACAGAAGAAGAACTGAGACAAGTTCAACAACAGCAAGAGGCTTTTCAACAGCATTTACTCAATATGCAGCGGCATATACTAGAGCAAGGTCAACAGGCAGGAGAACAACAGCAACGGGAGCAAGAAACGCCGACAATACCTTCTTCAGCATCCCATTTTTCGAAAAAACGAACGAAGAAATCATTTCATGACTTAGAACGTGATGATGATCAAGCTGAGATTGCAGAATTAATTGAAAATGATCCTTATTTTGCTGCTGCAATGGAAGATTTTGCTTACTCACACGGTCTATTACATAAACATCGTCATAGAACTCATTCAGACGAATCTTCTTCTTCTCATCAGTCTCAACATCTATGTAAAAAACATCGAACTCAATTTCAAAAGAAACCACCGTCACGTCGTTTATCTCATTCGTCATCCTCATCCTCAGCACCAATATCAATACCAGCAGTTCACAGACCGCTGTCTGATCCACGTGGACCCAATGCGGATTTAATTCTTTTACGAGAACTACAAGGTATTCGTCGTGTCATGGAAGAATATGTTCAAGATCAACGAAATCGACCCAATCCGCCTCCAGCGATGTATCCACCATGGGGTTCTTATGAAAGTCCTTATCAACCATCGGTATTTCCACAAGATCGACCACAACCGAAGCCGCATCCGAATCAAGTTGTTTATCAAAATGTAGTCAATGCCGTAAAGGAAGCTCTTGAACGTCGTTCACCATCTCAACGTGAACAACCACTGAAACCAAGTGAAATCGATCCAACATTAAAACATACTTATACACGACGACCGCAAATTCCTCCACCTACAATTAAACCACAACAGCAAGTTCGACGACCATCATCTGGCTCATCATCATCGTCGTCGTCGTCACCGTCAACAACCACAGCAGCAAAACCTGGTGCTATTCCTGTACGTCTTAATGAATCATTTCTTATATTTTCACTTCTCAAAGTCTTGTTTTTAATTTCAGCCTGCGCCTCCGTACGAACCTCTTGCTAATTTCTCTTCAACCCGTCCTCCAATCAATCAAAATCGTACACTATCATATGGGAAACATGAAAATCAATCAGATATCTACGATACACTTTTACCCGGACATTATTTACGTTTACATCATAATAAATATAATTAATATCAAAGGAGAAAAGAAAAAGAAAATGTGACTAGAGTACTCGGATAATCGAATGATAAGAAACGATAGGTGAGTCTCCTTCTAAATGAACAGCTGTTGCACCAACATCAACCGATTGTTCGTATTCACCACGAGCTTCCATTGATAAACTTAATAAATACCTTTGGAATAAAAACCAAAAAACTTTATTCGATTAGCAAAGAAATCAAATTCTCTTCTTACCAAGGTTGATAATTTGATGGTTGAATTGAAATAGCATCACGTGCATATTTTTCAGCTAAAGAATAATTTCCAATTTGAATTAAAAGTTTTGTTAATTGTATTAATGTTGGATAATGAAAAGGATTGATCGCCAGAGCATCATTATAATTTTGTTTGGCTAATTTTAATTGACCACGAGCATTGTAAATTAATCCACGCAGATAAAACATTTGATGACAAAATGGACTTAATGGGGAAATTTCTTTTAAACAACGTTCACTTTCATCAATTTTATCTAATTTTATGTAATATCGAACTAAAATATTAAGATAAAGACAACAAAAAATATTTCGATTAAGAAAGTTTTTCTACCGAGATGTTCAAAAATTTGAATTAAATTAAAATAAACCGGTTGAATTGAGAATAATGAAGTTGAAGAACGATTATTTGAAAGAAAATTTTCGTCATTAACTAAACCAGATGAAGTTCGAATATTTAATAATAATAAATTTTTAATTCCATCTTCAACTTTCAATACTCCAGTTGGATTTTGTTCAATTTCACCTTCAGTATTAATCGAAGGATTTTGTGATCGACCAATTGTACGATTTCCAGCACTAAATCAAAATAAAACGAATTTCATTTTATATTTTGTATCTTTTCTTTTTACCTTGAATGAGAAATTCCTCGAGTATGATGAGAATTAGTCATTAATAATGGTTCAATTTCAGTTTTCCATAAAATTAAAGCTTCTTTACAAGTTACAATGGATTGTTCACATCCATATAACTCTTCTTCAATCGATGCTTTTGTTAACAATAAACTAAAGAAAGAAATATTAAGTTGGATTTGAGATTTGTTTTTTTTTGTACATACTTTATGTCAGGATAATCATTTGTTGCACGATAAATTTGTGCATAAGCTTCAGGAATTTGTTTCTTTGCAGTTAATAGAAGTGTATGAAGATGAAGTGCGTGTTTATCATCGGGTGATAAAAATAAACAAGTTTCAATGGATTTCAAAGCTTCATCGGTCTATTCGAAAAAAGATTTGAAATATGAAATTTTATTGAAAAGAACAAACTTGATTGAGAAAAGATAAATTTTGTGCTAAATGAAAATGTGCAATTGAATCATATGGATCTAATTCAACACATCTATTGAAAATAAATGAAAAAAAGATTGATGAAATAAAAAATCCAAAGTAAGATTACTCTCGAAGTTCTTTAATCGCTGATTGAAATAATTTTTGTCGATCTTGATGAATCGATGTTTGACGAGCTTTAAATGATTGAGCCAAAGCAAGAAGAAGTAATGATCGAGGAAATGGAGGATTTTGTAATTCTTTTGCTTGTTGACAATAATTGATCGCTTCATCAATCTTTTTATGACCAAAAACAAAAACGATAAATTTCACAAATTGAAAAATGAAAAAAATATACTAAATCAAGAAATGGTGGTCGTTGTTCATATTGATTTTGTTGTTGTTGATTCAATGTTTGTTTTATTAATGGTTGAACATCTTCACCACTTGATGGAAATGTTTCAAATAACGAAGGAACCTGAACAAGGAAAAAAGAAAAGAAAATATTTCGAAAAGAAAAATGTAAACAAACATCATAAATATATTGAAGAATAATTTTTGAAAGTTGTAAATAAACTTGAATATTTTGTGGTTGCATTCGAAGACATTCTTTTAAAATAAGATATGCTCGAAATGATTGACCAGATGAAATTAATGCTAAACCGTAATTATACCAAGTTTGAAAATGTTCAAAAGAAAATCGAAGTGCTTGTTCATAAGACTTTTGAAAAACAAAAATGAAAAGAAAATAATTCAAAAAAAAAAGATTTGTTTGAATAGTTTACTTCTGCAATTAAATGAAATGCTTGTTTACGAGATAAAAATATCGCTAAAAGTGAAAGAATATTATAAGCAGCTTGATGACTTCGTTCTCGTTGTGCTTCGTATTCAGGTTGCCAATCGAGTACTGCTTCATTTAATGTTGCTGATTGACCCAATAATAATAAAAGTAAAATTTCTTCATCAACATCTCGAGGAACAAATAATGGTCTAAATAAATATCATTTATTTGATGTTTTGTTTTTCTTTTGAACAAATCTTTACTGAGAATTTCGACGATGAGGAAGAAAATGATGATGATGATGATGATGATGATGATCATTGGAATCGCCATTGATTGGAGGATAATTTCCTTTACAAACACATTTTATTAATAGTTGTGCATATTGTTTTATCAATGTCTAAAGAACATTTTCAAAAAAAATTTTATTTATTTAAGAAAAGTCAGACTTGTCGCATTGTTTCCAATGATTTTATGTGAACATTTTGTATATACGAACGAAAAATTTCAATTGCTGTTGCAACATTACTAAATGACAAACAAACATATATTAAATCAAAAAGAGAGAGAGAGAGAGAAAATTACTTATTTGCTGCATGTAAAAGTGGTAAACGTTGATAAGCTATTTCAATTAATGAATTTTCAATATCCAAATTTTCATTACTTAAATTTTTCGCTTTTTCAACTTCTGCATAATATGTTTTACTTAGTTTACATGAATCATCAAATGCTTTGATAATATCAAATAATTCTTCATCTTTTTTCTCTAATAAAAGACCTTTGAGTGAATAAACTTCAGCTAATAATAAAGATGATCGATGTGGTTCTTCTTCATCTTCATTTGGTATTGAATTAATTGCTAAATCAACACTTGTTAAACATTCATCAAAACGTCCTTGTGCATAATATAATTTAGCTAATAAACATTGTCCTTCGAATGTTCGACATAATCCACCTGATTTTANTAATTTGTCTCAAATCATCTAAGAAAACATTTTCAATGAAAATAATAAAGAAAATTCGAAACAAAGTTTACTATTTGCTGCTGATTTAACGAATTCTTCATGAATATTGGAAATTCTTGGAAACATAATTTCTTTAAATTCAAAATAATCTTCGATCCAAAGAATGAATAAAATCTATATTCGAGTGATAAAGATTGGAAATCGAATGAAATTCTTTAATGAAGATGTCATTGATTAAAAAGAAAATTTTATTTAAAAAAAATTTGTAGATGAAATTAAAACAAATTCTTGTTGTCTTTCAACAGAATTTGTATCTAAAACCATTGATTGATGATGATTAAATGATTCTCTTCGATCGATTGTTATTGTAGATATTGAAGATATTCTAAAATAATCGTTTTAATGAAGTTTTTCAAGAAAAACAAAGAAATACTTTTCAATTGAAGGTTCAGAAAGAATTTTTCGATGATTAATTAAATATTTCCAAATAAAAATAAAGATTATGATGATTATGAAAAGACTACATAATAAAAGACAAATCTATTCAAAAAGAAATCAATTTTTATCTTAATCAATTTTGTTTTTTTTTTTCTTACAAATAAAATGAAATTTGTCGATGATTTGATTTCTTTTCGAATAATTTCTGTTGTTGAAATGAATTCTGTTGTCGAAAATGTTGATTGTTGATGAGAAATCCAATGTAAAGGTGAAAGAATTTGACTTGTACATGGATATTTATCAAATGCACTGAATTTCAAACATCGACTAAGAAAAAAAACGCAGAAATAAATAATAAAAACTAAATTTCAAATTACAATTTCAATTTTGACATTATCCATTCTGAATGATTTTTAATGAAAATAATATAAAAATCCAAATGTATTCCTAAATGAATTAATTCTTTATAATCAAATGGTTGATCATCTTCATTTATTTCATTCAAATATAAAATTAATTGACGATTCATATGAGAATTCAATTTCGAATAAAATAAATCACCTAATTTCCATCCAAGTTCATGACGAAATATAACAAATGTTTTATATGATGAAAATGAAAAAGATAATTGATCAGTTTTACATGTTTTTGGTTGAACAATTAATGATTTAATATCAAGAAATTGTGAACAATTTGAATTAACACATGTATCAGTTGTATTATCAGATTTAATAATCAAATAAATACATTGATTTGCAAAAGAATATTGAAATAAGAGAAAAAAAGAAGAAAGTAACCAGAATTGAATCATTGTTACAAATGAAAAGAATGTAAAACATTTCTTTTTCTTATCTTTTCTTTAATTTGACATTCCAAAATCATTTCGATATTTCAAAAGGGAAGAAAAGAAAAGAAAAGAGAAAATCAATGAGTCTTTTGTTTAACGATTAAAAGAACGTTTTTAGCATTTAATTGATTTGTCAAGATTTCAATGGATTTCTCTTAATTGATTTGACATTTCGAGATTAATGACGTATTTTGTTTCAGGAAATATCACATTTCCTTACAAAATCAATCGAATTCTGATGTCTATATAAAGTTAATCAAAATCTTTTCATTTCATATCATTCAAAATCAAGAAAAAAAATCCAACATAAAGTAAGATTTCTTATGGAAAATATTTAAAAAAAAAATCAACTTCTGAAATTTCTTTTAGAAATTAACAAATAACAATGAATTTCTCATTGAAAAGTTTCATCATTGTTTTTGCTTTATATTCGATATGTTTACAAATTGAAAATATTGAAGGTCGTTTTGTTTGGGATTTAAGTCATTATTGTATAACTTATTGTTCTCGTGTAAATGAACAAATGCCATTAATTAGTGTTTGTTCATGTCATCGAATAACATCAATTCATAAACGAACAAACGAACAAAATTATCGGTATGATCCTATGGATGATTATTCACAATAATATTCAAATACAAAAATGACTTCGTTTTCTTTTGTTTCTTTAAAATATTCAAAAAAGAAATTTTTCTTTCAAATAAATCGAAGAGAATATCCGAAAATGAAATCATCAATATATTTCATATGTCTTGTGTTTTTTACGCTTGAGATCCGATGAGAAAAAAAAAACGTCCGATGAAACGAATACAAAATGACACGTTTGTTATCGATTCATTCAATCTTTATACATATCGACAAGTTACTTTCTTTTTCTCTTACGTCAAAGTAATTATGAAAGAGAAATTTCATTTTTCAAAATCGAATTTGATTTAAATGAGAAGAAAATCTATTTAGATGATAAGATTATTTACGATTCTTCTTATTCTTATTAATTCGAATGTTATTTCGACTAAAAATGATCAATTAAATTCTTTGGAAAATAATTTACTTTATTCACATTTGAAAGATTCAACGAATTTGAAATTATTTTATGAAAAATTAATTCAAGCAAATGAACACGATAAACAACTAAATCAAAATCAAAGAAATCATTCCAATCAAGTAATAAAAATTTCTTTTTTTCCCTCTTATTCGTTTTGAAAATTTTCCTTTTTTTTTCTCTTCAAGTGTTTTTCATCGTCCAATGAAATATTAGAAAAATTTCATTTAAATGAAAATTCAAGTTTATCAAAAGAAGATCTTCATCGTTTAACACCAATTTTAGCCACAATGAAATTGAATCCATCGTGTCATAAAAGTCGAGAATCATCAAAATGGAAACGTTTGTTTATTTAAGAAATTGAAAACAAAAAATAAAGAATTTGTTTTTTTTTTCTTCTTTAAAGATTTTCTATTTGGTTTAATCTCAGTAACTTTGATTAATTTAACTGCTTTATTTGGTGCCATTATTTTACCTTTTCGAAAAAGACCAATTTTCAAATGGATTTTATCATGTTTTATTGGTTTGGGTAATATTTGTTTTGATAAAATTCAATTAATTTGTTGTTTCGAATAGCGGTAGGAACACTTCTTGGAACAGGAATATTTCATTTAATTCCAATGGTAAATAAATTGTTTTTTTTTCATTAAAAATTGAATTTTATTTTGTATTTTACAAAGGGATTTGATGTTGAATCTCATGATAAAGAATCAACATTTATTAACAAAGGTCTTGTAGGATTAATAATTATATATTTATTTTTTATGCGTGATCAATTATCAACTATATTTTTTCATATTCAAACGGTTTGATACATTTCATTTCTTTTTTCTTTCGAATTTTTTAAATGATTTAGACAATTCCAACACATGATCATGTTGATGAAGATATTTCGGTAGGTTTATTTTTAGAAGAAGAAGAAGAATATTCGATTAAAATTAACAAAAGAAATCTTTGACATGAAGAAGTCATCTTATCTGAAATTCTCTTTTGTTTTTTCTTTTTGTGTTTGAAAGGCAATTCTTCATCAGAAAAATACCAAAAGTTTGAAAGAAAATCTCCAACAAATGAAACCAATTGGATGGATGATATTAATTGGTGATACACTTCATGGATTTATTGATGGATTAACCATTGGTGCTATTGCAATGGTTTCAATCAGTAATTGTCTTCGAATGACAATTTCAATCGTTTGTGAAGAATTTTGTCAGAAACGTGGTAG
>CAJNOJ010000172.1:0-12837 GCA_905250025.1 Adineta ricciae | reverse complement strand
TAAAATAAAAATAAAAATAAAGATAAACAAAGCGTATGCGACAAATTTGCAATATACTGATGATCACATGAAGGAATTGTGTATGGTTCACAACCTTGTTTCGAATTGTAATTTCCACCAGTAACTAATCCAGTAAATCGATAATGATTCCAAGCAGCAGTTGGAAAACCTCCATTACAACCTTGTCCACATAATAAACAACATGCTGAAATATCGAAAAATGTATTTGACAAAGAAAGAAAATACAATTTCAACATACAAACAAGATCTTCAGCTGATATATGTGCATTTTGTTGACCATTGGATGCTATACAGATACGATCTGACATGGCTTCAACAGCACCAAATGCCCAACAACTTCCACAACTGAAAAGAAAATTTGCTTCTTTAGATTTTCTTCTTTTTTTTTCAAAAGAAAATATTTACCTTCCTTGATCACGAACTTCTCTGATTGTTGAACAATTTGGCCATTGTTCTCTTGCATCAAAATTCGTCGGTAAATCATTTGGAACTTCATGTACAATTGCATCAAGATGTTTGACTTGAATGAAGTGTTCTGGAAGAACACCCATTAATCGTTTTATAGCTGATTTTGACCATGTTTGAAATTTATTCGGTCCAGCCACCCATTTTGATTGAGCTTTATTGATACGATTGATGAAACTTTCAGATAAAATCGAACCTTTCTTTTTTCCTTCGAAATTATGACCGGAGACGATGACAAAGGCAAAACAAATGATTAAACCTATATGAAGACGCATCTTATACTTTGATGAATAAGATCGAAAATGAGAACTTATCTCGTGAATAGACAGATAATATATAACTCTCTTCTCTTCATTCGGAAAAGATAAACTGTTTTTGTTTATCAAAAAACAAATATTCAAAAATTTACCTTTTCTTTTCAGCACATAAGACGAGTTTATCACAAACGAAAATTTTCAAACATTGTCCTTATTTTTCGATCTATTTTCTATGAGAATTGGGTCATTTTTCTCATCTGAATTTTCATTGTTATGCGGATAAACGTCGACAAAACTTATGTCCTCAATATTGAAAACCATTTTTTTAATGAATAGATCGTATAAAAACGCACCCCATAACCTTGAAGGATTTGACTCACATGCGTTCGATCGGTATTTTTCAGTTCGGTGAGAATAAATGCAGATATCAAATTTCTAATAATAGACAAGTATGCAATACACAGTGAGATATGTCATACAAGAATCCAATCTGATCACATACAAATCATAATCCTCATTTCTTCAATCGAACAAAGTTTATTTAATGAAAAGAAAGAAATTTGTCAAAGAAATATTTAATATGCCTTTTGACAAATCGCTAATGCTTTTGCAGCATGTTGATCATATCGTAAAGGATAAGCTGATCGTTGAACTTTTTGTGCAGCAGTACCAACACTGACATTTTGCCATCCAGCAACACCTTTGAGAGCATTGTAGAATTTATTCGCACTTGTTCGAGGATCCATACAATCTCTTATAGTTCCCCAATAGATTGGTCGTTGTTGAAAAATACCAACACTATCATGATCAGATCCTATTAAAAGAAACAAACGATTAAGAAAAACAAGAGACNAAGGATAAGCTGATCGTTGAACTTTTTGTGCAGCAGTACCAACACTGACATTTTGCCATCCAGCGACACCTTTGAGAGCATTGTAGAATTTATTCGCACTTGTTCGAGGATCCATACAATCTCTTATAGTTCCCCAATAGATTGGTCGTTGTTGAAAAATACCAACACTATCATGATCAGATCCTATTAAAAGAAACAAACGATTAAGAAAAACAAGAGACAAATCTTTCTTTTTGAATATTTACCAACAGCATCATGAGGATATTTATATGATTCGGGAAGTTTTGAATTAGCATAAACACGAATATTTGATTCAACAATAGCTGTTACAATAGCAACTTCACAAGCACGAAATGGTAATCCATTATCTTTTGCAGCTCGTGCGATAATTCGTGCATAATTTGATTGTTTAGCATCAAGATGAGGAAGATTACCACCAGTATTACCACCACCTGTACAACATTGAATATTATTTCCACCTGGACAAAGATTAGCTGGATCTGATTTTCCTCCACATGTTGCTGTTGGTTGACAAATACCAGCAATATTTTGAGTATTACGACAATCACGATAAGTACAACACTAAAAGAAGAAAATTTCTTCTGAAAATTCACTTTCAATTGAATTTACTTGAATTGATTGATCTCCTGGACAAAGATTAGCAGGATCTGATGTTCCACCAAGAGTTTTACATCGACTTGTACTTATACATTCTCCACTACGACCATTTCGTGCAACACAATGTCCATATTGTGCAACAATGATCGATGGGAAAATCATTGTGCAAATGGCAAAGAGAAACATTGATGATTGTCTCATTGGAATTAATGTCGATCAACTGTACTTCGAATCGATTTATTTCTAATAGAAAATCGAACATGCAAAGGGTTTAAATAGTGCCAGTAAAAAAAACTAATAACGGGAATTAGATTCCATCTGTTGTTTTTTTCAAAAAAAGATAAATCCAAAGTACTCTTTCAATATAAAATAAAAATAATCGATATGATGAGAATAAATATCCGTCTGTCGTCAAGATATACAATATTATTGAAATTCAAATTAGGTACTTTAAAGAGTCTACTTTCGAAATATTCACACCCATCTCGAAGATAATTTAAACCAACTAAGTCCTTTATCGACAGACAAATATTTAACATTACGAAAACATTGAAATGGTTAAAATATGTCTAATATTAATACACAATTCAACTACACAATATTTCACTAAAATTTGATTATCTTTTTTTGAGACGAAATGAGATTACTTTCAAATAATTTCGAAAACTATTGTTTAAACATTGATAAGTTCGTTTTCATTAAAAAAATTCTATCTTGACATTGTTCAAGATAACACTTAGAAATTATTTTCAGAAATTTTGATCTACATGCGAATAATTATTTGACTATCGAGAACAAATGTGTTTACTTGTTACAATGATTTTAAAACGAAAATGTGTTTAAGAAAGATCATTTGTTTGTACTGTTGGTTATTGAGAAGACGCAATGTGTGAAAAAAAGAATTCTAATAGAATCTATTCAATTATTTCCTACAGACTCAGACAAATCATCAAGTGTAATATGCACTTCCATTGTACTTTCAAATTTCCAACTGTATTAAAAAAAATCTCTCTAACACATTCAGCAAATCATAATTTTTCTAATGAAAACATTTATCTAGATATAATAAGATTCTTGTCGGACAATTTCATTTCCCAAAACCTTTTGTTTATATTCTTTATATTAAATCGATCGTCCTTTTTTTTTCAAGCGAAAGGCCTATGGTCCGGAATGAAATCCAGTATCAGCGTTATAACTTTTCTAATATATTAGAAGCCTAATAGAGCATTTACTCTAATTTTATTAGTATTCTTTCATAAATCTAATATTTTCTGCTGAACTCAATGGTCTTGTCGTTTCATTCACTGATATTTATTCAACAGAAACTGACATTACAAGTCTATCTTGATCACGATATCCGTCACAGCAGTGTTTTCTCCAGCTTGCTTAGAGCGAGAATGCAAAACTAATTGTCGGAAGAGTAAACTCGATTTTCTTGGAGGGAAACCATAGGGTTTTGAGCTCAAAAAGCATAATATTGCTGAATTTCGGGGGACATAGGTCACCTCTGAGAGGACAAAATGTTCCGTGTCCCTCACCCACTGAATGAATAACTGCGTGATAGCAATGTATCTGAGTACATGAGCGCAATTATAATCTGTTTAAGACTAATTTCAATCGAAATCAACATTCTAGATTATCAATATTTGTTTATCATCAAGATAAATTATTTTCCGATTTATTGTGTTGCATTTTAAAACAAAATCGAGTAATTAAGTAACGACATAGATTTTACAATCAGCAAAGCTTCCACAGGGCATAATTTTGAGAACAGACACAAACGACATTTAACGTTCATAGATAGTGTTAATTTGTCATTTTTCTGCATACTTCTTTATTGAGATTGACTTTGATGAATGTCTTTGATTTGATTGAATCATCTTTTTCAATTTTCCCTTTGTTGAACGAAACAAAAACTTACACATTTTAAAAAGGTTTGTTTCAATTCGGCTCGAAATGTTTTTGAAACTAATAGATTTGTATAACAATTAATAGCAGCTACAGCCAAGAAAAGAAAATATGTAATATTGAAACCAAAATAATCGATAGCTATTTGATCATTAGATTTCAATTGATATTGTGTAATTTGTTGATAAACAAGAAAGAGAGCAAATGGAACTCGAAAGATAATATAGGTAAGAATATCAATCAGTAACATTCTAATTAATTGATGATCTTTTGATCCAATATGTTGATTTTTTCCTACTGTGCTCGACGTATTTCCAAATGAACCAACAGGATGCACGCGATTGTGTACTATTTTGACATTCTTCACTGTCCAAAGTCCAAATATGACTATAAAGAGAGGTACTATTATTGCATTGAACACAAGTGCAAAATAGCTCGTGAAAACTGTGTATCCTCCTGGTTGAGAAAAACAGAATAACAAATTTGGTCCAACTTGTATAATTTCTGCAAAGAAGAATGCATGAATATGGAATAACATCCAGAAGATAGTTAAAACAATGATACATATTATAGCTAAACGATTTGAACTTCGTTTTCGTACTCCTGCATCTTTTGAAGTTATTAATGTGCGATCGATCGATGCAAGGATCAAGAAGGATGGGCCCAAACAATTTCCAACACATGAACTGTATAATCGAATGCGACAATAAATAATATTAGTTATACTTGGATCAGTATTGTATCCAACTTGAGTTACTTGAAGAATGAAAACAAAATATAGGTATAAAGTGTTTGCAATGGTGACGGCAATGAAACAAATTGAACAAGGATTTTTTCTAAGAGTAGGTTTTGTGAAAACCAAGATATTAAGTATACAACTAATCGTCGCATTTATGATTACGAACGGACCGCCAAATCGAAACAAATTTGTTTGAATTGAATCTAATATTGCTGCTAAAGACATAATTATTTTGAATTTGTGAGCAAATAAGCTTGTATATAATATAAAAGAGTACGTGTTTAAGGGTTATGGTTGGCGGGGAAATAAAACAATATCTTTGGAAGTATTCTTTTTAATGTAGAAAATATTCTTCAAGTGAGACTGACGGCGGATCTCATGATGCATCATTCTTTCTATACTTTTCTGAAAAAATCTTAGTAGGTGATTATAACCTTTTGTAAACGATTTCTCAAGTAAGATACCAATAGCGCTAACCTGTTGGATTAGCTGACCCTTTTCTGAAAAAATTACAAGACTTCTAGATAAAAACGCCCACGTATATCTCACTCTAATCCGCTTCCAATTAAAGCCACTTCTATGCGCATTCTTTTCTTTTTATCCTTTTCTACTTTATTCACGTCAAACTACTTTCAATTTATTTGTCCAAAGATGCATCGGCGGGCCAGAGGGAAGCTATTGCCCCCCCTCCCTCTGAAATTTTTTTTGCCGGCCCGTCGATGCAAAGATGTAAGCAAACGGAACACTGTTTCTAAATATTTATTGATCGACTCTCTTCCCACTATTTGCAATCAAAAATAAATTTACTTCCATTTATTCTATTTCTTTTGAGCCGCTCAAACAAACGCCTAGCCGTTCGTCGGCCAGGCTTCGATCGGCCACTCACGATTAGTCGTTTCCATGTATTCTCCTTTTTCACTTTATTCAAATGAAGATGTTATCCGAAAAGAAGTCCGATCTGGATAATCAATTCATAATCGAAAATGTAGGAACTTAGATAGATATACTGCTCTCTGCGAAAGGTTCCGTTCATCTATTCATCACCAGGCAACTTAAAAGATTGCCGGATATGTTCTTCCTAATCGATGATTAAGCTCTGTCCAAGAACTCTTGAAACTATATGAAAATCGCTAAAGCTTGTTGTTTAAAATATTACTCTTCAAATTGATATCTAGTCGGCTGGCCACTTGCAGCCAGCCGTTACATGTCCAACTTTCAATCTTTCGCCTAGTTTAGAATCCCCTTCAAAATGAATCAAACCATTTCCTCCCATTCCCTATTGAAGAATAACCAATTTTGCGCAACTGTGACTGCCCAAAACAACATTTGCCAGGGGAAGTATTATTTTGAGTGGTTAGCGTCAGATAATGTTTGTGGTAATATAACTGGTTCTATAATTGTGATGTTATCAATATACTAATGAGTACGAATATCCAACAATCCGACGTTAATCAGCTATTTCGTTTTGTTCTACACATTGCTACTTCAAACGCTATCGTCTAAAGAGAACTTCCTTGCAAAAAATTGTCCTTTGTCTGAAAAAACAGAACAGAATTTTTCTATTGAAAAATTAACACCACATTTGACATCTTCGATCCATGTTACCCTTCGATCAACTCTTATTCGACACTATAAGAACTACTTATTAGCTATTTAATTAATCAGTATTTGCGAAAACTAACATCGGATTCGGGAGCCTCGACCACGAGTACCATTCAGTCAATTATTTATTAATGACTATCCATGAGTTTTTATTGAACTTATTAAATACTGCAATCTGATTGGATTATGCAAATAAACCTTTTAGCATTTTAACGATCGTATTTTATACGCTATAACCCTTCCTTTCAGAAAAGGAAATAGTATCTTTGTCTCACATACTTATTCATCATAGTGCGACGATTTTTCATGGAAGAGATATAAGCACTGGCAGAATGACGCCTATATTAATTTTTTCCCATAAACTACATCGTTTTAATGCACGACACGAATTTATATACTCGCCCATATCGAACAGAACTCAAGAAAACATCATATAAAAATGTCACAGTGTATCGGAGTAAGAACATAATAAGGGTAATCCATTAGATGAAAATAATCCTATAATGCGTAGAATGCATGTCAGCGAGACGGTCACAACGTTCGTCGGAAGAATTCTAAATTTTCTTGTTTTTGTTTCCGCTTTCAATCTGGTTGATCTAAAAGTTATAACTCGTATAAAAAGATCAGTGAGAAGCCAGCACGATGAACTAAAGATTTAGCTACATTTTTCATCAAATTATGTCCCGTTCACAAAAACAAGTCTATTTATTCAATGCAGAATTTAATGAATGGATCCATGAGGACCCATCCACTTAATGGAAACATTTTTTTGTAATTAGCATTTTCTTGGAACGCCTATGGTGCAGGGAGTGGGTGTAATTCCGGAATCGGTAGGAATTCCGCGGAATTGTGTGTATCGATTCCGGAATCGTAGGAACTGATTCCCAAACGTGCAACATTCTTTTTTACACAATGCTTGATAACTAGTATTACATGCTAAAAGTACAGCTGCTGCTTCTTCCATTGTTAAGTTTTTTGTTTCAACGAAAAGATTGATTCATCTCCACGAACATATTCACCATAACTTCCACCATGAATGGTAAGATCTCCATAAACATGATCATCAATTTGAAGACGTTTCACTCCTAAACCAATAGCATCAACAATCCCAGCAACATCTGTACCTGATATATGAGGAAATGAATACCAAGTAACAAGTGATAATCTTCCATTTAAAATCTTCCAATCGACCGGATTAATAGCAACAGCACAAACTCGAACAAGAATTTGCTTCGATGATAATTGACGAGGTACATTTACACTCTCATCAGGTTTAAGAACATCACGTATCTCTTCAAAACCACTTTGTTGAGCAGCTTTCATTAGAGTGGGTATATTGCTAGCATTAGGCATCTTACTACTGGTTGATTCAGCCATTTAATTAAAATCTCTAAAAAAAGTCATCACATACAAAACCTTACGCATAAACTCAATAAATTTCATTCGGAAACTATTAACAATTATAAAGGAAGACACAGTTTTATCTCGTTTACATGAGTAACAGATCTATGCATCAAAGGAAAAAAGGCAAAATGTTATCTGTAGTTTACATCAAGTTTGAAGTACGAATTATAGTCGTGCCTTTTCTCTCGTTCTGTTACTATCTATCTTAACCAAACATTTTATAGAAGAAATCTATTGCATATGTACTGTTATTTTTTATTATACGATCGCTGTAATTAAATTCAGGAATGCCTGAAACTATAGGGAGTGTGAGTTTATTCTTTCATCACCCTCACCCTCACTCCTCGTTTAAAGAAAGACACCCAGGTCGATCATTCCGGCGACTGGATCCGTTGGAATCTGAGTCGGTTCCGGTGCAGCTCTTCTGGATTCCGTCAACAGTTGTCTTCACATCGTTCAACAAATTCCAGTGGCCAACAGCGACAACAACAAATTGAATTACTCCGTCAAGATGGTTGGAGCCAGTGAAGATGCTCTGGCGAAAGAACGAATAAAATCTGTGAAAAAATGATGATTATATAACATTGAATGATCAAGTACACATTTCGTTTTTCCTTTCGTTGTTAACAAACAAAAACGAATTTTAGGTAGAATCATTGAAAACATCGGAAAGACAAGTGAAATTTAAAATAAGAAGTCTGACCAATGGAATTGCTTTACTCAAACGAAGGTAATTCTATTCAGAAGATCAGAATCCAGGTCTGCTTTGTCTCTTCTTGTTTAGTACTCTTCCTCATTCAACTACAGTCCGATCATCATCGAGAGAGAACGAACTATGCAACTCAATGGGTACGTCGTTTCTTCGTCATTTGTTCGCATTCGAATTTTTCGATATCTTCTAAGCGAATCAGAGATGCGCTGTGTCTGTGACTTCAGAACATTGTTTTGTTTACATATTCTCCTCATTCATCCCAACATCGTCCGCCCTCATCATCACGTCCATCTTCAGGTGAACAGCGTCGGCCTCGTTCCGATCATTTACTATCTACATTATCATCACGTAATCGTTCGAAACATCGTTCGCATTCTAATGATTCTCGTCGAAGTGGAAGTGAAACTCGTTATCGGTCGACCAGTATCACAAAACAATCACCAACACCTGCAGGTACAATATCAATTGATCCTTTTTTGTGTGTCTGTTGTCTCCGCCTCACTTAGATCGTTGTGGTCGGTTTAATTCAACGGCTTATATTCGTGAGCGAAATCTCAGACTACCACAAATTGAAATCCAAAAGTGATGTTCTTCTTATGAACATAACAAGAATATCGTTTTTCTTTGTGTCTGTTCGTAGAAGTCCTCGACGAAGACGAAGTGCTGATCCTCGTGGTTCAGAGTCTGATATGAGTTGGTGAGAGAATTTACTCGTCCTCCGTCAATTAATTTCAGAATGTCTCTTGTTTGTTGTTAGATTTTTCTGCTCGTAATGGAAGTAAAGCAGGATCCAGTAAGCAATGGGCTTTCTCTCTCTTTGGAGTTATTTCATCTTTAATTTTCTATATTTAGTTACTATTTTACGATTAAATGATAGTGATGATGGTCTTCGTACATCAGGTTCTCGACGAAGTTCAAATCGAAAATCAACAAGTGCATATAAAACAAACGATTCAACTGACTCTGTATGTCAAAAAACGGCATGTTCTCAATTGATCAACTTCTCTCTCTCTTTTGCGAATCTACATAGGATATGGAAGGTGTGTCTTCACCACCACTTGATGTTCTACGAAAAACAACATCCAATCATGTTACAAGTTTTGTTCCATACAAATCTCATTCCTCATCATCGTCAATATCCACAAAGTGTGTTTGATTCGAGGACTTTCTGTTGTGAGAATCGTTTGTTCAATGTGTTTAGATGTTGACGCAATGAAAACAACGAATGTGACGAATGCAGATGATACGGCTGATATTGACGAACGATTGAAATCGCTCGAAAAGTTCATGAAAGAAAATTTGCCAAGTTGAGTTCTTTGTGCTATATCTCTGTATTATATTTTAGTATGAATAGCAGCAGTTTTTTGTTTGTCTGTTTGTTCAATAATTGTTCTATTGTATTCAATTGAAATACAATAAGAGAATGACACAGTTCTTAGTGTAGTGGAATAACTCATGCGTCATATGATGAGAAATATTGATAGAAGGATGAAGAAAGCAGATCATTTATTCATTGGTCGTTAACTTGAACGAAAAGAAAGTTCGTTGCTTTCTTCTGTTGACTGTCGGCAGCGGTGAGAAAAGACAGAGACAATGACTGTGTATACATTTATGGTTTGATACGTGCGCAGGCAGAAGAAATTGTCAGATGAATATGATGATAGAAAGTTTCATCGTTCAACTGCTTCGTTTGCCAGATGAATTAATCATGATGATTTTCAGGAAACTAAACAATGTCCAACTACTCTATTGTCTGTTGGGTATCAATAGAGAACTAGACAGAATTCTGTTTGATTCAATGTTTACCAGATGCTTAGTGTTGTTGAGACGTCTTTCAGACGATCGTGTTTTTTCATTACTTGATCCGGTGGTGGATCGATTTTGCTTATCAATATTGCCTCAAATTCGTCACAAAATCAATTACCTTGTACTTGAATCATCATCTGCTGAACGTATTCTTACTATTGATTATCCGAATATATATGGTCTCAGTTTGTATAATATTAACGAAGAGATTGCTCAACGGTGGTTCATTGGTAAGATATCTAATCGCAGTTCTCTGAATATTGGTGGTGTGAGAGAGAAAGCACGTCATTTGATATTACATGACGCCACGATATGATCGTGACAAGCACATGTTTTTCAACATATTCAACTTTCTGATTTTGTATCTGTGTTTAGATTCATCTCCTTTGTTCGATATTTTCAACAAAAAAATTCGGTCACTTTGTATTCGAATCGTCGATAAAGGATCCAGAAGCACAGATGGTAATTTGGTGGCGTGCGTCTTTACAAATATTCTAAATGTGTTTAACAATCTACGTTATCTAAACTGCAATACGTTTGAGCGACGACGTTTAAGACGATTATCATTTGATGAAAAATCTTTCACATTTGTATGTTCAACTTTAACAGAATTACGTATCAACGTCGTGTACTTGAACGATTGTCTCCAGATGCTCACTGGTGGCTTAAATCAGCTGCGTACATTTTATGTGAATATCGAGTGTGTTTTCTCGAAGGGCATGATTAAAGACAATGTAATTGCATCCGATTTTCTTCCTCACACAACTCGTTATTGTTCATGGTTTTTTTAGAAGCCGGTGCCTCATCTGAAATGTTTTTCATTGACGTGTCGATCAGAAATGTATACGCATAAGTACTCAATCGTTCCGCTTATCCGACGAATGCTGAATCTAGAAGAACTTTCGTTGTACATTGTTGTTGGTCAATGTACGTTTCTCGACGGAAATGCTTTGAAAAATGATTTTATTAATCATTTACCTCGATTAAACAAGTTTGCCTTTAGCATTCGTTCTGTTCTTCTTGGTCCTGATCCAGCTTATTTTGTATCGAATGAAGACATACAACAGACGCTGAAAGATCTTGGAGATGTTCCAGTTCGATCCTATGTTGATTATTTTCCCAGCGAAAAAACTGGTCAATGCCATTTCTATTCCGATCCATATACATTGACATATTGCGATCGTATTACCAACAGCTTTCAAGGAAGATTATTTAACTGTGTTCGTGAAGTATCACTATTCGATGATCGTCCTTTTGAACATGAGTTTTTCGTTCGAATTGCACATGCATTTCCATTTCTGGAACAATTAACTGTGAGTAATGAAACACCACAAGAACAAAAGCTGAACAGCAATAACAGAGAATTCCCAATTATTCAATATCCTCGTCTGATTGAACTAGATTTCACCAATGTTCATGATGATTACATTGAGCAATTTCTGCTCGATACCAAGACTTGTTTACCACAAAATATGACGCTTTATATCTCTTACGACTCTTTGAAGAGAGTAACAAGGAATTTCAGAAGAGCTACGATGCGAGTCAATTGTTGTCAGATTAGTAACGTGCTTACCTACGATAAATTTCCAACATCGAAACGTTTAACCAAGTATTTTCTTAATGCATACATATCTACTCAACGCTACAGTGCGGAAATATAACAACACAAGAGCAATGAACGCGTAGCATGAATCGAACATTTGACTGGAAAAGAGAAGAACGTCTATTTGATTTTGTTATTCATTTGGAGACACAATTGTGTAATAAAATATTAGAAAAAAGTCATCAAGCAACGAAGAAAAAGATTCAGCTTGGAGGGCTGGTACGTGAATAAGAACCCCGCATCTTATCTTAAGCAAAATGACATGTGAGAATTAAAGAATTTTAGAAAAAGTCGAAGAATATGTGTTTGAAATATTCATACTTCATGGATAAACATGAGACGAACGTTGACATATCTCGACATCCTTATTGTCATTCATATTCGTACCTTCAACTCACAGCATTTTCTGTCAGCAGAAACTTGCATTACGCAATGAGACTGGAGAAAGTTGAGATTACGGATGCATATGGAAATGAGAAGGAATATAACAGCGATCAGAACTTACAGATTGTCGCTTTAACATCTACATTGCCGTTCAAATCTTCATCTCTCAGGTGATTGAATAGGCAAAAAATAGTCTGTTCTGTTATTGATTGCCCTGATAAACTTCTTGGTCAGAGAAACAATTCTATATCTTTGATCTAATTCGATTCTGTCGAAGAAAGCAAAACATGAGAAAAACGTCACTTACTATTTCAACTGCTATTGATATTAAACTACTTCGAATCTTGAAGTAATATCTTGTCGACGAGTTTGATCGATGCAAATGTGATTGTATTCATGTATGATTTTTCGTTACATATATATATACACAGAACAGTTCCCCACTATCTTTTCCGACTGATATAG
>CAJNOJ010000171.1:168678-229427 GCA_905250025.1 Adineta ricciae | reverse complement strand
AACCACACCATTCGATAGAGAATTTAATTCTGTATCCAACACAACCATTTAAAACACCAGCACAGATACTGAAATGAATATTGGCAAAATAACTCGAATATCGTGCCAACTTTCCTTACGTAACAAAATCCTATATATATATGTAATAGGGTTGTATAAAATACGCTAACTGCATCTTTTCTTGTCATAAATTACAAATATCAATGGCTGTTACACGAGAGCGGTAAGTCAACGAACATTTTAACTGTTGTTGAATTTTCTCAAATTATTATTCTATTTCGTGTTTAAAAAATGTTTGCCTGTTTTGAGGATGTCGATGGTTGAAGAAAACATACAATTAACTAGAACGGATTTCGATCGTATAATGGAAAGACTGAAGCAAAAAAACTATTAGTTTCATAATTTTCAATTTGAATGTAAAACGAATTCTGAAGGATATATTGAACACTTGAAGGTGACACGAGAAACACCATTTCTTTTTCAATCGTTGTTATGTATTAATATAGTTGGTCTGTTTCACCTTGTGCTGTATTCACTAACGTCTATTGGAACAGTAAAAGAATTAGTAACATTTGATAAGGAGATATTGGGATCAAAGAAACTATTAGAGCTCGCATCACAAGCTGCCCCGGATGCTATTTGTTACCACGATGGATCATCTATTCGCACCGACATCAACAAGATGGAGAGATAGTCATTCATCGTCCACCGTTTATCGATTTCATGCTAAATTCTCCAGGCAAAATCATTCTTGCAAGCACGTTAGGAGGAATGGTGCTTATGCAAACAAAAATATTGGTAAACTCTTTCATCGACTTAAATGCCATTTTCAATTGCAATGAAACAACAATTGCCATATAAATTGCGAATATAAGTTGTTTTCATAAAGAAAAACAACGCGAATTTTTGTAAAGGTTTCTTTCATCAATAATGAAAGGGTATCGAATGTTTTTATGTCATTGCTACTAAAGCGACGAGAATATTTCTAATGTTAGCCGATTGTAAAGACTCACACATTAGATAATAAAGAAAATTGAGATATTTATCACCCGTGCCTCAGTATCTTGTTCGTTGCATATCTCGGTGTTATCTTTCAGTTTGATACAATGAATAGCACAGAGGGTAAATACATTTTTGTTGTTAAATACTGACAACCGTTTTGTAAATTACTTTTTAGATCGAAACATTTCTCAGCTATGTCCAAGAATAGTTCTAAAGAGCCAGATAATACCTCCATCATGGGCGCTGATGCAGCGGCTGTTGTTCGATCAGTTGAATAAAGCTGCATTGGAGTTTGTGGGACGTTATACACGTGCAGATGGAACTTTGATTTGGCGACGAGATTGGCCAGGAATGGATGGATCCGATGATCCATATGAAGGGTTTATGAATCTGTCCCTTCTCTATGTGTTAGGCGGATGCGATGAATTATACGATCTTTCTCATAAGATTTGGGAAGGTATTACCTGGCAGTGGACTGAATATGGACAAATCTATCGTGAATTTGATGCTTATTACGACTGGATGCATCATGGTGAAGGATATTTGTATTTGTATTTTCTTGGACTTGCAGGCCCATTGACATTAAAAGACCGTCAACGCGCTTTGAATTTTGCGAATATGTACATCGGAGAAGATGATCAAGCTCAAAATTATGATAAGCAACTTAAATTGATACGTTCTCCAATAACGGGGAGTCGTGGACCACGATTTGTGCTCACTACTGAAGATTGGAGCACCCATCGCGGGATTTTGGATGATTATTTGGCACCTTACGAAGATATTGCGGGTGTTGATTTTGCTAGCGGAAAATGCGCATGGTCAAATGATGAAGTTTATGCGAACATCATACAATTAATGAACGAACGAATGACTCGTGGCGATGTGCCATTGAACTTGAATGCAACAGGTCTAGTTACTCATGCATTTCTTCATTCAGGCAATGGGAAATATCGACAATGGGTATTGGAATATATTCATGCTTGGGAAGAGAGAACTCAACGAAATAACGGAATCATTCCAGATAATATTGGATTGACCGGTCAAATTGGTGAATACAATGGTGGAAAATGGTGGGGTGGATATTATGGTTGGCGTTGGCCACATGGATTTATAACAATTATTGAACCATTGATTAATGCATGCATGAATGCTGTACTTCTAACAGGCAATATGAGTCAACTCGATTTCGCTCGTCATCAACTCGATGCTAATTGGAATTTGCGTCGAGAAACTCAGGGTCAATTATTAGTACCATACAAATATTTTGATGCAGGTTGGACGGATTACCGTAAACCAGCTGCGAAATATCCCATCTATTTATGGACGATGTCCATGGCTGATGAAGATTTAGAACGTATCGATCGTATTTCCAAGGACCATGATTGGAATGAAGTGATTATTCCGACGGTATCTGGTTCTGATAAAAAAACCGGACGAGCGACAAAACATTACATTGGTAATACACAACCTTGGTTTCAATACATTCGTGGTTTGAATCCTGAATATCCCCAACGTATACTAAATGCAAATTATCGCCTGATTCAACAACAACTCGGCCGAATGCGTTCAGAAGCAGGAAATCCCGCCAATTGGTCGGATCAATACAATGAAAACGATTTTTCAAGTATTCACATTTGGCAAGAAATGTGTCCGGTGTACATGGAAAGTCTTGTCCAGTTGACGTTAGGCGGACCCATGCACATCTCTCATGGTGGTTTACAACATGCTCGTGTAAGATATTTCGATGTAGAGAAAAAGCGTCCAGGTTTACCTCAATCAATTGCTGCACTTGTCAAAGAGCTCCGATATGATTCCATTACTTTAGAATTGATTAATATCGACTTGTTTACGGAGCGAAGATTAATTATTCAAGCTGGATCATTTGGAGAACATCGTTTCAATAAAGTGAATGTTTTAGATGTAACGGAGAATCTAATAGAAACTGTAATTGTGAATCATAAATGGTTAGAAGTTGTACTGCCTCCTGGAACAGGAGCAACACTAGAAATAAGCATGGATCGTTACGTGAATTCTCCTTCGTATGACATGCCTTGGTCGAATCCTGACAAGAACACTTATCTGCAAGGAAGAAACCTTCTTTAAAAGAACTTGTTTTATGACTTTTTATTTTGAAGTGTCGATATTTCTCTTTACATTAACATTTAAATGCATTGATCGGCGCACTATAAACATGGTAGAAAATTTATATTTGGTTTTCTTTTTTAATCTTTTTTTCTCTCGTACGCCGTCCTTGTGAACATAAGCGTCGTGGCGAAAGAAGGAAAGAAAAGTTAGACAGTACTAACAATGAGAATTTGGCCGAGAATAAGAAAACATAAGAGAATTTATTTCAACGACGATCGAGCTATAATGGAAGAAAATTTTCATACGGTGGAAAATGAAAATCTCTCAAATATTACACCAGAAACAGAAAATAATTTAAGTAATTATTGTTTCATGTTCATCGATGCTCAGTTGAAAGACAACGCCTGTCAAGATTTGCTTGACAATCTTCGAAAAATAACCGATCAACATATCTTAACTTTCGATAATATTGACGCGATTTATCAGTCTGATCAAATCAATTCAACTATTAAAATCTTCTTAATTTTATCCGGTTCATTAGAACCAACATGGGAGACTCAACTTGATAAAATAACTAATATTGAATTTATTTATGTTTTTACTAAATGCAAAAAATGGCGACGTGATGTTCCAAAGATTCGAGGTATTTTCAACGATAAAGATCAACTCTTTGCTATGATATCCCATGATATCAAAGGATTTGCTAATCCATGGACATTTAATAACGAACGTTCATTTTTAAGAGCATCGTCATATGATAATCGATGGTATCATTTATTTATCAAGACTTTATCATATTTATCTTATACAGCCACTGATTGGAACAAAATGCTCGATGAGTGTCGGTCACATTACAAGAAAAATTCTGTAATGTTAACGAAAATTGATGAGTTCAGCGAAGTATATACTCGTGAACGAGCAATTAACTTTTATACACAAGACAATTTTATTTATCGAATTTTCAATTCGGCTCTGCGAACTCACAATATGGATACCATTTCGAAATTGTATCCATTTATTAGAGATTTGCATGAACAATTATATGAGCGTTATAGGAAATACTGGTCCATTCTAAAAAGTGAGAATATCAAATCACAACCTCTTCGAATAGTTTACCGAGGTCAATATTTGAGGCCCGTTGAATTGGAAAAATTGCGTTCTCTTTGTCGATCTCGTCAATCAGATGTATTACTTAATATGTTTGGCTCAACAACCCGTGATTCTCAACTTGCAATGAGTTTCATTGTAAGTGACCACCCGGAAAACGTTTCGTGTTTGTTTCAAATTATTATTCCAGATTATTATTATGATAAAAAAACTTCGGCAACAATCCATCCTTCTCAAATGTTTTTAGATGTTTCTAATCTTTCTGCAATGCCTTGTGAACAAGAAGTTCTTTTCTCAGTGATGAGTCGATTTCGTGTTAAATATGTGGGTTACCCGACAAAAAATCGTTCGTGGATTCCTATTATCTTAGAATTCTATCAGGATTATCTCGGATTTGATCCTCATTGGCATAAAATAAGAAACATGGTTTATCGTGAAAGTGATGAAATGAAAAGAGAATTATTCGAACTTGTACTAAAAAATGCGAATAAACCAATCAATTGGGATATCTGGTGGCAACGATTAATCGATGAATTTGGAGCACGGAGACGAGATTGTGAACCTTTTGTGGTGACTCTTTGTGAATGCTTTGGTGATCCAGAGTCATTGATGAAAGCAATCGAATTACGCAAAAGAGATTTGCAGAATAATTCAAAATGGAAAGAATTTTCTGATCCTATTTTTGTGATGAATGAAATGCAATATGGGAAACCAACACGAATTATTGTTCTATACGAATTATTTCTTCGAAAGATGAATTTCTCGGAATTGGATACAGATGGTGTCATTCAATCGTTGAAACGCGCTGGAGACGCTTATGCAGAATGTGGATGTTTTTATCAGAACGCTTTAGAATGTTATGAAAAAGCTTTGCAGTTAGCTGGAAATCATTCCGATCGCAAAATCATTTCTGAAATACGAATTGGAATTAAAAAATTAGCACCCGGTCGCCAATCCGTTCGTTCTAAAAAACGACAAGAAATATGTCAAATGAAACTAACCGATTCTCTGTCGAATACAAATTTGTCATCAAAAACATTGAATTATGAAAGCGAACATTTACAATGGTTCGTTTTCTGGCAATTGCACAAAGTGTCACTTAGTGGACCAAAAGATCGTCTGGAACATCTTAGTTGGTTTCTCAAAAAGCAAGAAGAATGGATGGATAGTGCTGATCTACGAATCTTTTTCGATTTACCATTTCAAAGGAATCAAAATGTTGAATCACCAGAAAATATTATCTATCCATACTTTTATTCATCCATATGGTCATATCTATATAAAAATACCGCATGTTTTCAAAATCATTCATTGAACAAGTGGCATTATGAAAAATTTATCAATGAATGGTTAACTTTAAGCGATCTCAAACGAATAATAACGTCCAATGTTTTCAATAAATACAAAACTGTCACCGCTATTTTAACTACACTCGAGCGAATTCTTAGAAAACTATCGTTGATTATCACAATGCTTACCTTTGTAATAACTACTTCGCCCGCAAGTGATGGACTTCATATTATGTTCAATCCAGAACAAATTGAATTTCAAACTGATGCATGTATTCATCCAAAAAAACTGGTTTTCTTTGATATTGACGAGGAAGCTATGCAAAATACAGTGTGAATAGAACTTGTTATCTTGTTTCCCCATAAAAAAAACAATGGAAAACTAAGATCGCTATCTTCTCTGTAGTCGAATATAGAGATGTTGCTGAGAAATGACAACGGTTTCTTATCGGACTACGTTGCCCTTAGGGTAGCGATGCAACAGGTATCTCAGCAAACATATTGTGTTGTAAATATAGTTTTCCTTCTTTTTTCGTACACCTGTCTCGTAGCGGCAGGACTACAAATGAAGTTTTTTATGCAGCTTATTCAAGTGTAATTTGATCTTTGAACAATTGAAATCAGCTTTTCTTTGCGGCGATTTCGTTGAGAATGTTTTCAAATTTACATCTCTACGTCAGGTCGAGTAAGAAAGGAAAACGAACGTGTATTAATGATCTACTAAGAATGTTACGATGCTAGTCTATACTGAGAGTTGTATTGTATGAAAAGTCTTTCGAATCGAAGGCGAACTGAAAGTGCTTACGAACAATTACAACCTCATATCATAGGCGATATATAGAAAGACTCAAGAGTTTCCTCATGACCTTAGAGACCTAATGTACCTACTCTCGGTCTTGTTTCCGAAGACATCTCGGAGTTCTCGAATCTTATTTTCTCTCTTTATATAATTATGAATACCTATCGATACTGTTACATCCTTCTGATCTATTAATGGTCACAAATTTAACTGTAAGAAAGAAATCATACTATTTTATTGCAGAAGACGAGTTATTCAGGGAAAAATTAAGAAAAACATAAGATGGTCGTGTGCGCAAAGAAAGAAAATATTTGAGAACATTTTAGGATATTCTCCTTCGTATGACATGCCTCGATCGAATCCTAACAAGAACATTTATCTGCAAAGTAGAAATCTTCTTTAAAAACACAACTTGTTTTATGACTTTTCATTTTTGCTCATTATTATGTCACGATTTATTCTTAAAACCTTGATCCTACATTGGGAACGCGTGATACAAATCCTTGAGGTACTTCATCTAATTAAGGCGATTATCACGAGATTGTTCATCAGATTCTTACGGATACTTAGCAAAAGAAAAGCCATTCTTACTATGATTTTCTTAGGTAAACATTCTCTTATTTGATAAAACGCTATGGAAGACGATTTATCAAACGAAACTGAACCAGAATATGAAACCGCGATTTCAAGAGAAATCTTCTTTTACGTTTTTGTTCTATTGGATATTCCATCCGTATTATGCTCTTTCTTACTTTGCTATTATTTTATTCGGTTCCGCGAACAGTTGCATCAAAATCATTTTAACAGAATGATTATTTATTTATTAATCATTTCATTTTTCACAAACGGAACTGATGTTCCAATGATAATGATTCACTTTTACAATTATTTATATGTTCAAGAATTAGCCTATCGAAACACCTATTGTATCATTTGGATTTTATTCGATTACATCCTTTATGCGTTACAGTTATGGTTAATAGCTCTTGCGTGTCTCGAGCGCTATTTAATGATATTTTTCAAACAAATTATCATAGCAAATCGATTGTTTTATTTTCTTCTGTATAATTTCTCGGTTTTTGTCATAACGTCTTTTTGTTTTTTCTGGTATATTTATTTAGTATTATTATATCCATGTGAACAGAACAGTTTTGTATATACGGGTAATATTTGCGGTTCGTCTTGTTACGAAACAGTTGGAGACACGACGATACAGAATATAGATTGGATTTTAGCGAATTTGTTACCGGCATTTTTGGTTATTCTCTTTCTGTGCATAATCGTTTTCCATGTGGTTTATCAAAGGTATAAAATAAGTCAACGAACAATGGAAAGACGAATTTGGAGAAGAACACGAAAAATGTTTCTTCAATTATTTCCAATCGGTTTTTTATTTCTAACATTCAATACCCCAGTGATTACCGTTGGAATGCTCAGCGTTAACTATGAATGGTTCGCTGGAGTACCTTACTATTATGCAAATTTACTAGAATACTTTTTACCGATGTTAATGCCATTTGCTATTTTATCGAAACATAAACAAATACGGAGTAAATTTATTGTTTTGTTTAAATTAAGAAGAGCAAATCGAATTGTACCGTTACGCACTGCAACACTTCGACAAGAAATGATAATTGCTTGATGCAATTTTCTTCTTCAGAAAATTTTCCATTTCCTGCTTTTCTTTAATATGTGTTTGTTCGAAAGAATAAACGGAGTTTTGTCTGAAGCATCACTTCAATGAATGAACTAGTTTGAGACGTTCATTTTCTTTGATAAGAGTTGTTACGAACTGCACTATTTTTTTGAAGGTTTTGTAGTTTTGCTACCAAGACCGGAAAAGGTTTAGAGCTCGTCGTAAACTGTGAAATCCTTCAAAAGCTGCATTCCACCTGAAAAACATTTTAAAAAGGTCTTTTTTTAATGAAAACGTCTACAAGTGCGCAGAACTCCCTTGGTTTCGATTAAAGCTTTTTTTGTTTTTAGTGCATCATTATCACTACAAAATACTCTTAGCGAATTTTATTTCACACGGAACAAAATAAATATTCGCCTACATTCTTCGCTTTCATATTTTGTGTCGTTATTGATCGACTGATCATCCAGTTTATATAAATCTGAACTAGTGGCGTAACTAAGGGTGGGCTAGGTTGGGCGGCGCTCAACCACCGGTAATTTCTTTAAAATTGGTTTTTTACTGATAGACATAATAAAATAGCACTTGTTGATATTCAATCATATGTTTTCTTTGACATAAGTGTAACGACGAACTGTTTGAGTAGCTGACCGCTTCTCATGATATAGAGGTAAGAGAATAAGGAACAGAAAGAGATGAACAATATCATTATCGTCACACCCTCCCACAAACCCTCGCCCACTTAGAGACATGTGAACCACTTGTTTAGGAATGATAGAATAGCGATATGCGCCAGACTAGATTTATTCCTCCAAATTCAACAATAATTCATTGGTAGAAAAATACAGTTTTGTAGGACTATTCCATGAGAATTTTCCATAAGATAAATAGTTGCTCGTCAAACATGACTAATGTTTAAATGACGGTTATTTTAATGCCGTATTTCCTTTTCATTCTTGGAAAATATGATGAGAAGAACAACATGTGTTGTTTTTGGTATTTACGTATGACACTCCAAACACGTTGCTTTGAAATACTATTAGATAAGAAAGTATGAAGCATTATTAAATATATATTATCATTGTAGTGGGAAAAAAGACGAAAAGATCATATTTGTTCTTGCCGCAGCATTTTATTTCTTCTTTTATTATTGATGATCACAAAGAGAGATTGGTGGAATAGCACTGTCGCTATCCTTCAATGTAGAAGATGTTTAACTGTACTGTACCATTCTCCAAAAATCTGTCTTATACAATACAGAACATAACCTTTTATGCAGAACAGAAAAGAGAAGAAAACGAACAGTGACAGTACAAAGTAAGATTCATAATGCGAACATTAGTTAGAAAAGAACATTACGCAAGGACACTGGCTCATAGTTGACATCTCTGAATGATAACTCATAATATATAAAATCTAGATATAGACGTGTCTGTTGGCACAATCATAGATTTTGAATCATTCGTACATCTTCTTTTCTTCTTCAGAAGAAATTTGTTGATACAAGAATATGAAAGATAAACGTTAATGATGAAGCTTTTCAATCGGATCCTTTAATATGCACAAGATATTCATTTGTTGACAGTTAGCAGTACATTACATGAGAATAATGAGTACGAATATTAGTCGTATGACAAATGTTGTCTGAATATTTGACTTATTCATTTAGTCGAGTTGTATCTGTAATGAATCCGATAGATTCTATTAACTAATTCATGGTTTGAAGTAAGGGTCGTGTCGAACATTTGTAATAGTATGATAAACAAAGATTTATGAAATATTTCCTACTTTACTTTTTGTGATATGGCCTTATTTTAAACAAACAAAATTCGAGTCATACTATAATGTATGAAGTTCAAATTAGTTGTCAGTTCAACTGAATTTACAGATATTCTCTTAGTCGGCCATTGTATTTCGTATGAATAATGTGTGAATATTCGATGGACTTCCTTGGAAAATGAATAAACGGAAGGTTGGAAGAAACTTGAATGATGTAATGATAACGATTATTTGTCATTTTTTCCCATTGTGATGAATAGTTTGTATTCATACGTGGGTTTATTTTTTTCTCTACATTTTGGACAAACAAAATAATTTCGGCGTAATCAATGAATTATATCAAAATACCCATGAATAATAATCATGTGATGTTATTAAAATTGAAAGACGTAGTTTTAAAAATAATAATGTGTAGGTGATACTGGGAGAAAAGTCATGATTTACTTCCGAACTATTTTTAATGGAAAGAGTCACAGATAGATAAGGCGTTGCACTAACCTATATAAGGTGTTCGGCTTGCTTCAAGAAATCATTCGTTTTTCATTGTTATAATTAAAACCAGTTTTCGAAACTACTCAAAGCAAGTAAGCAGATTTTCAAGTAGTCCATGCGTAATATGAATAATATATATTTAGATAGCTATGAAGTTATCAAGTAAATTCGTGTTCGTTACAATGATCGTCATTGTGCTATTAATGGTACAGGTAATGGCTCAATCAAATGAAAGTGTAGATACTCGTATGATAAAATACTTTTATTGATATATAGTCATTAGTTCATTTTTGTGTAGAAATCATTGTCGATGAAAATATAACAAGCTATCGGCCACCTACTAGATACTGCAAGGACATGAGCTTGGAAGAAAATATAAAATGTACGTTTTGGTGCCAATTACTCAAATTCCGTTGGGGCTTTTGCGATTACTACAAAGGCAAAATTCTGTGTAGATGTACCGACAAAACAGCGAAAAACTTTGATAAACAATAAAAGAAACTTTTTAAATAGTACGTGAACATGCACGTGCTTTTCAAGTATTAATTGATAATTCAAAAAAGACAATCATATAGTAAACTATGCGAAGGATGAGAATGTTAACGATTGTATGAGAGTGAAGATGAAAAAAACCGCGATTATTGTTATCGGTCACTTTCACGTAAACTTACGCAGCCTCAACTTTTTCGAATTCAGATAATTCGAATAATTCAAATCAATCTGATAACTTCAATGCTTATATGAATTCGCAGTTCCCATGAGTGTTGAAATTATAATCAGAAAGCTTTAATAGAATTCGAGAATTGAATCACGTCTTATCCAGCGATGCCGACAGATGTAGACAGTCAAAGACTAAGTCTCTTCGGAAACCGATTGTGCTTGCTCATATTTTTGAAAATTTTCGAAGAAAGGTGATTTTTATTTTACAGAAAAGTTAAGTTTCAATCATTAGGTCCATCTAACAAAACTCTTTGAACGAGACTAAGCATCTTTAACGCGCACCACCAATCAGACTATGTAGAGTCATAAGTCAATGCCTCTTTCAGCGGCAGCTAGAAGTTTTTAATATTTTCTATATCTGCCTGTGGCGATTCATCGGACGGCTTACATCTCTAACCACTCGGAATACTACATTAACGGTCATGATATTCTTCTTCCAATCTTTTATCTTCAATAAACTGTTTCAAACACACGTTCCATAAATGTTAAGATATACTTTAGCATTCATTGTCATGTTCTAATTTTTGCATACAACTCTATTATCGTTTGATCACGCTCCAGTATGTATCTTTCTTATCAACGCAAATATTGTACATCAAATGACAGTCATTTTCTTTTCTTCATACTAATCGAGACATCATTTTTTTCTCGTATACTACTATAATCTCAAAACTATAAAAGCATTCTTTTTTTCTTTGATTGGAATTAATTGTCGAAAACCAAGACAATGTTTATCATTCAAGGTAAAACAAAACCATTTCAGGTTTTTCTACTTGTTCCATTTTGGTTGATATTCGTGACATGCCAACTAAACATGTACAATGTCGAAAGGAAAGATTTTGAAAGTCATTCATTAGCATATGACTGTTTAAACCATTACATTTATCGAAAAAAATTGGCTTATCAAAACTTGTATGATATTATTGTCGATATCATCCCATTTTGTATTCGTCCAAGTAATGATTCGAGTAATGACGCATCCGATACTTCTGTTCATCCACTCGCACGCCGATTATCATTCACAGAAATCAGTTTGCTTGGTATTAATTCGCAACAAGTTGTTTCTTGGTCAATTCCAATGATTACAGCTGAACGGTATCAGGCTTATTTGAATGCATCCAAAACAGAATCATCGGATGAATACTTCTACAATTGTACTCAACCATGGTTTGGTATTCGATGTCAATATTCATTTGGATCTCAGTTTATTGGCATGTCATTTAATGAGATTGTTGAAGTAATATTTACCGAAAAACAACCCTTTTCGGAATCATCTAACACATTGATGCCTATATCGATGACATGCTATGTTCTGATCGAATGTCATCGTGATGGATTGAAATGGTGTCTCGACTGGCGTGAGATTTGCAATGGAGTTCTGGATTGTTTTGATGAAGGCATCGATGAAGAAGGTTGTTTTGTCTTGGAAATGAATGCATGTGCAGATGACGAATATCGATGTCATAATGGCATGTGCATTGCAGAAGATCTGTGGAACGATGGAGAGGGCGAAGCATATTGTGCTGATCGATCGGATGAAATGCCGGGTGTTTCGTATATGAAGATGTGCTATCAAGATGCATCATTTCGATGTGAAGAGCATTCATGTCGAGCAGATGATGGTTCATTTTCATGTGGTGATGGTGAATGTGTAAGAAGATATGAATATTGCTATAGTGGTCGACACCGATTGTTGATTGAATCGATGCTGAAACAAGGTGATCTTGCAGATGAATGTTGGATGGCAATGACTTGCTTGACTCGCATTGTCCAAGAAATCAATGGCACATCGTGCAATCATTGGTTAATGACTGACTATGTTAATATGTCTCTGACAAAATGTCCTTGGTTCTTTCAATTTCCAGCCGTTGCAGTATACTCAAATCACGTTCGTTTCTTCTATGAAGATGTTCATTCGCGAAATGATTCGAATATGTATTTCTTGCCTGACTACATTTGCTATGATGCAATCCTGTGTAAATGCGGTTCGTTCGAAAAGGTACATGATAACCTTACTTGTATAATGGGTTCCAATTCAGATATGGAATGGGACAGAAATATGGAAAATCCTTGGAGTACATTGATCTGGTGGGTTGAGCAAAAGTTTCGCTCTTGTTTAGTATCTAAAAATTTTAATTCAAGTGAAATGGCATTTATAAATTACTCAACTTTGTATATATGTGAAACTTCGTCGAAAATAATTTCGACCAGTCATGTTAAAGATAACATATACGATTGTGCAGAGATGGATGACGAATTTTCTGAAAATGGTTGTTACCCAGGAGATCGGTATCGAGTCAAATGTGATACCACCGATATTTGTTGGCCACCGATATATCAAGCCAAAGCCTACAAATCAAGTTACGTGCAAAGTCTAGGAAATATTCCATTTCAGAGCTTTTGTGATGGAATTCGCCACGACTTTTACCACAATTTTAACAAAGAAAGACATAGCGAAGAAGATGAATGTAATTTGAATCATTTATGTAACAACATTTATGCACGGTGTGACGGATTTTGGGCATGCGCAGATGGGCGAGATGAATTCAATTGCGGTCAAACAATATGTCCATTGAACGAACATGCATGTGTATCACCACACAATTATACGGTGTTCTGCTTACCTCACAATCGTGTCAATGATAGTGTCGACGATTGTCTCGGTGCGACAGATGAACAAGAAGAATGTCGCTTTAAATGGAATTCAAATCAAGAAATGTCTTATCTTCGATGTCTAAACGACACAATGTGCTTAAAATCATCAGACTTATGCGACAACATTAAACACTGTCCATTACATAATGATGATGAAGCATTTTGTCGACATCTTCCATTCACATTCACCTGCAACCAAAATAAATCAAATCATCGAACTCAAATTGAACACATCCTATGTGGAATCAATGAACATGACAGTCATCGTTTCAGATTCTTCACTCTCGTCACTTCATCCACTTATCCAGCATTAATTTCATCCGATCTCATCGATCCTATCAATTACATCCAACCACAAGAACAGCATTTGATCGTTAAAAAAAATACAAAGAACAATTCATGGTCACACTATTGTAATCGTGGATTAATGATTACAAAATTCACAAATAATGGCATCCAGTCGAAATGTCTTTGTCCACCAAGTTATTATGGTGATTTATGTCAATATCAAAATCAACGTATCAGTTTAAAACTACAATTAAGTTCAACAAATCGACAGGAAATATATGGTATTGTTGTTATTCTGATGGAAAACAACCGAATTATAGAATTTAATCAATTTCAATACATCGCAAAAGATAGTTGTACAATGAAATTCAATCAATATCTTTTGTATCAAAGAAGACCAAAAAATCTTTCATCCAATTATAATATTCGTATTGATGTGGTTGAAAAGAATTCGATGATTTATATTGGACATTGGTATTATTCAGTTCCATTCTTATTTTTACCAGTGAATCACATGGCTTTATCACTCAACTTATCATCAATTATCATGGAGAAAGAAAGAAAACAATGTTTAAGTGAATGTTTAGATAAACAAGAATGTGTTCCATATGTGAATGATAGAGACAAATCATTTTGCCGATGGAAGACACCAGTAGAGCAATATGGTTGTTCAAATGAGTCGATATTTATTGGAATGAAAGACAACAATAGGTCAATTTGTATGTGCTCATTAGTTGCATATGGACCAACTTGTTTACTCTCATCAAAATGTTCAATCAATCCTTGCAAAAACCATGGTCAATGCATTAGAGATGAATGGGATATTTTTCATCAAAATTATTCATGTATTTGTTCAAATAAATATTATGGTTTGAATTGTGAATATCGCAAATGGCAATTAGATGTTGAATTTGATAATAAGATGAAAATTCCATCTTATATTATTGCATATTTTTATACAATTTCGAATCAATCCCAACCAATCAAAACAATTGTTCTTCGAAAATTGACACTTTTTCAACATATTGTTACATTTCATATTTCAATTGCATTTCATTTAGTTTTTATTGAAATTCAACATCGATTTTACCTTGCGTATCTTCAGCATCAATCTTATATGCATGTATTAACAAATCTTAATCCTGAACAAGAATGTCATTCGATTGAGAAGTATGTCAATTCAAAAGTTCTTGAATTACATCGATATGAACGAATAAATGAATTTCATCGTATTTGTTTAACTCATTGGGATGTAAAATGTTTTGTTGATGAAATTTATATGTGTTTATGTACAAATGATCATCATGCAAATTGTTTTGAATTTCATGATGGAAAACTTCAACCATATCCATATCAACGTTTTCAATGTTCATCAACAGATAAATATTGTTTGAATGAAGGTCGATGCTATCAAGATCATCCAAAATGTCCATCGACAAAGATTTGTTTATGTCGTGATTGTTTCTTTGGTGATCAATGTCAATTTTATGCAAAAGGTCTTGGATCAACATTAGATGAAATTTTAGGATATGAATTTCAATATGGAAAAAGTTTTTCATCTCAATCATTTTCAATTCATGTGAGTGCATTTCTAACAATGTTCATTTTTGTGGGTGGTATGATGAGTAGCATTTTTGCTTTGATGACATTTACACAAAGAAAACCAAGAGAAGTTGGTTGTGGTTTATATTTATGGACATCATCATTAACTTCGTTGATAACAATTATATTGTTTACAGTCAAATTTTTGTTACTTCTTATTTCTTATCAAAACGTACCGAATCTTCGAGTGATTTTAATAACAAATTGTCGATGTATTGAAATCTTATTAAAACTATTTTTATTTACTGATAGTTGGTTGAATGCTTGTGTTGCCATTGAAAGAACTTATTCAATTCATCGTGGTTTATATTTTGATCAATTTAAAAGTCGAAAAGCAGCGAAATGGGTAATTGGATTTATATTAATTCTTAATACTGGAGCACTTATCCCTCAATTTATCTTTCTTCATGTTTTTCAAGATGAAATAGAAGAAAGAAGTTGGTGTGTAGTTCGATATACGAATTGGATACAAATTTATACAATGGCAATGTTATTTATTCATTATTTTGTACCATTATGTATTCAAATATGTTCAACAATTTCAATAATTTTGATAACAACTCGTCAAAAAAGAGCAGCACAATCTGATCGAAGTTATTGGAGTCATTTGAAGAAAAAGATTCGTAAGTATAAACAACTCTTGATCAGTCCATTGATTATTATTTGTTTAACATTACCTCATTTAATAATTTCAATAATTCTGGATTGTCAAAAATCATCTCGATTGTTTTGGTTTTACTTAATTGGATATTTCTTATCATTTATACCAGCTGCAAGTGTTTTCCTCATATTCGTATTACCATCACCACTGTATCGAGCTCAATTTAGGCAATGTATTTTTCATTTAAAACAACAAATGAGCAGATGATAAGAATTATCAATGACAAATAATAATAATAATAATATGCTTTTGAGTGTTATTTGTTGTTGCGACGTTGAAATCAAATATACATGACTTTTTATGCTTATAGAATAAAAGATATTTTGAAAAGTTGGTTCAGAGTTTTAATAGAAAGAATTTCATATTTGTCTGTCTAAGAAAATTATGTAACGTTATCAGACATTTGTAACTATAGTAAATATTTAGTATGCCAGTGTTTTGTTGCAGTGGAAGTGTAGTTGTATGTCATGCTCTTGCAACAACTATTATTCATAAATGAGATCCAAATCAGAGTGCTGAAATTAACATAATCTAGTTAGGATCTAAAGATGCTGTATATTTGGTTGCTTTGCGTCGAAGATATAATCAAGTATACGCCATGGATGATATTCAGGATAGTACTAAAATGATTAGATCATTAGCGAGTAGCTGCCTAATTCGACTTATAATATAAGTGACCAATTCCTAGCACTCTTAGGAATAGAAATAGATTTAGTTTTTCTTATACATAGACACACTCTCACTTATATCTATCTCAATTGAGGGTGCTGCAGTGGGTGTGGGTGAGGGTATATATGTATAAGTAAAACTAAATCTATTTCTATTCCTATCTACTCATTTGTTATAAGTGCGATATAGGTATCTATTTATATTCTAATTGATACTAGCCTGTCGAGGGTCGACTTACAATATAAGTCGAATTAGGCATCTCATGTCGCCTACAGCAGAGTTTTTGCGGAGAGGAAACGTTGGCGGGGAGCATCGTTCGGGATATCGTGCTACTCTTAGTCCATTCACAGTCTTACTTCAGTTGTCATGATTTTATTTGTTTTTCTAGACATAAGTTTTTATAGTAATTAAATTTTATTTTAGAAACCTTTTTATAATATAATTACATTTTTATGGTGAGTGATATTTATTATTAAATTGTATTCAAACAAGTATTCTATCGAATTTAATGATGAGAGCAAGTGAGGATGTACAAACATCGTCTCATGCACACTTTGCTCCTCGGATCGGTCTTCTTCGATATCTATCGAGATCAGCAGAAGAACCAAACAACAAGACGATGATAAATGTCTTCAAATCAATTGTACGCACAGTCATCATATACGACTATCCTGTCCTTCTCACAGCCGACCAAAAAATATAGGATCACTAACAAATCATGCAGAACAAAGCAATCAGAGCTGCATTAGGTTTTCTCATATACACACCGGTCAAGTAGATACAGCAGATCAGCAACATCCCCGGGATCAAGGACTACGTAGTAGGACTTCTTAAACAAGCAGTTCAAGCAGCGACATCACGCTTAAAAATCACCTAGTACACATACTAGAAAAAATTTAAAAGAAATCACCAAAGTCGTATTATATAGAAGCGTCGATAAACTCGATCATTCTTGTGTCGGCCGAATCTATACAAAAATCGTTATATTGGAATAACGTACGAAACATTTGGTATATATGCAACAACGTATACAATATAAAACAAATTCAATTCAGCTGACTATTTTTTCGGGTTCATAAGTGTATTTTTAGTTTGATTTATTAATAATATTTACCGTTTATTTCAAAATAATTCTTTCGCTACATGAAAGTACTGTTTTACGATAGAAAAAAAATGAAAAACTCTAACAAAAAAGCGACTATTCTAACAATCAACACCGTTTTTAGTGGCCAAAAAGAATTTACAGTTGTTGTAAAACTAAAATTTACGTACCATAAAGGAAATTTGAATTCGTAAGCGTTCAAAAACTTCCGAATACACTAATACTAAAAGATAAAAGAAGAACGCGCTAAAAAATGAACCTATTTTGACAAAAAAAGAACAACTGTATAATTAATAAAAAAATTCAATTAATATGATGAATCTGCTTCAATGAAATGGTATCGATTTGTTCTAGTCTGAAAGCGAAAAAAAAATTAGGAACAAAACAGTTCTAGGCTTAATTTGCGAATGAGGTTATAGTATTACAACATTGTACTTATATACATAACGTTCGAGCTGACCGTTAGAAGTTCAATGACCAACAAGGAATTTCAATAATAGATATCGCTTGATCTTTAGAGAAGATCTTATTAAAACTTGTAAAACTACTTTCCCCGAAAATGTTGATCAGTTTTATTTATGATAAGGTTGCTAGAGCTTGAAAGTTCCCAAAAATTCGTCAAGATCATCAATTAACGGAAGTACCATATGTAATGGTTGTTGTTGTCATATGCTGCTGAATCCGACAAAATCCGGCTGTTGGATGTTGTCGGATACGATAAGTTCCAGCTGTCGGAAATGACAGGATTCTGCCCCCGGAATCCTGGTCTTTCCGATGACGTCGGACTGTTTTGAGATCCTTCAGGATCCTTGAGGGGATTTCGCCCTGGGTTCATATGTAATATCGAATCCAATCAACTTGTTGGCTGACTCTTTCATCACTACCTAATATGAGAAAAATTCCATCTATTTGCCGATTAAACTGTAACCGTTTAAACTCTCTTTCCTTTCCTTCAACTTGTTTTTCTTAGCATGACACATCACAGACGCACACCACTACCATACACAAATCATATCTTGTCCGTGTTTATTTTTCTCATCCTTTTCTTCTAGGACAAAAGACATACGTCATGGGTCCTTTCTTCTTTTATTTCTCGTGCCCAGCTTTCGTGTGACAAATATTCGTTGATTTTTGGCTTATGCAGTAATGTTACACAAAATAAAGCTATGTTACCAAAAAGAAAAAGAAAACGCACGCTTTCACCGCGGTACCCTTTCCGGGACGATAATTCTCATTTGTCTTTGGCAGAAGAAAAGCATCTTAAATTTCTTGACTAATTCGGACATGGATCCCAAGCAAACAAACGGAAAAAGAAATATAATATAAACAGCGAAAAGTATACTATTAAAATAGATGCTAATTAAAGACTTGGTTTCAATACCACTATACACGCATATTTGCATAATTGTTCGGGGAAAATTAAAGATTAAATAAAGAATTGAAATGGATAATAATTGAATTGTCATCTTACGAGCTTTTCGCCATTGAATCGCACGATTTAATCGAATTTTTTGCCATAAAACACGAAATAAAAGTGCACTACTAGCAATAACTATAGTAAATGTAGCAATAATTCCATGACAGATTGTGTCCCATTTTCCAAGAAAAGATTCTGACAGCGTACAGGGGACTGGAACTCCATTGAATGGTGATGGATTTATAATACCTTCACATGCTGGAAATAAGATATATACAAAGAAAAAAATAAAGCAATAAGTGAAAACGATTATCGTTGCGAGATAATGAAGGAAAAATCGTTTCTTTCTTGTTGCTAACCATTGTTGATGAAATATAAGAATATGTCGTTCAATACATGCCCAAGCAAAACCAATGATTTGTGTCGCATAACAGGTATAATCGACGAATGTCCATAAACGAGCAAATGTAGGAGATAATGTTAATATCCAACCGTTACCACAGTAGAAATAATATAACATTAAGGGAACAGTTGTTAACTGATAGATCAATCCCGCAAAGAGAAGAACAATTATAATATGATTATGTAAAGCTTGACGTAGTGTGCGATCAAAAAGAAGATGATATAGATTAAATGAAGAACATAAAATTGCAAGAATATCTGTAATAAGAAATAGCCAAAATCGGACAGAGAATGAAATTGCGATATCAGATTCAGTAACGGCTTTTTCTTGCGCCAGTTTGTAATATATATTTCTCATTTTGAATAAAGAAATTTTGAGCTTGATTGAAAGAAAATCGCAGCTTTTTACTCTAAAAAAAGAGATGTTTTCTCTAGCACATAGAATGGTCCATCGTAATTAATAATTCTGCTTCTCTATTCTTCGTTGTCTCATTCACAAAAGATAATGTAGGTTTATCCCATGAGACACAATAAGAGCATGACAACATGTGATGAACATTATTCTCATTAAGAATGTCGACAATGTTACTAATGTGGAGATGCTGACAAAAAGGAACTTTTTTCTGTAGTCTTATTAAAAATTAACGTTGAAATTAATAGAGAGTGGTCGTTTTCAATAAATTTTATACGTTTTGAACAAAAGGAAATATTAAGTGCTGCAGGCAGCATGATAAAATTACCAATAAATGAACTTTCTTTCTGGTACAAGCATATTAAATGGTAAGTACTTTCCACTCAGGTACAACATTACTGAGCACTTTTAATTATCTCAAACGCAATTGTCTAACAAATGATATTAATTTTTTAACGATGTTTATATTTTAAAGTAAAGCTTAATCCTTTTCCATTTTCCCTGCAATAATTTGCAATAACTTTTGCTTAAAGGGCGCTAGGACACAATGCTGCAAGGACAAAAGGTTGCAAAAGAAAAATGTTGCGAGACCAATTGGTTGCGTAAGCCAAACATTTTCGTGAATATATTGTCGCGAGTATAGTGTTGCATAAGTCAAATACTCAAATACCTAAATAGAAGATCGATTATTAATTATTCACCAAGCATAATTTTTCATATCTTCCGAGCAATTCCTAGCCATGCTTCTACGGCGTTGTTNATTATGTAACGTTATCAGACATTTGTAACTATAGTAAATATTTAGTATGCCAGTGTTTTGTTGCAGTGGAAGTGTAGTTGTATGTCATGCTCTTGCAACAACTATTATTCATAAATGAGATCCAAATCAGAGTGCTGAAATTAACATAATCTAGTTAGGATCTAAAGATGGTGTATGTTTGGTTGCTTTGCGTCGAAGATACGCCATTGATGATATTCAGGATCCTAAGTCGATCATTCTGGCGACTGGATCCGTTGAAATCTGAGCCGGTTTCAGTACAGTTTTCGCCGATTCCAGTAGGCCTCGGCAAAATCCTTGCCGCCGGATTTCGGCCGGAATTGATCAGGAAATATCTGATCAGTTCCTGGCCGTTTCCGGCTCAAAGTTTGCAGAAAACGGTTAGGAAATTACTGGAACCTACGTTTGAAATTCCGGTCGGAACCGGTGGCAAGGAAATTATCGAAAAACGAACTTAATCGGTCGGAACCGACCAAGCCATGATAACCTGGGATAGTACTGAAATGATTAGATCATTAGCATCTAAAAATATTTATATTATTCATTGTAATTTTGGCGACATTGATAAATTGGATAAGACAATTCCAGAAATGTCATCCTGAAACTCCTAGTAGCATGAATATTACGTTCAATACTGTGGCTAAAGTTACGCTGACTCATTTAAGTATTCCTATATACTTTACAGCAATTGGTGGACAAGCAAATATTTCCAGAAAATTTTGTGTTTAAGGTAATCGCATTATCATTTACAATCCTGATGAAAATACTTTTGAGATTAAAGCACAACAATTACGTACGGTTGATATTGACTTCAGAGTATAGAGTTTACAAGACTTCAATATAGCGGATAAATTACCAGCATTTTGTTTTCCTGGCTCTGCTGATATGTCACAGATGGTTCCAACAATCGGTAGATTTATCTCCCAAAGCTGATTAAGCAAACGATACGTATGGGTCGATTACCAAATTCACAATGAAATCTAACAATCAACGTCTTATTTTGTTATTTAATCTGGAAAATAAGACTTGTTCAAGAAAAACTACTGCTTAACACCCATTGAAGTTCAGTGGTAATAGACTAAATAAATAACGCTCGTCGAGACAGACTCGCATTACCCTCGACTGATTGAATTATACTTAAGATAAAACTTGCCCTTAGAAACGACATCTCGAGAACAGCCCTCATCAATTTAACGCTTTTCAAAACTAATCAAAGCGCTGTCATCGTTCTTGTTATTTATGTAATGTTGATTATTCGTGATCACTGTTCACATTAAGCGACAGTCTGTTATGAATAACTACTATGACCCTTGGATCTTTTAGTAATGAGAAACTCGAAATTTCAATTCAACTATTTTACTATTTGTGCAGTTTTCCAATTATTTGAATATTCAATTGCTTTCAAAACTCTTCTGTTCGCGCTCACTGAAATGGTGTTTCCTCAGGACCATTCTGCTCACTCGCAAGTATACGAATACTAGACTAATTGAACGGAGAGTTAGACAGTCGAGTTTAAGTTTCAAATTAAACATATCTGGCATTGTGACAATCTGCGATTGTACACTTTTTCTCTTTTCCTCATACACTGTTGATAACATGAATATATGCAACTTCCTTCTTCTCTCTTTCTGTTCCTCTTCACTGACAACAACTATCTGCTTTCTTCCTTCCTGTATGAACTTATATATTATATTAGCCTGTTAGTTTATATATCCAACTTAGAGATATTGATATCAGAAACGCACTCTTATGTATGATATGTTTATGCTCTCTGGCTAAACGAGGCTATGATCGCATGATCCTCTGGTTCACCACCTCACTGAATGATAGCAAATGGATTTTCTGGTCAAATTTTCCATCATTCTATATGGGCTTTCGTAGTGACGTGGGATCGAGTACCGGGCTATGGTTCTTCATTTAGTTTTCGAAATACATTTCAAGCTATTATAACGACGAACGGTATTAATTCTTCTACAATTTACAACTACAAGCAGCTTAAATGGTCCTATGACTCGGCGTCAAGCGGTATCCATGCTCAAACAGGTTTTAATGCAGGTTGCATGAATATTTCTTTTGCAATTGGAAAATGTTTTTGCATCAGAAGTACTGAGTATTGTTAATGATTCGAATGTAGTATATCCCGATCGATTTATCTTTACCATTGGTGGCGACATAACTAATGTTGCATGTAACATAACAAATGGTTTGCAAGTCGCGTCTTTTCGAGGTTCCACTTATGAAGGTTATGAAATTCGATTTTGTGCTATTTGTTTCAATGAATTAAATTACATCGTCAAAATAGGCGCACAGAAAAAAAAATTAGCAGAATACTCAACCCTCAAAAAAGGGTTTATAACTGAAAAATTCGTTTATTAGCGTAATCTGCCCCTTGATGAATCCTTTTTTGAGGGTTGAGTATTCTGCTCATTTTTTTTTTCTTTGTACAACGAAAGACGCTCTATTGATTGGAGAAAAACAATTCTTTTAATGTTTTTCCCAAAAGAAAAAAAAACATCCCTCACTACTTTTAGATAACCCTAAGTAACAAACTATACATGCCTTCAACAGTCGAAAAAATGATATCTGAAAGTGGATTTGAAATGATATTTAGAGTGTCAAAAGAAAATGCTTGTTTGACTTACAACGAATATTATGGCACGAAAGTTATGACGATGCTACAATTTCGCGAAAGTCTTGTGTGATCTTTATTTCTGCCTATGTAGCTCGAGGATGTAAAACCTGATCCAAAGGAAGCACCCTCGGTAACAATAAAGAGAGTAAAAATTTTCTGCTCTGATTGGAACAAAGTTTCTGCCTTGGTTGTTTTAATGAAAAGCATCACGCTGTAAAATGAATAATTTTTGAAAATAAAAATGACAGAGTAGCTCACAACGTACATTTAACTTCTCGCTTCAGAATGAAAGAAAGATAAGTATTTTCCTATTCAATTTACTGTTAAAATATAGTGAGGTTCATGGATAGACTCCATCGCCGTGAAAGGATTAATCACGAAATTTGAGTAACTAAAAGTATGGCATTTTTAGGCCTCAATATGAAGTCCAAACGCTGAAAGTTTCACACGATTTAAAGACATTTGTATATAATGTCGTTGAGATCGTATGGATCATCTCTTATTTATTCTAAAAATCTTATATTGGCAATGATGGAAAGTGTTACTTGGGGACAGGAAGTTACAATAAGCAAAGACAATAGTTAGAGAGAATCGTGTAGGTTTCTGGATTACGATAATGTCGTGAAAACAACATACTGGGTTCCTTAGCCATTGCGGCAACCACATTTCTGCTCACACCACGAGACGCAGTCGGCGATGCCCATTGCCTTGCATGGCTGTTTGCAAAGAACATAGCAGCTGCATTGGTTCCATAAGCCTCCTCCTTCAACCGACATCATGACCAAAACCAACATCAAGAGGATGACGACGAGTCGAGTATGATACATTCTTCAAATCAAATTTTTTAGACCAGTTCTACATAGCATGATAATGAAAATACGAGTTTATGCTAACTAAAATACATACCAATAAGTAATTGAATTGAATGTTTAGACGAAATGATATTAAAATGAAATATTCATCGAAATTTATATGAATTGTTATTTTTATGAATATTCATCGAAATTTATATGAATTGTTATTTTTATGAATATTCATCGAAATTTATATGAATTGTTATTTTTATGAATATTCATCGAGGATTATATGCATTGTTATTTTTATGAATATTCATCGAGGATTATATCAATTGTTATTTTTATGAATATGGCCAGGGGAGTAAAGCTCAAAGAAAATGTACTTTCGATTAAGACGCGCAGTTAGTTTCTATTTTAATCTTGATAAAAGATATACATCGGTTTCACGGAAAAAACATCACAAAATCTAACATTAGTAGCAGCAAGTTCTCTAATTTTCATCTCGGAAGAAGATACCGATGCACAACCTTCGTCCGAAGGTGGTATTTTACACAATCAAAAGAACGTTATTAATTAGCTAGTCACATTAGAAAAAATGATGGAAGCTCGCTTGATCGACGATGATCAACGGATAACGATTGCTTTATCTCTTCTTGACGGTACAGTTTTACAATGGTTTGTCAATCTTAAAATGAAAAATCAATATATTATTCCTAAAAAGTACAAAATAATTTTGCTCAATGTTTTCGAGAATATAAGGCACTCCTCACAGTAATAATCAATGAAGAGTTCACTTTTTCACTTTCTATTACGGTCGTTACTCAGTTTTTGTATTCTTTTTACGTTTCACCAAAACTTTGAAACATACAGCTGAACTTTGTGGCTCATCTTTTATTATGACAGTCATGAAAGTCAAAAAGAAAATGGAGAAATATAATTTCGATATACCCGCATATGACACGTTATGACAAGAAAGTTGAAAGATTTTCGTCTTTCTTTCGTTTCTCGCTCACAACAATCTATAAGATTAAAGAAACGCTTTGAAAAAACGTACTTAGACAACGTTTTATACCGTTTGCTACAATTCAACTAAAATATGATTCTTTAACATTACTTTGCTATTTTTCTACTCAATTCCCTCGACTGAAAGGAGGGTCATGTCGAAAAAAAGTAGTCAAAAAACGGAAATTCGTTTGCGTGTGTGTGTCTATCGCAGGTCAAAGGTCAAAGGTCAAAAAAACATTTTTTCCAAAAACGCTCAAAACTTCATAAAACATGGTTTGGGAGGGTGTTTTGACACTGAAAGTTGGTTGAGGGTGAGGACATGTGAGATAGGGTCGATGTTAAACGTGCGTTGAGNTACATCGAATCTTCTTTTCACCTATCCACGTTTTTTCGAAATATTCCACCAGATTTTCAGCTTCATCGTCGAAGTCATCAGCAAGTAAGTCGAACGCTTCAATTACTTCCGCCGCTGGAACGAAGGGGAAGGCAAGTCGTTTTCTAACATTTAATCGAAAAGTATCGTGGTCTTTATATTTTCTTGTTAAACCATTATCTTGCACATGACGCCAAACCGTCTGCCCAAAATGGAACAGGCAACCTAAAATACAGATTGGAAATTATGGCATACAAGTTATTTCCGTCTATTACCTCGATGGACACTGTTTGGAAAAATATCTTTGATAGTTTTTATTGTGCAGGATTCAAAATCACTAAGGATTGATTCTGGTTCGAAGTCGTCGCGTTCTAATACTTTTTCGAAGAACTTTTTATAATCGTCAGAGCTTTTGCCAATTAATAATCCGTAGATAAGTGGAATAACAACCGATTGCAACAACACGTGCACTGTGAACAATTGATAGAAGTCCTCTTGACAGACCTACATGAAAGATATAATTGCATTGTTTTGGTAAGATGAGATATGTTTTATCAAACCTTAAAGGTGCTGTCGACAAACCAATGCTTGCATTGCTTCAACAGCGATAAGTTCCTCGTTGTAGCAAAAATTATCATTTGATTATCTTCATATAAAACAAAGTCTTCTCCACGATCTGTTTTTCTAAGCAAGTCCGGTAGTAGACTATTCGAAGTTGAACATGGCGTAAGACGTTGTCTTCGAACAGTTCTTGCTAATGACGCAGGTGATGGTAGACTGCTAACTGCGGTCAAAGGCAATATACGTAATGACGATTGTATAATTGAGCTTGTTGCCTCGTCAGAACTCGCTGCTTTCATTTTGATCTTGATCATAGCTTCAATAGCAGGAGTTTGTTCTGGATTTGGAGCATGCGAGTGTGCTGTTGGATCCGACATGAAGAAATCCATAGATAAGTTCGTATGACACCGAGCTGAATAATAAATCAAAGGTACATTATATTTGTAATATATTTGCAAAAGCCAATTACCTTTACAGTTCTGATTTTTACAACGAAAAGTGCACTTGTCTTCTAATGTTTGTTCTAACGTATGAATGAAACGACGGTGGGCCACCATTGACCGACTTTTCTGGGACATGAGTTTCTCAATACGTGACATTTTTGTTGATATAATGAATTAAATCAAATTGTCAAACGATTCGTTCTTCATATATCCAAATCAGTAAACCAATCAAACATATGCAATTTGATTTTTGGTCAAGTAAGTAGATTATCCCTAATTATAAGAATGAGCTTTCTCTTTCAAGCGAATTGTTCTTATTCCATACATATTAATTAAGCTTCAAAAATAGGATAATGAACGTCTTGCTTTCAATTTATTTTATATGTCAGGATGCATGATACTCATTTTATCTGTTTTTATAATACAGAGCACAAAATCACAGACTAAAAAAAATATACCAGCTGACTCTCGCAACATTTTCTCCATACGACATCTTGTCCATACAACGTTTTGTCCATGCGACGTTTTGTCCAGACACTGCTTAAAGAATGTAAAACATACTAAAAAAGATTTACTTTTTGAATAAAAATGGTAGAAAAAAATCCTTTTTTTGCTTATTTCTCTTTTATGTAAACATTCTTTCAGTTTGTCTTTCTTATCTCAAATAAAAAGAAATCAAGTACTGCAACAGGAACGAATGTATACCATGAATGTAGTAAGGTTCTCGCGTTAGAGTTAGACTGCGAAACCACCATTTTCGATCACAATATCGACATATCTATTAGAACAAAAAAACTAGATTAATCCTTTGACGTCATACTTACTTTTCCTCTTAAAAAGATGAAGTCCAATTGCCAGAATTTAGTGTGGCATCTCAATTAGCATTGATCACAAATCTTTAACTTCTTAAAATCCAGCTAAAAATGCAATCAGCTTATTCCAAAGTAACAAACCTGAAAATTCCGCCAGTTGTAAAATTCCTCAAAATAAATTCATATTCAATGACTTCAATTACTTATTTCTTCAAAAAAGCATTCGTGTTAAATGCTAATCAAATAATACAAGATCATTATCTATATATAGGTGATTCCGCCGTATATTTGACACTTTATACGCGATCTTCGCCAAACTGATTTTAAAGCTTATATTCATGTGGAGCATAGTCGATAACCTATGCTTGTCCACAAAAAATTTGCTCTAAAATCAGACAGCGAGAAGAGCAGCGATCATCAATGTCTAGTATAAATACGAAGATCAAAGAGATCCTTTGTTCGTATTGGTTTAATAGAGACCAACGTAGAATTCCGCAGCATGGTGACTTAGCAGGTTCTGAAGGGCGGCTTTTTCTCTACAACTCCATATAGAAAACTTTTCGGGGGAGTCATGATGTTTTAAGTGAGTTTTTTTGCTACACTCTTATTGCATCACCTGTAAACTAGAATTAAACTACATAGAAAAAATTTGATTTTTTGAAATCAACACTCCTCCGAAAAGTTTTCTCTGTGGAGTTGTAGAGAAAAAGCCGCCCTTCAGAACCTGCTAAGTCACCATGCTGCGGGATTCTGTGTTGATCTTTTACTAAACCAATATGAACAAAGGATCTCTTTGATCTTCGTATTTATACTAGACATTGATGATCACTGTTCTCCTCGCTGTCTGATTTTAGAGCAAATCGTTTTGTGGCCAAACATAGGTTATCGACTATGCTCAACATGAATTTAAGCTTTAAAATCAGTTTGGCGAAAGTCGTGTATAAAGTGTCAGATATACGGTGGAATCATCTATATATAAAGAAGAAAGTTTGTCTGTTTGTCCGCTATGCATTCAGTCTCTGTAATAGTTATCAGCACCAAACTTTCCACGATACTTCCCGAGGTTCAGAGAAAGGTCGACATTTATTTTGTTTTCAAAAAAAGCACCGCACGCTTGCGTTAGGCAATCCACGAAACTAAACAATAGGACTACATGATTTCAAAAGATTAAGATAAATTTTATGGGTGAGTGAATGCGAAGGATATAGGGTAGGAAGTGACGCGAGAGTGAAAAAGATGTCGATGAATATCAGGTTAAGTGGAAATTTTAATCATTTCTGAGGTAGAAATCAGCTTCGGTAACTCTTTTGCATAAAGAGCTATCACTGACATTATCGCTTTGTGCGATGCACATCGAAAAAAATTAGAATCACAAGCGTATAAGCTTGAAGTCTATTTATTTTTCTATTTACTACAGCTTTTCAACATGTCAGACGTTCGACATAGATATTTCTTTTTGCCCACCAGATACCGCTGCTAGTATAAAATAAAGGAGAGAGAACAAGAGATAAAGTATATATTATATGATAGTTAATTAGATTCATTGATAAACACAAAACTAATAAAAACTAACAATCTTATAGAGTATTCTATATTCGTCGTTGAATAGGACCAAGAGAACCATTAGTTGTATGTTCTCGATCTTGTCGTTTGATGACTTGTAAAATAAATCTTTTGAGTTCATGTCGAAACGCTTTCGAGATGATTATATAAAGATAAAAATTAACACAATAATTTAAATATAATAAAAGAATAAGACAAATGAAACCCAAAAATGATTCAATTGCATTTTGATCTACACTTTTATTCGGTATATTACTTGTTAAGACAGTATAAAGTCTATTTATTGGATAGAAAGTCGTAAGAGTCATACCAACAATAGTTTCAGCTAAGACAAGTTTGATTAAAGACATATCACGTCTAGAAAGAACATTTCTTGACTCATTGTCGCTTTGTATTTGAGGTTGAACACGATTACGTACTTTTTTCAAATTTTTCGCGATTAGAACAGCGAAAATAATCTGTATAATTGGCAAAATTAAACCATAAATACAAATTTGATAAATACTAAAAAATAATCCATATGTACCAATGACAAAACATCGGTTATTTTGTATCGTTTGATTAAGTGGTAGATGTATTGAGATAAATAAACCAAATAGAATACCAACAATAATAACTTTGATTGACATTTTCGATGTACTGAAAGATCGTATTCGAATATTCGTTGAACATAATGCAAAACGATCAATACATGCTAATGTTATCACTATTTTATATATAAGGATTGAAGATTGTAAAATAAAAGCTCGAAAACGACAAAGGAAAAGTGATTGAGTAAATGGATCAGGTGGATAATAACTTGCATACATATTTGATCCAATTCCCCAACTAACACCAATGATACTAAAGAGAGAAGCAACTAATAAATAGAGTGAACATGGATTTTTTCGATGATGTTTTCGAGTGAAGATGATGATAATAAATAGATTTCCAATAATACCCAATGTTAAAGATATTGGAAATATATAACGTAAAATTCTATCTTGTATAGATGAGAGAGATATTGAGAGAGAAGACATGAGAAATAATTGTAGATTGTAATGAATAAGATAAGAGATAATGAATTATTCGTTATCTTTTAATTCATAATGATTTAATGCCTTTTTTTATAATCGAGGGTAAATCCAGATAATGAATTAATATTTCACGAGAAAGTTCTTTCCTTATACTACATTATCCCTCAATCTATTGTTTCAAGACTTCCTGTTTTTTTGCACATGTTTCACACAAAATTGTATAGAGTTAATCTATTTTATTTTACTTAGTTGAAAAAATTATATTAATATAATAAGTGAATATTCTCCGACGTCGATATTTTGTTGAGATTTTCTTGACTGCCATAAACAAATTTCCATACTGTGTTCATAAATTTGATCTCTACGTCAAGATACTTATAAAGAGATACGATATAGATTCTCTTTTATCTTCTCCAAGATAATTAACAAAAACACTTATTTGATTGGGTGAATCCATGGGAAACGTGCCACTTTGTACACGACTTTCTCTGAATTTGCTCAAACTCTCAGGGTTTGTAGAGCTCGATGTGCTGATCATTTTGGTATAAAAATACCCTGGGTTTGCGTATGCTTTGACTCCGAACGGCCCCAAATAAAGTTTGACGAAAATAGCGAAAATCAGGAAAATTCGGGCGGTCCTTGACAGTATTTTTCATTTTTTATCTCTATAGAAAATCGAAACCCCAACTATTTATATATATTCTGATAGTCCGTCTTCCGCTCTATCAAGCCATATGTAAACCAAATAGGTCGGTTTAATTAAATGAGGCTATGAAGGAGCACACCTTCATGAACTTGACTCCTCTATTGCTCAGCTCTGCCGAATTTGGGTGGACTGGGGTATAGTGGGTTTTGTAGAGCGTCTCTTGCTCTATCTCGTGGCGTATAAGACTCCTCGCCCGGTTTCGGCTTTCAATCGTTAGACAGCCGGAGAACGTACGTGATCATTTTAGACCTGATTCCGAATTTAGGTATGTGTGGGTGTAGGCGCCGATGAATTGCAGAATTCAAACCCATCCTTCATATCAGCCACCCTCACCCGTAATACTCAATGATCGCTGTAAACGTGGTACGTTTCCCATGGATTCACTCATTGTTAAACACTATTCAGGTCGAGAACTATATGAACTTCATATATGACGCAGTTTATCTTCTAGCGTTCTACTTTTCATAATTATTCTTTTCAAATAAAAAGGACACATTGTGCGGTATACTTAAGCTTTAATTCATCATTGAATATACTTCTTCGCAGTTTATTCTTTGATAACTTGTTAAATAAGATAATGTAAAGAATATTCAAATACGATGCTTCTCAAATTGACTGAAATTGCGTTAAGATCTTCCAATTCATCAATGAAAACTGTCACTTTAAAAATAATAGAATCAAGTAGTTGAACAAATTCTCTTTTTTATTTCAAAATTAAGTAGATGACGATATAAAAGTTCATGAGTAAGTGTACGCGTAATAGAAAATTAGAAAATAAAACTAATCCATCGTGCAAAATGTTTACCTTCTTCTTACTTAAAATGAACTCCTTGATAAGGATTAATCACATGCATTTAGTCAAGTATCCCAATAAAAGAAGAGTTTTAGAAGAATTTCAATTGATTTACGAGAAGCTTGAATAGTAGATAGATTCATGTGTATAATAATAATAAACAAAAATTTAATTGTAAACATTAAAATTGTTAGGAAAGATGTGATTTATGAGGTTATGTAATAGATACAATCCACATCCAACTGTTCGTAAAGGACGGAGGCGTATAAGAGCGTAAATCGACCCATTTCAAAAGCAACTTGCCAAATATTTAAAACTATGCACAGTGACACGGTGAATCTTTCTACACCGAGTTCAAGTCAATTTGTAACTATGCGAAAAGCTTCCGATGGACAATACTACTCAGTATTTTTACTAAATTTTTACCCCATCAAGATAGTGTATTTTGTGAAAATATCATAACAAAAATGACTTCGTATTACCTACCAAATAACTCTATTAGAAAGAAAAGAAATTTTGTACAAAAGTATGCATAGGGTGAAGTTATGATGACTGAATAGTGTCTATATGAATATTGTGAGGCATAGCATAAGGATCTTTCGTTTAAAGGTACACAAGATGACTTGATGATAGAATTTCTAATATAGTGATCGATAAAGCCTTTCATGCGCTGCAAAATGGTAGTTTTTTTTTCTTTTGAAAAATCTCTCTCGAATGGTGCTAGTTGAGTGAGGGTCTATCGATCACAAGGGAGCGGATATCATCCAACAACCTGTACTCCTAATCATCCGGAGATTAAACATGTGTATGATAATCCACATACATGATATAGCTGTAAGTGAAAGTGTCTGAAAAATGAAACTATAAGCTTCAGTAGAGATGCAATAAATCCAAATCTAAAGTTTTGAGTCTGTTGCATCACTAAATAAATCTCTCATACATACAACATCGAGTCCAACGTCAACAGTAACAAGCGGCGACTTACGTAAGAACCTTGTTTTGTCCACTATTCGATTAGCTTCATATATGTAACGTTTTTTACAATTCATTAATTACTCTATGCGAGCAACATTCGTCTCTACATCCACGACTGAAAATTTACCATCAACGGAATATTTTTCTTGGTGTTTTCGTGGTTTAACACGGCCAAGATTTCCTCTGCATGAATGTTCTCTTTTTCTAGCAAACTATATTATGAAGTTCAGGAATTCTTCATTGGCCTTCCTAATTTTGCCTTATCCGATAAGTTATAAATTTTTATGATGAAGAAATAACGAGAATACTATCAATGAGCGAATAGTCTGCTTGAAACAAATTGTTCACAGAACAAGAGAAAAGGAAAATGTGAGACGTGTTTCTAATTAAACATATTCTACATATTTGCCTATCCATTCTGATCTCTTTTTTCTACCATTCTTTATCATGTTCGCTCAATATCAACCAGTGCCATGGGTTTACTCTCGATTCGTCCCGGATTGGTGAATTCCCTCGACTTAAGGGAGGGTTTTATTTTTTTTAAAGTTTGTGTGTTTGTGGGTGCGATGGTTAAAAATTTAAAAAAAAACATTTTTCTCGAAAAATGCTCAAAACTTCATAAAACATGGTTTGAGAGAGATCTTAAAGTTAGATCTTAGTTGAGAAATGTATGCGGAATAAGTGAAGTTGAAGTTGGAAGAACACCCCGAGAGAGCGTTCGTAGCTAAGATAGTCAGCGTCATGATATGCTTCCCTCAACCGAAAGGAGGACCATATGAAAAAAGTAGTTAGTGCTTATATGTCATTATCAAAGATCACTTGATATAAATATGTAATGGTTCACCGTCTCATCCAGTTAAATAACTAATCAGGTTTTTAGAGTCATAAAATAGTAAGTAGCTACGTAGTACTGAATTCTCAAATATGAATTCAATATGGTATTCTTGTATTTAGAAGTTGCATTCAGACATTCGACTACTGACCATATAATATACAGGATTAAATAAGACGCCAGGACGATGGTACAATAAGAACAAATGATACAACCAATAAGGCAGAAAGAATATCTTTATCTATGAGTGTCATACTGCTCGTTTTCTGCTACGGGTGAGTGATTATCACGTCGTTGCTGTAAAAAGAAGACTCCTAATTAAGTGAGAATCGAAATTTTCTTCATGAAAAGACACCTTCGTGTTCCATTGAGAAACATGAACGCATTTCCCATTAGATACTTTTTATTCTTAATCAATTATGGATATTCTGTTAATACTACTGACAAACTAATTGCTACTGGTTAATGATTGTGGACAACGAATAGTGAGACAGCGGCATACTTTTTCACGGCGAGAAAGTCTTGAATGTAACCATAGCTTCAGAATAACAGAAAGCAGTCGCTGTTTGTTTATTAAAAACCATTTAGTGTTTTGAATAGGTTCTGTTTTTGCTAAATATTGGATAAACTTTGAGGAATTAGCAATAAAATAAATTCACGTTTATTAGATAAAAAGAGCATTCCTATCTACGCAAAAAATCACCCGATCTCACATAATTTCACTGGTAGATGCCTTTTTTCTTTCGGTTCTGCCATCCAATTGTCTTGTCGTGGTCTGTTCATTAGGTCATGATTGGCGTCTGTCTCGCATGTTATTATATTTCTGTTACATTGTTTCTAATGTTTTCGGCTGTATTTCGCATCATTTTCTTTTATTCAGTTCGATCAGATATACCCTCTTTAGCAGATAATGAATAAACAACAACTTAATCGGTCAATAAACAGCTTCTTAGAAAAGTTCAAGGAATCTATTTATATGTTTCTAAGAAGAAAAGATCGAATAAACCCTGTTAATTGTTTTGAACGTCACTAGCACATTTATTGTAATGCATAAATCTAAATCAGTCAATGTCATATGAGCTATCTATATTTATTGAGCATTTCCAACATATGTGATCGGAAAAAAGTGAATGTATTCAATTCGGAAAGAAAACGGCACATGTTTAGATGACTGAAGTATGAATTCACTAAATATGTGGTATGAAATGGAAAAAAATGAAAATAGTACAAGTGAAATGACAAAGATTGTTCCCTTGACTGAAAGGAGGGTTGCATAGAAGAAATTGATTGTGAAAAAATAGAAACACACTTGGTTGACTGTCGCATATCAAAGGTCAGTAATCCAAAAATGCAATCATTCACAAGTTACATACTCGGGCGCAATCTTAAATAGTAAGCTCCGATATATTGAAAGTTTCTGTAGGCCTTCAAGCTTTTTAATAAGGAGATAACCGCAGTTGTTCGGACGCTGATAATCTAGCCAGTTACAAAAGTATAAACAATCTGATACGTTCGGGTTCGAAATCTATACATAGCCTCATTTTATCTTACTGAATTTATGTTTCTGTTAGAAAAACGAGGACATGTTTAAAGGTGCAAATCCATAATAAACATTTATAGCGAACTTTTACTTCCTGTGAACAGTGATTGTCAGTCAGGAATATCAAATAATCGAAAGGAATACAAGGAGTCCTTTGGTTCTTTTGAAGACTATGAGGCAAATGGAGATCAATCTCTGGGTACCCTTTCAAAGGCTATACGTCTGTCTTTTTTTGCATAAAATGCATATAAGATTATAGTATGTTCAGTCAGTAGTTCAGTCGACAGTACAGCGAGTTCACCTCGCCGAGCGTTACTAGTTTTTATGCATTTAACAATATATTATATTTTCCTATATATAACTTAGGTTATCGTCACTTTTTCACCAGCACCATATCAAAAGAGACAAGAAATTGAAACAGTGTCCGATAGCCTTCAAAGAACAACGAAGTGGAGTGGAATCTCATTAAAAAAGCTTTGCGTCGACAAGAAGAGATGTTTGAAAGACAATGTTTAGAATTCGAAAATGAGCGTACACGACATAAGAGTCAATTGAACGCTGTACGTAGAGAAATGAGCCGAGCTCAAATGAATTATAAGCGACTTCAAAGCGATGACAGAACTACTAGTACACCTCTAAAAAAGACACGGGCTGGCTATAAAGAACTTTAAAAGATCGCTCACTCAGCTCAATACGAAAATTGAAAGGCAACGACTACCTTCAAAACATTCGTCTTGCGTCATTTCGTAGAACTTTGCTGAAAATCTTTTATAAACTGTCTGAATAATTTTTCAATGAATACAATAAACTCAAGTTGATTCATAGTACTAAGCCGCCGATGTGTTTGCATCGTATTCCTGCACACCCTTTACAACATTATATTGAATTAAATTTCTTCTTCATCATCTTGATGTTCTGTCAACATATAATCAAGATTGACATATAAAAAGATGCTCTAATCCTTGCAATATCAATCATAAAAAAAAAGATTCTTTCTTTTTTCTTCACACAAAATATGTCATCTTCATCTATAGATGCGGATATTGCCACAATATTAAACAATGCCACGAATCAAATCAATCGATATATTTCGTTGGTAGTATTTATATTTGGTATCATTGGTAATATTCTGAATATTTTTGTCTTTTTACATCGTACACTCAGATCCAATTCTTGTTCATTACTATTTTTAACAGCATCAATTGGAAATATCATAACAATAATAAGTGGTTTAATAACACGAATGTTATCTGGATGGTCTGCTGATCTTACAAATACAATTGATTGGCTTTGTAAATTACGTATTGTTGTTCTTTGGACATCACGAACATTTGTTATGTGGATTCTTATGTTAACAACTATTGATCGATGGCTATCATCATCTATTCATGTCCATTATCGACAAAAAACTACATTGAAGAATGCTTATCGAGGAATATTTCTAGTATTATTATTTTCTATAATTCTTAATATTGATTTACTTTATTGTTATCAAGCAAATCTTCTCAATACACCATTAAAATGTTATTCTAAAACAGAGATATGTCGTTTAATTACAGATTTTACTTATGCATTGATTATTTATACAATTCCATTAATTTCAATGACTTTATTTGGTTTAGCAATTATAAAAACTATTCGTCAAATGCATCATCGCCGTGTACAACCAATAGTGACAACAGAAACACCTAATGGATTGCAAACTGTTAATATACCGATTGATAATTTAAAACAAAAGAAAAAAATTGATCGACGTTTACTACGAATGCATCTTATTCAAGTATTTATATTGTGTACCCTTAATTTACCTGCTGCTATTCAAAGACTTTATTCAACGTTGACAATCAATAATGACAAATCATTAATTCAATTATCAATTGAGAATCTTCTTTTCAATGTTGTCATTCATTTAAATTATATATCAAGTGGAATAACATTTTACATATTTACTTTATATGGAGGAAAATTATTTCGAAATGCATTTTGGGACTTGATGAAAAATATTTTATTTATCAAATAAATTTATCGTAATATCATTTTTGATATGATAGTACAATTTAACTTCAGGTTTTTTGTTAAGAAATAATCCTCTTAAACTGTCGTATTAGAGTTTTGCCGATTACAAACTAATTTACTCATAATCAGATAATTAGTTTTCTATGCGAAACAAAGAAATGACATCAATTTTAGTAAAAGAATTCTCTCCGTCATGACATTTGACTTATCATCAGTAAGATTTGTGTTGGTACGTCTGTTCAACTAAACTTGTAATGTGTGCCTAGCACATTTGCATTCTAGTTTACAAAATAATGACATAATGTTACAATCATAATGTATCATTTGTCAGTTTTCTCGTCAATGACTTTCATTTTCTTGTTTGCTGATGAAGATGGTTCGTCCTTTTCATCATTTGAATTATGGCAGACAAGCAAACTTTCTCATAGACGTCTTTGAGATGTCGATAAGATGGAATTGTAGTTGGTGAACGAAGAAGTGTTTGAGATGCTTGGTCAAGTTTCACTTGATCTCTAACCTATCAAAACCAATTCGATTAAAATCATTTCAATTTCATTTCACCTTTAAAGATGCGAATCAAAGAGCATTTCACATCGATCGATAGCACTCGAACTGATGGAATAACATCGTTCGCGTTTCCGCCTACCAGTGAATCTTTTTCTAAAGTATGGGTGTTTTCACAGGTTAAATCTTGTGCAACCAGTGTCAGAGAATATGGACCTAAAAATGAAATAAAACCCAGCTACTCCCTCTGTCCACTGTATCCTTACTAATAAAAAAGAAAACAATGCATTGCTATTCATCATACACTCAAGGATCTATCGTCACTACAAAAGAAAAGAAAAATCTTTTTAGTGATCGCTGAATGACTCCCTTCATCAGGTATACTGAGTTTTTCTCACTTAACTGAATCAGTATTCGTCAACCACTAGATGCACACATGTTTTCTTCTTACTCAGAAGAACTAAAAAATAAATATACTCACTTTTCAGTTATTTTGAATTTTGTTTAGCTTGCCAATAGAGATTTAATTGAATCGAATCAAAATGAATTGTATACTATTATTATTATTATTATTATTATTAAATAATTTTTGATCAGTATTTGGATAAAAACTCCTTAGACTTGAGGGAAATGTCTTGGAGAAAATCCATTCGTTTTCTGAACAAGTTTCTCCCAAAGATGTTCGATATAAAACCGCATTACACCAATCAATTAGCTTTTCCTCGTCAAGTTCATATATAATACAATTAGTCAATTCATCAACACCTTGAACTGGTTTTCTCATCGCTAATGATATTTTTGGACCATAATATTCAATTGAATTTATCACTGTACGCAATGCCCCATGACCAAATAAGGTGACCTGATGTAGCACACGATGGTAACCTTGATCAAATGATTTATCAATTTGTTCGTCAAAGAGTTTTAATTCATTTTTAAATTCATTGATAACAACGTCACGAACAGGACCCGACCCCATATTTGTACAAACCAATATACAAAAGATTTGTTTATCTTTACATAATTTTAATATTGGCTGAAGTTAATTTATATCAGCAAATGATCCAGGTGATGCACAACAAATAATTCAAATAGGAGATCTTTCTTCAATAAATTGTTTCTTCTCTTTTTTGTTCTATCCGTGATTAAATACTAGGTGTATGAAAGAAATTGATTTGAAATGGTTTTATTTCTGATGTTAATTGTTGATAATCTTGTAATGTATAACATTTAATTTTTTTTGAACATGAGTTAAGTCCTGGACTTATTTCAGCAATACCTTGACCACATAAAGCATTGATTAATTGACTTTTTCCAACACGTAGTGAGCCAATTAAAATCACATTAAATTGAAGTTTATCAACAACATGTTCGACTTCAGTGGGATAATATTGTTTACTTAAACTATCTCGAATATTCGATGTTCTTGTATGTAGTAATTTAGTGACAATTTCTTTTTTAAAACTGTTGTTTTGAAGATTTTCAGCAGATGTATAAACTAATTCTGGTAAGGATTGATTTGAAGGATATTTGCAGTTGAATTGTTATTGGCTTAAAACAAAAACTTACCTTTCAGAAGTTATACTGTGAAATCTTCGAGAACATTTCATATTAAATGATTATCATAATTCGTAAATATGATTTGTTCTTCACAAGATTCACATATGGAACAGTATCATCAACTACAATCTTTCTTTCAATTTCTATGAAAGAAGAAGTTTTAAAGAGAAAAATCGAATGAAAAAATGAACTTCTGCGTATGTCTGAAGCATTTCAATTATTTGGTAACAAACCTTTATTCGTGTACAACACTACATAGACGAGTGAACTCCAACGCGTAGTTGCCACACGAAAGCTTGGAAACATGAAAAAAAAGAAAAAGAAGGACCCATGACTTATGTCTTTTGTCCTAGCAGAAGAAGTGAGAAAAGTAAACATGGAGAAAAATATCTGTTAGTATATGGTAGTGGTGTGCGTTTGTGGTGTGTCACAAAATAAGCGAGAGGAAAGAAAGAAGGAGAGTAGGGAAAGAACCAGCTAAGACATTGACTCGATTCAATATTGTATATGGAGAAGAGAAACGATTTAGCTGGTAACGAAGGAATCAGCATATACACCAAACGTTTCGTACGTTATTCCAGACATGGCCAAGTCAAGTCAATATTTTACTTCACTTGGGAAAAAAACCGATGACTTACCCATGTCGTTGTTGTTTGTCGCTGTTTGAATTACTAGTTTAGGTAGTCATACTGCATAGTCCTTGATCTTTGAGATGTTGCTGATCTGGTGGATATATTTGGCCGACATGTATATGGGCAGACCCAGTGCAGCTCCGATTGCTTTGCTCTGCATGATTTGTAAGCGGTCCCATATTGTTTGATCGTCTGTGATGACTGTGCGTACAATTGACTTGAAAACATTCATCATCGTCTTGTTGTTTGGATCTTGTGCTGATCTCGGCAGATATCGGAGGAGACCGATCCGAAGAGCAATCTTAGCTTCGATATGTTCGAGATGTGTTCGCCACTTTAATCTTTTGTCTATGATGATACCTGAGTATCAAGTCGAATCCAGTGATTTGAATAATGTGTTTTCGACTTTAGAAACATTTGAATGATCATCTTCATCTAGTACAGTACAATTATTTTCTATATGATAATTATAAATTGATCGTTGAATATATACTTTTCACAAATGGGACATTGGTTCGTTTTACTTCCACAATGAAATAAATGGCAACTCATATCTTTCAAAAGAATTTCTTCATCACAAAATGCACATGCATGAAAACGATTCGAATAAATTTCCTTTAAAATGAAAAACAAATCTTTTCTTTTGTAAAAGTAGATTTATTTACTCTATGTTGCTTTAGTTCATCCGAATTAGAAAAATCTTGACCACAGGTACAAGTATACATTCGCCGAGATTTAATTGTGAAGAAGGAACTATCTCATAGGAGAATGTGACACAGCATATGACGAATATAATTACTTCTAGTGACATCTTTAATAACATGTTATTTGACTTCAAACTACTCACAGATATTAAAAAAACTTTTCGGAAGATGAAAATATACATTTATAAATACAAGCAAAAGAATAAGAAAGTTTTACGACATCATGTTTGTTCACTTTTCAGCCGTTTAGGTTCGTTTTCCGACCATTTCCTCGCCGCCAGATTCCGACCGGAATCGGGAGGAGCTGTACAGGAACCAACTCAGATTTCAACGGATCCAGTCGCTGGAATGATCGACCTGGGCAACTAAAAAATGGTTAATGACAAGACGTCGTTTGTTGTTATACTGCGAAGCATAAAATATTTCTCATTCATAAATATGATTAATGACGCTCATCTTTTGATAATGGAATAATGTTGGTTCTATTATGATAATAATACAATCCATTTACGGTTTCCGGATTATTTTTACCACTCCAGTTATTATGAGGAAGCCGACATCTATGTTTATAGCGTGATATGTTAAATAATTGCGGAGACGATGATTCTCTCGATTATTTTTTCATATTGTGTGTCCATATTTCACAATCCTTCTCTTTTCCTGATCAATTTGGATATTCAGGAAATATTTTTTTATAGCTCAATTTGAAAAAAGATCGATAAAAGAACATAATCAGATAAATTTTATAATAAATTAGAGTATCTATATATTACTATGTTTCCTCATTAATTGGTTTGCGTTAACAAGTCCTGAGGATGATTCAAGAGGTGCTAAGTTAATTCGAAGGTAAAAATTTCAAGTGCGCTCGTCTTCGAATTTTGTGTCGTTTTCTGAATTATGACGTGGTTCGTTTGAAAGATTCTCGAGAAACACTGCGTATCTCAATTAACGAAAGATAATGTAATTTACATTAGTTTTTCTCCAGCAACGATTCTGATTTCTTAAAACTAAAACATATTTTTAAATATATAAAATCCGCTTCAGTTAATCCTTTTATTCTTATATCTGTCCTTTTTTCGTCTATAGTCAAACCATGAATAGTGCTCTTTAGACATTCTCATTTTTCTTTTAACATCTATTTTCGTCACAAAACTCATAAAAAAGATCGCCATCAATCAAGTCTACATTTGCATTTATTATTCTTTATTTAGAGCTGGAACAAAAGTATATATACTCATACTTTTTATACTTGAGCACAGAGATTTGTGTTTCTAAACTAGGAATTAAAACATGACCAAAATGATTACTCTGATTGGCGAAATGCTTTTTGTTTAATTGATTTTTGATCATTTTGTTGTAAGTTCAATCGATCATCCTTAGATATAATGTAGACATACATTAGAACGAAAGCATGAGTGTGAGGAGCTGGATGAGAAATAGTATGAAATTGCGCATCTACTGGAAAAACAAAAAGAAAGATGAATGAGGACACATACTGGTTGAATAGTGAAGAAAATTCTATAGAGCTATTTTCTAACAAATAATACCGTAAAAAACATTTTCTTTATTATTGTTTCACATTCTTACCTCAAGTACGAGATACGAAGTATTTATTTCACATACAAGAAAACATATTTTACTTGTCAAACTTGAAATAAGTTGATATAGCGACACATATAAGCATGTGTGATTCAGGAAATGTACCATTTCTTTTTGTTACAGTCAAAACTTCAATATTTCTAATATTGAGTTACATAAAACAAGGAAATTCTTTTATGTCGTTTGAGATTATATTCATTGTCTGATGTGTCATCAAAAACAACAAATGATTTTATTCAATTTTGAATTTATTCTAACAATGTATAAATCGGCATAAATCTTAAAATATGTTCTGAATCTTCGATATATCAAATATATATCTTAGAATAGATTCAAAAACTGCAATAACAGCTGACCTGTGCAATTCAATTTTTCTGTCTTATATTCTCTATGAGAGAAAGTTGAACTGAAGTTTGCTTATGTAAATCCAACAATTCATGAAAATACTCTCGAGAGAAATTATCTCAATACTTGTCTATTCAATAAATTGCGAAACAATCGATAATGTGATAGCTTTAACATGCCTTTGAACTCATTAAAATTTCCTATGTAACGCACATAATAAAAATGAGTTATGAGACCATTGTAATTTCTTTTTTGTCTTTAGATACAAATTTAGCATGACAACTAACTCATCTTGTTCATTCAAACCAATCCATGAACGTTGGAAAATACAGTATGAGATATACTGTTATCTTCTGCAATATGTTAGAATATATTCTGTGTTGCATGAAATGTTTCTCTGATGAAAAATAAATTGTCATAAGATAAAGTATCTTTGAGTATGTTTAAAAACACTTCGATGGAAAACATCATCGATTCGATAATTGATAAAAATCTTGTAACTCTATGTAAACGTCAGTAATGATAATGATAAGAAGAACAATATAAAATTCGAGTATTGCTATGCATACGGTCAATATTTTAATATAAACTGAATGATTACGTTAATGGAAAAATTAATCAGGCAATTTACTATTAAAAATATGACAATACTATTCTCTGCTTTTTTTCCTTCTGTTATAGCAAATAACTTATTTACTGATCCATATGACTGAATGTATTTTATAGCTGCATTAAGAACTCGACAAATTTTTACATCAGAGTTTGAATTACTTTTTTTTTCTCAAGGAGCTCATCCATATCCAGATATGTACTCATTAACAATGTAATAAACAGTTTCTTTTAGCTGACAACTCAGGATAATTATGCTCTTTTCGAAAATAAATAGATGTAAAAAGCAGAAAAATAAAATATTCCGAGTTTTTCTCATAATGCATTCATTCATTTTCAGTTAAAAAGACGTATTCTTTGATGTTTTAATCTATCATAGTTTTTGCATACAATTGTTTCATTCAATATAAAAAAAACTATTTTTGCTTTATACGTTCATATTAGAATCATGTCGCTATGGTCACATAGAACTCAAATATTTGTTTTATATGGTGGTTTTCCATTGGCTGCTATAAGTCTTATTGGTTGTATAATGAATATAATTACATTTTCATCTGTACGAATGTATCGTTCTCGATCATGTACTTTCTATTTATCCATAGCAGCAGTTGCTCGATGTTTACATATATTAGTTGCAGGATTATCTCGTGTTCTTGCAATTGGTTTTAATATTGATCCAAGTATTATTTCTCCTTTATGGTGTAAAATGAGATTATATATGATCATAACTTGTTATGGTATAGCAGTTACATGTGAATGTTTGGCGACAGTTGATAGTTTTTCAATGACATCACTTTTAGTTAATATACGACGATGGAGTAACATCAAACGAGCGCATCAAATTGTTGTTTGTGTAATTCTTTTCTGGGCACTTCACAATCTGCCAAATATTATATTTTTTAATTTAAAGTAACTTAAAACTTTTTGAAACATAGCTAACAAAAATGTCTTTCTTCATATTTAGTGCTAATAGTTGTGTCAGTTCTAGTAGCATTTGGTCCTTTTATGTCAATTATATTATTAATTGGGCTTTGAATTTAATAATTCCATTGACTATTTGTACTGTATTTGGTATACTTACATATCGAAATATACGCACTTTAAAGGCAACAAATCAATTACAAAGAGCAGAACGTCAACTTACCCATATGATTTTTGGACAACTAATAGTAATTATTAGTCCCATTATGATCTATGTAGCTTATTTTATATACGCATCATCAATGACAACATTAAACAAAACAACAGAACAAAATGCTTTTGAATATTTTATCTATAATGTTGTTAATATAATATTTGCTTTTATTTATGGAGTATGTATCATATTCTATCGACATAGTACGTTATGTTAATTAATTTTCTTTTCTTCTAGAGTAGTTTTTATATATTTCTTATTGTTTCAAGTACTTTTCGTCAACAAGCAAAACGCTGCATGTGTTACTTTTGTAAAAATCCAAATGCAGTAATACCTATAGCAAAAATCTAACCATAACAGTACTAAATATTCATTAAAATTTGACGCGAACTGAAAAACCATATAGAGGATTTATGCACCAGTTTATCTTTATCTTATATATAGAATAAAATAAAAAACAACTATTGAAATATATTCAAATAAGATTTCATCACATCCCTGAGGATAAAACAAAAGTTTACTCTCTAAAAAAAACCGGGTGATACTGAGGTGTGATGGGAAAAGGACGAAAGGAAAAATGTCGAAGGAAAAGGAATGATTAATTTATCACAGATTACGGCAATGAGAGAGAAGAGAATTTCAGTCGGTCGGATTGTGTCGTCAGATTTGTTTATTCATTCGAAATATGTATGTGTGCGTGTGCACAATTGTCGTGGTTCATTTTGTTTTTGTTGGTTTCTCATCNGAAAATCAATTATAGAAAGGAAAAAGATCGAAAGAGAAAAGAACAAAAAGAAAAATATCGAAGGAAAAGGAATGATTGATTTATCACAGATTACGGCGACGAGAGAGAAGAGAATTTCAGTCGGTCGGATTGTGTCGTCAGATTTGTTTATTCATTCGAAATATGTATGTGTGCGTGTGCACAATTGTCGTGGTTCATTTTGTTTTTGTTGGTTTCTCATCTTTCAGATATGTTATCCATACCGTCTAATGCCGTTTCCTTCATTAAATCTCAAAAGGGCAATAAAATGTTGGTCATGAATGATTACATATTTAAGTTCAACAAAACAGTGGGACCAACAAAGTATTATCGTTGTAAACATTCGCGATGTATTGTGACTTTACATACTGATCTGAATGACGTTATATCGAAATTTAATGGTGAGCATTGTCATCCACCTGAACCTGAAGAGATCGAAATTCGAAAGTTTAAAGAAGCTGTGAAAATCGTGCTAAACTTGAAACTACGCCCATCCCTCAAATCTATGATGAAGAAGCAATACGATTTGACATGTCAAAATTAACAATTGCTGCTTTACCATCCGAAAGAGAAATGAGTTAGTTAATAATTGATTTCACTCAGTTTAGAAGAATTATTTGTAGGTAGCACATTGAATAAAGCACGACGTTTGCAAACACCGGCTATTCCTGGCACACAGATATTCGAAATTCCTGAATTTTATACTAAAACACTGAAAAACTTGCCTTTTTTATGTATCGATCAATTGATAAAAAGAAAAACCAGAATGTTGGTGTTTGCATCGACAGAACAACTGAAAGTATTGTTCAATAGCCCAATCATTTTAATGGATGGCACATTTTCATCGTCACCAACAATCTTCGATCAAGTCTACTGTATTCACGCAATCAAATTTGAACAATGTGAGTATAAATTTACTTCACAAAGAGAATATTCATTTTTTTAAATCGACAGCTTTTGTTTGTGTCTTCGCTCTCTTGTCTGACCGAAAAAAAGGAACATACAAACTTCTATTCCAAGAACTACGTAACAAAGCTGTTGAACTGAACATGAGTTTTAATCCAAATATCGTTATGTCTGACTTTGAAGGATGCCTACGAGATATTCTTAAAACTGATGTACGTACAAATATCTTTAATTTTAAACAGATTCATTTATTTTCTCATTCTAGTTTCCTAATTCTCAGCACCTAGGATGTTATTTCCATTATACGCAGGCCATTTATCGAAACATTCAGGCACTTGGTTTATCGCGTGATTATGGCTCAGATGAAGAAATTCGATGCATTTGTCGAAAGATTATGGCTCTTCCTTTGATTCCAATTTCGTTAGTTTCGAAGGCATACGATGACCTTCTTAATTCAACTATTGCATGTTCGAGAGTAAAGTATGACATGCTCAGACCTTTATTTAATTACTTCGAGAATCAATGGATGAGGAAAGTTGACATTCAACAATGGAACGTTTACGGGATGCAAATGAGAACGAACAACAACGCTGAAGGTTTTTAATACTAATTAACACTAATCTTTGTTTCGATGATGTTTATTTAGGCTACCATAATCGTCTCAACTCACGAATGTCAAAGTATCACCCAAACATTTGGGCATTTATTCAATGTATTAAAGGTGAAGAAAATCGTTTCAATCATTTACTAATTCAAATGAAAGGTGGTCTTGCTGCGCGACCGAAGACAAAGAAAACTTGTGCTATTCAGAACAGAATCGATACGTTATATCTTCGTTATGAAAATAATGACATTAATTCTAGTGAACTCTTGGAAGGATTATCGTACGTTGTTGCTAAGAATATNCACCCAAACATTTGGGCATTTATTCAATGTATTAAAGGTGAAGAAAATCGTTTCAATCATTTACTAATTCAAATGAAAGGTGGTCTTGCTGCGCGACCGAAGACAAAGAAAACTTGTGCTATTCAGAACAGAATCGATACGTTATATCTTCGTTATGAAAATAATGACATTAATTCTAGTGAACTCTTGGAAGGATTATCGTACGTTGTTGCTAAGAATATCAAATCAAGGGGGAAATAAATGAACGAACATTATCTTTCATGAACTAATTTCATATAAAACACAGGCTGTAATTTCTGTTTCTATTTTCGTTCAAAAAAAAGTCTAATGATTCGATACTGATTGTTTGCTACTCATATCTTTATCGTTCAATGTATTCTCTCTCTCTTAATATCGTTTTCGACATTTAGTCTTTTGTTCTTTTCTCTTTCGGCCTTTTTCCTTTCTATAATTGATTTTCCTTTTCTTTGCCAATTATATATTCGACATTTTTCCTTTCGTCCTTTTTCCAGCCATTCATATTTTCAGTCTGCTACACTAGTCATATGTTTCACACCTATCCTCGGCAGCATATTGTTGGTACTTCAGCTATAGTCTGAGTTAAAACTTAGAGTTAATTAAAGTACGAGCTTTCTCTGAGTGGATATCTACGCTTCACAGCACGCCTCACTTCTAGCATACTTTTCTTAGCGCAAACGGATGCAACGATGATTTGGATGAAGCTCATGCAAGTCTACTCGTTAACACACATCCTTGTGGTCTCTCTTCATTTTGACCTTTCATTAAATCTAAGCTCGTCTTGCAAAGTATGATGACAGTCGGCAAGGATCTGAGAAAATTTCACCTGAGTCCGATTCTTCTATCGAAAGTTATCATGTGAACGGCCGGGCGGCTACACTGACCGATGCTATTAGTAGAATACTCACTTTTGAGTACACAAAGAAGAAAATTTACGATGTTTTTGTTGGCAGAGAAAGTTGATTTTTCATTGTATAAATGCCGTTGTTTTTCTCTAGGATGACAAGTTCACCATTATCAAAACGTTGAATATTCATATGTTCATCAACTGTCATACGAAAATAACGCATAAGTAAAAGACGAATAAAAACTTCATGTGAAACGATTAATATATTTTGTGTTTTATCATGATATCCATTGTCCATTTCATGAAAAATCATATCAAGAAAGAGTGAAACACGATCATATACATCTGCTCCACTTTCACCAGTACGAAAACGATAGAAGAATCGACCAACACGTTGTCGTTCAGCTACTTCATTATCTCGAATTGAAAGATCAGTAAAATTACCAAATTCTTGTTCACGTAATCGAGGATCTTGTCTTATTGTTATTATTTGAGAATCCTCTAAAGATTTATAAATACCTTCCCATGTTTGTAATCCACGTCGATAAGGACTTAAATAAACATACAGGGATTCATTATTAATCAACTTTACAATCTTTTTTCCTGCTTCCATAGCTTGTTGTTCACCAAGAGAAGTAAGAATAAGTTCATGATCTGGTTTAGTGGTTAAAATTCCTAAGAAATTAAACTTAGACGATATCTAAACGAAATAAACATATGTCTATACCTGGATCAACATTTCCCTCAGACTGGCCATGTCTTACAAGAAGAATTCGAATAGGTCGTTTATTGAATCGAATCAAAGAATGTCTCAGAAAAATCCATGCAATAATCCAATCAATAATCATATGACCATAGACAAATATCAATAACATAAGTCCAACAAGACAAATAATAAGAAGCATTTGATCACAAAAATATTCTTAATAAATACGAAAATTTTATATCTAATACAAATAGAATATGAGAATCGTTTAGTATTAATCTTTCGTAAAACTTAGTTAAAATCCTTTATTTTTATATGGTATTCTTTATGAAAATGTGAGTATCTCTCCAGTATAGGAAAGAGTGGAAAATCCTATCGTCAACAGAATAGATGATTGGTTTGAGCATTTTATTAACCACATATTGAAATAGGTATGATGATATTAATCATTAAGTTGTTTTTTTTTTGTTTTTGTTCGAAATAAAATTTAATCTTTTTTTGCTATACTCCAATAAACATCAGTAACAAATGGTATATCCAATTCCATATCTTTGTTTGCAGTATTTAAATGATTATAAATGATCTGATGTAATCGATTGTTGACTGTAGTTCGTGTTTCTTCAGGTAATGATGCGAGGAAACTACCAGTAAGTGTATAACCAATAAATTTATCAATTGTCATTCTCTTATTGTTGTTTAGTTTTATATAAGAGAGTGGCATACTAAATAGTTCTTGTTGAGGTTCATTTTCGAAAACAGATTTCCATTTCATTGATTTATATCGACATGTATTCATTGGTGCAAAACTAGAAATAAATTTTCTCAAATTGAAAGAAAATTTCTGTAACGTGATTGATTGAAGTGTAAACTATTATATATAGATATTCTAAATTTACTTACCTGTCGACATATTCAGTGAATTCATCATGCCATGCCTCTTTCTTATTAGCATCTGTTGTGTTCCATACAAGAACTAAGATACCACCTGGTTTTAAGATACGATGAATTTCTTTGAGTGCCTCTGATGTTGCAAACCAATGAAAAGATTGTCCACATGTGACAACATCAACTGTATTGTCAGGAATGTTCATATTTGTAGCCGAATCAGAAAGAATTGTAACTGTAGTGGGTAATTGACAACGCATTTTTTCTACAGGTTCAACAGCAATAATCGTTTGAGCACCAGTCGATAAAAGCAAACGTGTAAGTTTTCCAGTACCTGCACCAACATCTACGATTGTTGTTGGCTGTAAATTACGAATAAAAGAAATAATATCCTCAGCATAAGTAGGACGACATTCATCATAATTTGAAGCCGCTTTATCAAAACCACTTATAGCCAATGGATTAATTCCATCTACTGATGATATCATTTTCATATGTATCTGAAATGTATACTTCTATCAATCAAATAGTAATAATAAACAAAAAAAAAGAAAAAGAGATGTGCTTTTTATTGATTTGTAGATATCTTTTCTAACTAAAACAAGTGCATATATTATTTATTATGTAATATTATGAGCAGTCATTTGATAATATGTTCCACGTTGTTCCATTAATTCTGTATGAGTACCACTCTCAATGAGACGTGTTTTTCCAAGAACATAAATAACATCACATGTGCGAATAGTCGATAAACGATGAGCAATACTTAATGATGTTCGTGTTGAATATTCATTTTGAACATTTTCAAGAACTTGTTGTACGATCTAAAAACGAAATACAAATAAAAATAATTTATTAATGAAAAATAATACATAAACCTGTTCATTATATGAGTCCATTGCGCTTGTAGCTTCATCTAATAATAATATTTTAGGTTGGCGAAGAAGAGCTCGAGCTATTGCAATACGTTGTTTTTCACCTCCTGACATTTGATTACCTTTATGACCGACTTCAGTATCATAACCCTAAATAAATCAATTATTAAAGATTTTCAAGGTATGTTTAAACGTATTACTACTAAAAAGAAGCTCAAGAGAAAAAAATAGGTAATTGATGAATTAACTAATTTTATTACATCTTCAGAAAGTATAAACAAAACTATTTTTTAGTAATATAATTGTTAATAGACATACTTGGGGTAATTTCAGAATAAATTCATGAATATTTGATTTGATAGCAGCATCTACAACAGCATCATGTGAAATATTTTCTTGTGCATATGCAATATTTTGTTTAATAGTCATATTGAATAAAATAGGTTCTTGACTAACAAGGCCAAAACATGATCGAAGCCAATGGATATTTAATTGACGAATATCCACACCATCCAAAAGCTATTAATTATGCTTTTCATATATTTTTTAAGATGAGTAAGGTATCAACTTACCACTTTACCATTTGTTACGTCATAAAAACGTTCAAGAAGTTGGATTATAGTTGATTTTCCACAACCGGATGATCCTATGTTTTTATAATTACTTTCTTCACCAGAAGGTATAGAACTTACCAACAATAGCTACACGTTGACCTAATATAAGCAAATAATATGAATACAGAAAATATAGGAAGATGAATTTCTTTATTACCTGGTTTAATATGTAATTGAAATTTATCAAGAACACGATTGGCTGGTCGAGTTGGATAAATAAATTCAACATGATCAAATTTAATGTCACCTTGAAAATTATTCTAAATACCGATAAATTATATGAATATCTTGAGGGTGACGGACAAAAACAATTTATCAAAAAGATTTACAACCTTGATATGGCATCGAAACACACACTGACAATTTTCTTTTGTCAATACTCACCAATATTTGTCCTTCCATTGATCCATTATCAATTACTGGAGTTCGCTCAAATAAATGAAAGAAACTTTTTGCAGCTGATAATGAAGCACCAATTTCTGCAGTCCTATTTAAAGAAAAGTAAATAAACGAAAATAGATATTGAATTAAATCATTTACATGCTCATAATAATTTTTAAAGATTGTAAACAAAAAATAACAATACCAAATACCCTAAAAGAAGAAAAAGTATTTTAGAAAATGACTTACAAAATTCTTTTTGAAATTTTACATAAGAATATTATTCGTTTGAATCTCGTTTTCTTCATAAAGATATAATGTAAATCCATAAAGAATGGTCATAACAAAACAACGTGTAGACCAATGAATGCCAAATATAAATGCTGATATAATTGAATAATTTCGATGAATTCTATTTAAATAACTATTCATTATTAATCAAATATAAATTACTTTTACTATCTTTTTACTTATATACTTGATGAATTAATTTTGTATATTGTCTTAAAAATTCCTGTTCTATTGTTAATATTTTAACTGTACGAATATTTTCAATTGTTTGAATAGTTAGCTAAAAAGGAAAAGAAGAATTTTATTTTAAAAAAATGAATAATGAATCGTACCGAACTTGTTTGTTCAAGAATAGAACTCGTTTGTTTAGACAGTCGTGATTGAGAATTAACTTCGATAAAAGCAATTATAAAAACAAATAAAGTTGATAGAAATATAATTGGAGATAATTGCCAATGAATAATTGAACCAAATAAAAGACTTGATATAATCATAGTTAAACTTTCAAATATTAAACCAAGACGAGTACCAGTCATTTGTTGAATTGATAATGCATCAGAAGCAAGACGAATACAAATAGAACCTGAACTATTTTCAGGTAAATCAAAAAAAGAGATTTCTTGACGAAGTAAATATGAAAATGCTTTAATACGTATTCGTTCAGTTAATTTAGATCCTGATATTGCAAAACAACCAAACTAAACTAAACTAAAATAAAATATATTTACATCAGCTATTATTTTACTTGTAATATACGCATAAACATTACTATAACACCCACAAATATAATGAAACAGCTATATTTAATTACAAGATATTGTCTTTGAGAAAATGAACAATACTCAAATGTCTAAAATATTCATTTTCGTTATAAGAATAATAAATTAAAATAAATTATTTACTGAAATTGTTTTAGCAAGAAGTATAGCAAATACTGGTATAATTCCTCCAAAACAAATGCATGCAATACAACCAATAAGAATAGTTTTCCATTCTGGACTATTCATTTTCATTAATTTTAAGAAAGTTGATCGTTTAAATAAAGGCAAAGAATCCTTTGCTTTTTCTATTTCAACGTCAATTGTATCATTATTAAAAGATTTAATACGTTCGTCTATTTCAATATAATAAAATTGAATTTATCTTCTATTGATAAAAAGAAATAAAATACATACGATAATTTCTTTCATCTTCTTGTCTATTGATCAATTTATCATTATTTTCCATTAGATTTGTTTCTTGATCGTAAACCATTTGTCGATATTTACTTTCTTCTTTATCCATTAATGTTTTATGTGTACCTTCTTCAATAACAGATCCATTTGATATTACATAAATTCGATTTGCATTTCGAATTGTTGTTAATCGATGAGCAATAATTATTGTTGTACGACCTTTAACAAACAATTCTTTTGACAATTAGGATAATATCAATTCAGATCAACAGTTATATGAACACTTATTACCTTTATATGCTCGTTCAAGTGCATCTTGAACAATCTTTTCATTCGCATTATCTAATGCACTTGTAGCTTCATCTAATAATAATATTGAAGGTTGTTTAATTAAAGTACGAGCTAATGCTACACGTTGTTTTTCTCCACCACTTAATTGAATTCCACGTTCTCCAACTAAGGTTTCATATTTCTATAAAATTAAAAAAATTCATTTATTTCCATAATAAGGAACAAAAAGAAATACAAAACGAACACTAGGTAATTGCATAATAAAATCGTGTGCATTGGCTTGTCGTGCTGCTTCTTCAATTTCATCTTTTGTTGCGTTTAATTTTCCATATCGAATATTTTCATAAATACTCACGTTAAAAAGGATCTAATACATTTTCGAAAAATTAAAAAGAAAAAATATTTAAATATATAGATGATATTTACTGGTTCTTGATTGACAACTCCAATTTGTTGTCGAAGTTGTTTAACATCATATTCATTTATAGATCGTTCATTAATGGTGATTTCACCTGATGAAATGTCATAAAAACGTAGTAAAAGTGATAAACAAGTACTTTTGCCTATATTCATTTGAAAGAATATAATAAGTATATTAACTAATAGAAAAAACATACCCGAACCACTGGAACCTACCAGAGCAGTCGTTTCGCCAGCACGAGCTATTATTGTAAAATTATCAAGAACAGATCGGTCTTTCCGAGATGGATATGAGAAAGTAACATTTTTAAATTGAATATCACCATTTACATTTAATATTTTATCATCCAGTTTGTTATTTATGATTGTTTCCATTTCGAGTTCTTTCATGTGTTCGATCTGTATAAACGAAAAACAACATCAGACGAGGTTGTCACACAATACAACCCGTATAAAAATAAATAACCTCATCAATAAGACGAAATACAGGAGTAGCAGCTACTCGAGCTTCGACATAAGATTCTATAAAAGGTGCTAATAAACCTAGTAAAGTGATACCATGAACAAAGCCAAGTACTATCTATATGAATATTACTATATAATTCAATAATAAGAATTAACTTACTACAAGAATATCACTAATATTCAATTTATCATGCCCTTCGTAATAGATAAGAATTGAACCGAAAATAAAACCAAATGCATAAAGTAAACATCCATATAAATAACTCCAACCAACGAAAAATCCGGACACAATGCCTTTCCTTATACTTGTCCAACGTGATGGATGTAATTCATTTTCATATCTATTCAAATAAATATAAATAGTAAACAAATTTTATAAAAACAAAGTAAAGCTTTAAAATATCCGGCAGCTATTATTGTCAAATGACTTCTGACTTTGTTGATTGTGAAAAGAAAAAATAATTTACCGTCTTTGTTCAAACATAGCACCATTGAGTGAAAGAACAGTGCGCAAAGAACTGAATACTTCCTGAACAATTTGTCCTGCTTTCGAATATGATTCTAATTCTCTAGCAGTCTCTTTGATGATATGCTAAATTATATCATAGAATGACAAAATTATGATAGAAAATAAAATTTTATACTTTGGAAAAGAAGTGAGTTGTTAGAAGAATAATTGGTATATTAAATGACATAAGTAATATTAATTTCCAACTAACGAACAAAGCCACAATTAAAATAGTAATGATTGTACTTATCATTGTAATTACTACCGAAAGTTGAAAACCAATTCCTTTTTGTAATTTATCAACATTACTATTAAAGAAATACAATAAAAATTTATTAAAAATCGTTTTTTTAATCTACTCAAATAATTTGGCGTTGAGTTGACCAATTGGAGTTGTATCAAAATATATAATTTTCTAGTAAAAGAAAGATAATCAAATAGAAATTATTAAACTCGAAGTGTTTTAATGGAACAACATCTGATGTCTTTCAAAATTTTTATCAAGTATTTTAGTCGTCATAAAAGCGTCTTATGGAAATCCTATTTTTACGTAAGTAAGTTCCATCAGCACAGAATTGGATTTTAGCTTTTTTATATCGTACTATAACGGTGTTCAGATAATAAAAACTACATACTCGTTGAAGAATGGTCTGAAAAAGACGCACACGTATTCGAGATGTCTGACGTTTAGCAGTGAGATCAAACATCAAATGTTGTAAAAATGCGCAAAATAGTTCGAAGCACCCAATGGCTACGTGAACAAAGCAAATAGATATATTTTTCCATTTTCATTAACTTATGAAATGATTTACTTATCATACTTACCAATTAACAAATAGATTTTGCTCAGAACATCATCATGGAACATAATCGTCGAAGAAGATGATGACGATGATAATAACGAACACATATCAGTGCTACCACTAATACCTAATCTGCTAAACCTTAACGGTAGAAAGAATACCACATACATTACATACTTGTGCAAGCGACTAAAATTTCCGAGATTGAGTTCGATTCCTAATGGACAATTAGGATTGTTACTCGATATGTTTTTTTGCTTTTGATTACAATGACCACCGAACGATTGCATAGCAAAGACACCTGTAATTCGACCAAAGAGTATCAAATACGCACTGTAACATATTCCATGTAGTATAGCCGCACAAAAACCGATAAATAATAAGACATAATCGAGTCGATTAGCAAATCGAAACTAAAAGTGAAGAGTCATTAACAACATGATGATATACCCCATCTTTAAGATTACTAAAAATCACTTAAAGTTGGTACTGTAATTGCAACTCTTCCTAATTAATCGAAATCATCGACCTAGGCCTGTTTTTTCCTTAGCTTTCCTGTTATGTTATATGTTATTGAAACAAAAACTGTATATTGTTTACGTTCGAAACTTATTCCATATTGCACGAGAATATTTTTCTGTTTACTTCGTCTGCTAGTAAAGAATAGCTATAGTGAATTCAATTGACGATCAAGCCAATATATAGTTTATTGTAATTTATTAAGACCAACAAGATAATAGAACGAAATCAACAGATCTTATATTATAGTGGATATCCGAGCGTATAAGTCTATATAAAGTGCATCAAGACCATGTCTAGTACATATATTCCGAAATATCAATCAGAGCATCAAAAGAGTTGTCTATTCTTAACGGGCATATACGATGTTGGGGTATTATAGTTCAGCTTTAATCATTTCAGTTACTTAATCAAAGGAAAAAGATAAAGCAAGAATTCTGAGTTTGGCTCTCATAAGTCTGCGCATAATAGAATAATTTGCTTTAAGAAAGAATGAATGTAGAACGAGAAAAACTTTGTTTCTCTCTTCGAGGCTTAAACGCAGGTTCAAGCACATATGCATCAGTGACGTTTAACGTCCAAATAGTGAGTGTTGTCCGGACTTAGCTCGGTCACTCACATTTCTGTCGAAAACACATACATACACATTCTACCGTCGAAGAATGGATATCGAAAAGAGTGCATCTTGATAGCTCAGTGATCTGAGTGCCGGCCCGGAAAGTCAGTCTCTGGTTGTTGGATTCGATTCCCGCTCGAGATGTTTATTTTTCGGCGGTCTTGTTTTCGACAGAAAAGAATGAAAAGAAAAATAACAGCCTTGTGATCTATACAATTATCTGTCTTCTTTCCTGCATAGAACGAGAAAAAATACAATCTTTTCTCAAAACCACTTACTAACGCTTACAATATCGTCAGCAGAGTAGCATAACTATGACTAACAGTACTCTTATAAATCAAATAATTTAATATAGTCTCGAATGTGTAGGAGTCTTTTGAAGGAGATATAAACTAATAATTCACAATCTAATTCTAAAGTGGATTCTTAGTATTAAAAATTTAACAATAGAATATATGTTGTATAAGATATATTTACCAACTGAAATAAATTAACAGAATTGATATTCTTCTCTTGATCATTATTATCAGTTCTCAATTGATCATCAAATGTTCTAAACGAAGGAACGTATCTAGAGAAAAAGATGTGTATTATTCATCCTTTTGAATTCTGTTTAATTATTTATTACTTACGTGCTGATCAGTGATCGTATTTCTTCATCTTTTCTTCCATTTTCAGAAGATGATTTCATAATGTTTACTGTAGTTTGAGCGTAACTAGTTTTCTAACGTTCGCAGATGGCGTTTACGTGTATATATGCATATATTTTTTTAATAAAAAAATTGTGCATAAGAAGCGACACGTCTGTGTAAATAGAATGACGTCTATATGTATATGGTCCTTCAGCGCAATATATTATTTATATAAAGAAAAAATATCATTAGTGATGGATATTACTTCATTAAGAAAATAGAAAAATTTTGTAATGATAAAATCATGTAAATGAAAAGCGCTGTGACATTACTGCCTATTATCAAATACTTTGAGTAGTTATGTACTTGACTCTGGTAGTGGATGCTTCAGCACCGGCAAATAACAACTTCGTATTTGAAATCCGTGATATCTATTTAGCAGAAGTATACGAAAATTTATCGTATATTGTCTTCTTCGAAAAAAAAAAGAATTTTTAGATCCATTAAAACTCATCGGAATCTATTTTTAATCAGCAATAATCACATGAAAATTAACCTAGAACACATTTGGATACGATACTTTCGATTTTGTTTTTGTTTTTAGAGCTTTTTTATTTGCATTGTGTGAATAAAATAGAATCTTTGTCGAAACGAACAAGTGATGACAGTAGAAATCGTTGACTTTTGCTTGAATCAATCAACAGAATCTGTAGGTGTTTTTTGTTTCAAGTAGTATTTGGATGAATAAGCTAGCTGTCCTATTTTATACAGGTCATCGTGAAATTTATATAGGTGATTGCATCCTACATATGTCTGCATGAATGACACATAACTACAGTTTCATTTTTTCTTTCTCTATCGAATACAAAAAGAAACGAACGCCTATATACGACGTATGTTTTTCTGAATACATTAGATATTATTTTCGGTATGAGGAATTAGACATGATCGTCAGATTTTTTTTACGGTATGAGATTGAATACAAGTAACGCGGCTTAGTAGCCGTTGACCCTCGACTGGAAGAATATCATACAATAGCATCTCCTTTTTAGAAGAAATGCTAGATTGGGCAAAACATTTTGCAGCACTTTAATATGAGGATGAGGGTGACATTGTTGCAGAACTTTTTGCCCAACCGAATAAATAAAATCTATTTTATTTCGATGGTGCAGTTATTCGATGATTTGCTTCAGACTTTCACTAATATCCATTTATGCCCCAAACGTTTCTCAGACCAACGCCTAGTCGTTCGCCGGCCTCCCTCCGGTCGACCACTCACGGTTAGCCGCTAGTACATAATACATTTTTACGATATTTTTATACCAAAAAGTACCTCGTATATACTGTGTGATCTATAGTACAGGGCCGGAAAGAATATCATTCAAGGGAGTAACGATATTATCCCGAGTAGAAGGCATGATGACTTTTATATCAAATGATAGTCCGTGAAAAATGGGGCTTTTGAGTACTGAACTATAAGGGTCATGATAACTTTTTGATGTCGACCTTAAGGAGTCTGTGCTTTTTTCGAATAGAAGACGAATGCGCTAGTGATTCAAAAACGGATATCGGTATTTTCTCTTGATGTTTTCACATGATTCGATAGAGATCAGCGGCGTTTCAAAATACAAACATAAGACGCAGTATTGCATATTGCATCTGGTGGTTACATTTTAAACGTTCCTATNAACAACACTTACGTCCTATCTGTTCAAATTATTTCCTTCGGAACATGATTCCCCTCTAAATAGAATGGTGATGTTTCTACTCACGGGAGAAACTTTGGGGAAATGTACACCTATATCTTTATTTGCCGCCCATAGGCCTATTTACGATCCAAATAAAATTTTCCCAAAGTCTGTGCTGCGTGTAGAAACATCATCATTCGACGTAGAATTAAATCCTGGGTCGAATGATATAATTTTCAGAGACGGGACTTATCTAGTGAAAAAATGCTTAGCTAACAAATCGTTTGTTCGTGCTAGCTTCATATTGTTTTCCTATTCATTCTCCGTAGCGTCATAGTCCAGATTTTCAGACGAATGGATAAAAACGACTATTTTCACTATTGTTCATTTATTTTTCTCTAGTTAAGTCAGTAATTCTTCAGCCATTCGCTTTAATTTTCGAAATTCGATATGATTAAAGTCTTGCAGATTCTATTGGGTTCATTATTCTCTATTGTAATACCTAGTTTTTCCAATGACTCACAATTGTAACTAGTTTGATGACCGGAAGAAAGCATATCCCATACCACTTAGATTTAACTAATTGAAAATAATATTTGCTATTGCTGTTCTAGAGTTTAGTAATATTATAGATAGTTCTTTCATTTATGGTCAACGGAATCATTATCGAAAGCCAATTCGCTCTCCACCATATTCATAACACAGAACAGTTAGGTTTCGACTGCCGTGCGTATTCGAAGTATAAATATGGTGATGCTACTCGGGCAGCTGAATTCGGAAGAGCTCTTTGTGATGGATTTGTCAAAAAATATAGCGATTTGTTATTAACATGTAACCGTCAGTTTATGGGTATTTCATCGCCAAAGGGTTTAGTTCCACCTGCTGCATATTACATGTTTCAATCATTTTTAAATGAGTTGAATCTCTATTTGACTGCAAACGGACGTCCAGCAGCAGTAGAACACAATATAAAGCGTGTAAGTACGATGAGTGCAGATTACTCACAACTGGAAACAGATCAACGTTTTGCTCATTTGACAAAAGAAGGCTATTCAATTGATAAGAAACCACTCGAAGGAAAATTCCTTCTCATCATTGACGATATTCGTATTACCGGTAAGCAACAATAGCTATTTGTATTGTGTGTCATTTAATCGTGAGAACTATGTCACTATTGGTATATTGATATGAATTTTGTATGAAAGATGTATCTGCGTATTTTTTCATGTGTGGACAAATCCTACTGTAATTTTAGTTGATTATACCTTGTAACAAACTACTTACAACGACATTCAAAGAAAAGATGTAGTTTATATTTCGAATTTTTTTATTTTTTATAGGTTCGCATGAAAAAATTATAGTTCAACTGCTCAAATCTTTGTCTATTGAAAATCCACGTATTTTTCTTTACTTTGCTCAATTATTAAATCCAGAGGTTGCAGCCACTTTTGAACACGAACTAAATACTTGTGCTGTGTCATGTCTTGATGATATTTATTCCATGTTACAAGACTCACATTGTAACTTTGCAATTAATACACGACTTGTCAAAGGAATTCTTCGAGCAGATGAGAAGCAACTTGATGCTTTTCTCGAACGTATTGATATAAAACTATTGATTCAGTTGTATGAAGCATGCTTGGCTGCCAATTATCATAATATAGATGCATTTTCATCAAACTTTCAAAAGATCAAAACGTGTTTTAATGAAAAACAAAAAAAGAATCCTATCGATTAACTATCAATTATTGAAACTTTATCGCGTCGATTTTTGGACATGTGCAGAAAGAGTTCACAGGACATAAATAAATTCGAAAACTGCGAATTTTATTTGAAAGTTTTGTATAGTGCAAAACCTTGAAGTCCTTATTCCATAATAAAAACTTCCAGAGGTTTCTAATAGAAGAAAAGATTTAGGGAAAAGTGAATCTTAACAATAACTGAAGAGAAATTCAGTTGACTATAGATCCATCTTCTAACTCGACTAAATAGAAAATTTCATCATTACTTAGATGAATATGAATCTAATTTCGAATAAAAATATACTAGTTTACAAAAAACATTTTAAAATAAGAACTATTTTGTTTCATTTCTTATCAAATATTGTTTTTTTTATCAGCGTGAAGCTAGCACGAAGGAGCTAGCACGAACAAACGATGTGTTAGCTAAAACTTTTTTAGTAAGTATGTCCCGTCCATGAAAACTACACCATTGGACTCAGAATTTAATTCTGCATCGAATCGTGGTACTTGTATTCACGGGACAAACTTCGGAAAAATGCTTACCTACATCTTTGTTCGCTTCCTATAGGCCTATTTATAATCCATATAGAATTTTTTCCAAAGTTTGCCCCGTGAATACAAGTACCACGATTCGATGCAGAATTAAAGTCT